>CAJJDO010000088.1:120682-438713 GCA_905183005.1 Paramecium pentaurelia
GTATAAGTTGAAAATTAGAATATTCCTTATGATTTTTCATCTTCTCCTTTTCCAAATAGTATCATTAATACTCTATCACCAACATTATCAGCATCTCTATAATCTCTATTGGTTGTCAATCTACTCAATCCCATCCATTTAGGTTGACTATAGAGTATACTTGCTCCATAATATCTGAATCTTATCCACATTCCATAACCATATGAACTTACTCCTTCTATTTTAACATCAGATTACTCATTTAATTCAATCATCCATGGAATATTTTATTTATCTGCTTATGAATCTATCACTTTATCACTATGATCTATTTCTTGATTTGCTGTTTACAATTTCAAATGATCAGTTCCACTATTAAATCCAAAATTTAATTCTACAGTTTCACTTTATTCATATCCACTTTCTAAATAAGAACCATCTCCAACATTCAATACCCATTATTTCATTGAACCTAACCATTAATTTGCTAATTGATATTTCTTTCCCAAAAATATAGTAAATGTTGACAACAATATTCTATTAATTTCTTAAAATGTTTATTATTATTAATTAAATGTGAATTTACATAATCCAAATAACTTTTTCTATTTTTATGTATATCCAATATAAATAAATGTCCATTAATTATAATATTCATTAAATTCAATATTCTTCTCTTATGATTATGAACAATCTTCTCCATTACAATTATAAGTTCCAAATATATAATCCTTATCTGTTCTTTATACATATAATTAACTATCACTCTATCCTGGTTTAATATCTTATTACTTCTTCTAAACCATCATCAATATACTATATAATCCTCCTTGTTTTTAATCACCTCCCCATTTAATCCAACCAGATAATGCATATTCATTAACACCTGAATATTAAGAATACTCATATAAATTTTCAGTTTCCTTCACTTTTATCATCTCTGTCTCTTAACCCAACAATTAAATACTCTTACGAACTGCTGAACTTATACCTAAAATTGGTTTTTCTAATTTTTAAAATTATTCATATTATGCAATATCAACAAAAAATGCTCCATTTCCTAATCTCATCTGTATATTTGCTAATTTACCATTAAATTGTGGAATATTTGATTTTCCTACATTCAATTCAACATATTCTAAAATAAAATCATGTAACACTTCAATTGTACATTCCTTTACTTATCCTCCAATACCAAATTAAACATAACCCTTAGCTAAACCCATATTATTGTTCATTCTCTTATAAGAAAATGATAAATAATTCCAGGATCCTTCTAATTAAGAATCTAAAGCAATCACACCTTTTTTTATGTCATTACTTATTAAATTATAAGTTGAAAATTCATATTCTTTCTTGCCCAATCTCATTTATAATGTAGTATCTTTAATATCATTATTTATTTATCCATTAACACTCTATATTAACTTATTATTCTTCAACTCTAACAACTTACTCTATGTTCCCATTCTAGCAATCTAATGAAAATCACTTCTACTTCCTAAAAATTTTGGAAAACTACTTAACCAACATGTCCATAAACCTATTGAATACTCACTCAATCCATTTATTCTTATATTATTATCATCTTAAATTAGAATCTGATTTATAATTGAATCTTATTAATCAAATGATATTTCATATTGATCCTATTATCCTCTCATTACTAATGGTTTTACCAACTAAAATAATCTTACAGCTCCATCACCATATCCAAAATTATAATCTAATTTCTTAGATTTTGCATAACTTTCAGGTCCCAAATATACTCCTACCTGAGACACTCTACCATTAAAAGAGGCAACTGTCTGATCTCCACCCAATGTAAAATATAATGAATTAGTATTCTTATGTTCTAGTCCTTCAAATAATACTTCCTCATTCACTCCTACTTTTATCATTATACCTTAAGCTTTCTTCTCCTCTTAATTAAATCCAAAATAAACATAAGTCCATACATTTGTTGTATATGATACTGATTTCACTATCATCTCACTTCCTTTACCCTCATTACCAGTCACTGAATAAGTATGAAAATTCAATCCTATATTTTACAATCCTCTTATAAAATGAATTTCTAGAGCTCTATCACCCAATTCTCTTTTATCTTTTACTCTCTATTTATTCGATCTCAAATTCATTATCTAAAATGAATTCAATTCTTTCACATCCAAATTATCAACCCATCTAAACCAACCTGCTATTGCATAATGTTCATAAATAAAAGAATCCTTAAATCCCTTCTCAAAACTACAATTTGTATTTCCATCCATATCAACTGGTGGCCCTACTATCACTTCCTCATGATAAGTCTTCAATCCTTATGGCATAAAAGACATTGTTTCAACCAAATTAAATAATTCCTATTCATTATCAATCAATGCAGGAGCTTCTATATCGTAAAAGATATTTGCAAATTAACCTTACAATCCTGGATAATGCAAATGCTTCCCTCCTACTGTCATTGACATATAAAATGGTGGAGCATGAGTACATGGTATCTCAATTCTCTAAAATTCCCTACCCTTACCATATGTTAAAATAAATCCTACTGATTTCTATTTACGACTACTATACGAGAATGACACAAAATACCATCTACCATCTATATTTTGATTCAAACTTATTTAAGCCACCTTATTCTTCTCTCTTCCAACATAATCATAAGTAGCAAATACAAATGAGTTATCCACCAAAAAGTTTGCCAAAGTCCTATCACCATAATTTTAAAAATCCAAATAATCTTTTATAGAAGTCAATCTAGATAAAAAATGATATTAATTTTATTGCATCTTGTGTTCTAAGGTACTCTAATACCTCATCCAAAATCCATATCCATACTCTTCAGAATCTTATAATTCTTTATTTGAAAATTGAATTTCATAAGATGCTTTTCCTTCAATAGTTGAATCATAAAATTTCGATTATCTAATCAAAATATTTGCTGTGCTCTATAACGGTTTATGTTTGAATGGAACAAATTTAACTGGGTCAATAATTTAATCAGGATTCTCATCAAGCCCTTTAGTAGGGATTTAGGATTATGTATCTGGAACCAATTCTGTAGGTAAGGATGGTTTTTATTCGCTAACCTTTTGAGGCTATAATTGACTTTAGTCAATTTCTATGGGAGGTTATTAAGATGGGTCCTTTTATTAAGTTTGAGGTTCGGTTAATTAATCAGGTATTTTTATTTATTAACTATTATCTTACTATTCTGAAGTCTATAATGGATTAGGTTATGAATTTTATTATTATGTTTATTATGTATCAGAAGTCTATTAATTTCCTTATTATGATACTTATTGGACTGCTCCTTATTAAGCAGATAGTTACTCACTCTATAAAGGATTAACTTGTTAAGCTTATGGTTATTATTAATTATTAACTTATTAAGTTTCTTATTATTTAGCTTATTAATTGATAACCTCCTAGTCTTATTAATTATTATTTGTTGTTTAACTTTATTAGGATTATTGTGATGATTGCTATTATGTAAGTGGCAAATCTTTTGTTTAAATATTTTAATCTTAAGTTTACAAAGTATTTTATTATTATTATTGTTATGAATTTGTTGCTTATTATTATTATTATTATTATTATTATTATTATTATTATTATTATTATTATTATGGCTATTATTATTATTATGGCTATTATTATTAATCCTACTATTATGGCTATTATTATTAATCCTTCTATTATGATTATTATTATTAATCCTTCTATTATGATTATTGTTATTAATCCTACTATTATGATTATTATTATTAATCTGAAAGTAATTATTAGTCTGTTAATTTAAATTCTTCTGCTTAAACTTTGATTTAAGTAGTTTGTTTCAATGAGTCTGGTATATCTGAAATGTCTTAAATGGTTTCTGTCTATTCATCTTATATATGATTTAATTATAACTCAGTTTAACTTTATTCATCATTATCATTATAAATATCTGATGATTCATTATTTTACTAATCTTAGATAACATCTTCATTCTATATTTCAGAATTATTAATATCTTCTATATATTTAATTTCTGAGTTATCCTCTTAATCAACATCATCAAGATTGACTTTATCAGTGATCACTTAATTATCTTGTTCATCGTCTTGATTTTAAGAATAGTTATTATCATATTCATCAAGTGTTGATAATTCTGAACTTGGAGATATATTTTATGAAACATTTTCTTACTCAATTTAATAATCAACATCTTGTTGATCATATTCATCATTATTTAATTTAATAAATCTTTATTATTTTTAATTTTAAATTGGTTGAATGGTTTCTACATCTTAATCAGCTTATTAAACATATTCTTATTCTTCTTATATATCAATTTAATTATCATTATTATCTTAAAATTCTTAATCATCTTAAACATCTGATTATTAATCATTATTATCTGTTTATCTTTTCAAATGATCTAAAATATCATCAAAAGAATTCATTTCATCTTAATCATCATTATTTTTTTCTTAACTTTAAACATCTTAATCCTCCAAAATATGGGAATCTTAAATAATATTATATTAATTCTATGGATCAAGAGCATCATATGGTTTTGAATCCTTTTCAACATAGTAATCGGTAAAGTCTTAATCCTATTATTCTTCTTATTCCTATACAGGAAAGTAATTATTATCATCTTCTTCATTATTCAGAAATGTTGGATTTTAATATTGTTAATCAGAATCTGTATCTGAAAAGTCTTAATCCTATTCTTCATTATAATTCTATTTTTAAATATTAGGTTAATGAATTTCTTAATCTCTCTTCTTTTTAATTTACCTTTTTATTCTAAGTTATTTTGGTTATTTTAATTATTTTTAATTTATTCTTGTTCTTTAATTTGATTGTTTTTTTGACTTAATTTACTATTATCTTCCTTAATTATAATCATAATCATCATAATCATAATAATTACTGTAATCATAATCATAATCAGAATCACTATCATATAAAACTTATTATATAGCATCATCATAATCATATTCATCATAATTATTTGCTTAAGAGTGATTATTTTTTCTATTAATTTTTTATTTAATTTCTTATTATTAATTTTAACATTATTGCTTTATTTACAATAATTATTTTAGATTAGAAGTTAGTTATTCTTTATCATAAACAGTAGCTTTTGATGATTGTGATAATATTTATTACATTTTTTATTTTGTTGCTTAAATACAAACATCAATTTCAGTTAATAGATCTAATTTCTCTTTTTTAGATTGCTTTACATTCATTTATTACATTAACTTCATAATTTTTGCTAGATCTATCTCAAATTTAGCTTAAAATTCTTGTTTAGCAGGCATCTCAATTTCCATTAATGATTATTAATGCAATAGCTATTGTTTTGTATTTTTAACAATTTTCTCTACTTCCAACAATCCATTTAAATCATCTCCCAATTAATTATTTAATTCAATAGCTTCTTTCCACTAAATGGTATCAGAGATCATTATATTTATGTCATCTAGGTCTTGGCATCTCAAATTTTGCATATTCAAACTAACTGCTTATTGAAGTGTTAGCTCTAAATAATTTATAGCTTTTACTTGAACTTGCAAAAGTGAGCAAACTCACAATGACTATTGTTACGTATGCGTTTTTCATAATATTAATAGGGAACTATTAAAAGAATTTAATCAATAAAATAAACTAACTCCTATTGTAACATATTTGGATCTAGAAAATATATGTAAATGAATCTCTCAAGAATTTTTGATTACTTTATCAATTAATAATACTAATTATGATACCAAGATCATATTAAACAATGAAAATATAATAAGTTATCATTTAATAGAGATTTGCATAGAAATTTTTAACTAGTTTTATATAATGGATTATTATATTAAATAAAATTAATAGAACATTAAAGGTTTTGTTTAGTCAAGTTGTAATTTTGACATATGATTAATATAGAATTAGGCTTAAGTAATAAACAGTAACTTAATTAATAAAATGTATAATTTTAGTTGAATAATTAACAGAAATCTCTTTTTTTGATTAATTAAAATAGATTGAAGAAAATTATTTATAAACCTTGTGATTTCATATATATAAGAATTGATAACTTCTCTAGAAATAAAAACTTCATTATATATATATATTGAGTATAATAAATATACAAGACACTTCAATATAATTTGATTAATTTTTTAATGAACAACAATAGTAACACTAAATTGGATATTCTTCCAAAACTTATGACTTCTCACCATAAACTTCTTGAGCCAGCTTATTTAAAGAATACTCAATTCAAAATGAGCCAAAATGAGAGTAAATTGTTACCTGTCATTCAGAGGAGTTCCATGATGTAGCCTAACTCAAGTTCAAAATAATTAATCGTATAGAGTAAATAGAAATTTAATCTTAGGGTTGATAGGCAATTTAGAATTTAGTTCTAGACATTTTGGAGCTGCCTGCGATAGAGGTTTTTAGGGGTTATCTAAATATCACTATTCTCAAAAATTTGGTCATTCTGCTGTTAGATTGGAGCCACTTAATAGAAATATTATAGCAGAACTCACTGATGCAGAGGATATTGATGAAATTCCAAAGGATGAAAGGACCTATTATAAAAGAATATATAAATTTAAGAACATGCCAATTTTAGCATTAATTAAGTCTTTTGAAATAGAATGGGTAAGAGAGTTTGAAGATGAAGTAAATAAGAAATCAACTAAATCATTGCAATTAAGTTTTTAAACTGCTCTTGCAATATTTAATACATTTCCTGATCCATTAGAATTTTTCTAAAAAAATCTTTAATTGCTTGAAAGAAGTTCTGTTGCTTTAAAATAAAAAGGATTGACTTAATTAAAGTATAAAGTAAAGAATTTTGAAGAGGAAGAATTTTAGAGAATGATAGTAGTAAAAAATTAATCAGGATAAGGATACTTTCGAATATATTTTCCAACAATTTAACTTTATTTATAAGAATACTCTCATAATTAAACTATTGATTTGTCACCTCTTAGATTATATGAAATTGTAAAAAATAACTTTTTTGAAATGGCCTCAATAGTGGAATAATTTGATTTAGAGAAATTTAAAATATATATATAAGATTCAGAAAACAAGGGAATATTAGAACAATTAGATGATCAAACGAAAAAAAGTGATGAAAATATTTTAAAGCCTGAATAAAAAAGTAATGAAAATATTTTAAAGCCTGAATAACCAGAGTCATAGGAAATAGAATAATAATCCTAAAAATAAATTAATGATCAGGGATAAAGTGTAGATTAATAATAGAATACTGAATAATAATAATAATAAGAATAAAAAGAATAATAATAATAATAATAATAATAATAATAATAATAATAATAATAAGAATAAAAAGAATAATAATTATAATAATAAGAATCAACATAATAATAATAATAAGAATCAACACAATAATAATAATAGGAATCAACATAATAATAATAAGAATCAACATAATAATAATAAGAGACACCAAAATAATAATAATAAGAGACACCAAAATAATAATAATAAGAAACACCAAAATAATAAGAATAAGTTTTAATTACTAAACCTGTGAATACCGATATTACCATTATAATTATTGAAGGTATTATTTATTTTAAAAAAAGAAAAACATGAATTTCCAGAATAGATTCTATAAAAGAAATGGATTAAGAAGGTTGTTCCAAAAGATAATATATATTATACAGTTGATTTTTTACCTTTTTAAATTCTAATTAGAGAGAAAAGATCATAAAAAATAATCAAAATGTATTCTCCATCTTTAAAAGAATTGGATTTTATATTATTCCAATTAAATCATAAAAACTTACTTCAAATATTAGAAGATCATGTAAAGACAACATTTGATATGCCCCCAGAAGCATTTGATTATAAAGATTTTAAAAAAGGAACTAAAATAACATTCCTTTTGGATGAGATAACAGAAAAACCTCTAGAGATTACTGAAGAATAACTAAATAATGGTTTATTAAGTTCATAGACAAAAGAGATTGAAGTGAATAATAAAGATTTACAAATAATAATAGAGTAAAATAATTGAATAAATTTAGACCTTGTATGCTTGAAATCTATAATTAACTTAAATGTAGTACAATTAAAAGACCATGTACTTCAAAAGAACTAACACATATTCTAGAGAAAAGATATTCAATTGGTTATAGATTGATATGAAGTTTATTAAAATTTTTATTAATTCAGACATGTTTATCACATTCACATTGACATACAAACTTGTTAATATATAACTCCTTAGTTTAATGTTATTGATGACAATCTTAAGAGCATAAACGGCATAATGTTTTCTTGCAAGTCTTACAACTATGATTTTTAAATAATAATAAATTACTTGAATTGTATTTAATTTTTATTTCGATCTCTATTTGGAATTGATTGTGTACATGTTCCTAATAAATGACAATAACATCGATGATCATTTGAATTAAAAGATTCAATAAATGTATGATTTTTTCTAATTTCATTTAGATTAATTTAACTCTATACTAGAGAATCAGATCCATGAGTTATTGTTTCATTATAATTAAATGTATTTTCACATTTAGAATGACATTATGTTACACATGTGCTACATATTTAAAATAAATGATTAAGGAAGAAAGAATGAATTTTTGAACATTTGATACAATAATACATTTTACTTAATTTAATTTATTTACCTTAATTACATTTAGTGATACCATAATCTTATAATTTTTATAATCCATTATTATGCATAATTATAGTTAATGCAGTATTAGTTCCATAAAATTATAATGTAAATTATGATAAGAATAAATATTTCTTTTAAAGTTATTTTATTTTTTCTTTTTCAAATATTCTATCAAAACTTAAAACAATAAATTTGAGAAGAGTGAGTTATTCAAATTGATTAAAAAGTTTCTCAAAAAAATCATAATTAATATTATTACCAATTAAAGATAATTAGAGTCTTTCTAAATTTTTTAATTTTCCAATATTATTTTTAAGTTTCTCTTAAACCATTTTATCATAATTAGTTATATAATCCATAATCAATACAAGATCTTTTAGACTTTATTTTGAACCTAAATACTCTAAAAATAAACTAACTTCTGAATTTTTAGATTATAATTTAGTTAAATTAAATTAAAACTTTTTTAAATCAACAGTTCTTAAAGATGCTACTAATAAAGAAAAAGCTTATTATAATCCACAATCTTCATAATCTAAACTAAGTTCTTCTAAGGATGATTAATTAAATGACCAAAGTTATGATGTTTATGTATAATTTAATTTAATTCTTGGTATTTTAAATTCAAAAGATATACAATTATATTTACTTAATTTCCACATAATTGTTCTATGATCTTATTCAGACATCTCTGTTCCTATTGTCATACTTATTTTAGGTATGTGTTATACTTTAGTTAAGAATTAGATTATATTATTTACTTAAGAACTTTTATTATAAACTAAAATATCTAATTGTGTTATGCAAGGAAATTACATATTACTTAAATTATCTGACCATTTATAATTAGTATTATGATTTGAATCTTCTATTAATTCCAGAATGAGAATTTGAATATCATTTTAAGGTGATAATATTAATTCAGGTGTTTAATTATTTAATTTTAATAAAAGGGTTTTACATTTGTTAGGTAATTAACATTTAGTTTAATGATGATTTTGGTTATTTTAATATAAACTAATGTAACTATGAAATTAATAAAGTACAGCAACTTCACTGTAACTACAATTAAGTAAGTCATCTGTAGGTTTAAAGTCTTCAGGACCCATCATTTAGATTGAAGGCATTGTCTAAGAAAAACTTTCTGGATGAATTCTTTTAGATTCTACTACTGAATGATAAAATTTAGATTATTGCCATTATTATCTATGTTATAAATTTGATGAACTATGACTAGGTGATGATGGAGTTTTAATTGATCTAGCCTTAGTTGATTAAGGAAGTTTTAATGGATTACCAGATGGTGGTTTATTACTAAATTAAGTTTCCTTTGTTTATATATTAGATGGTGAAGATCTATTTGGAGATCTTGATGCTTATCTTTTTTTATTAGTATCAACTAATAAATTTGTAGATGATTTCTATTTTTTTTGATTGCTTAGATTGAGTTAAATTTATTTAGCAGATTTCTATCTTTCCTATTAATAATAGTTTGATCCTGTGTTACGACCTCTATTTGATATAACATCAGGAGAAAGATAATCAAATTATGTAATAGCCTTTTTTGGAGATTCAAATGATTCTATTGTTGTACCTTTTGATAATACTAATTATTATTAGAATTGATTTTCTTTCAATTATTAGAAAATAGTTTTTAATTCAATAAAATCAGGACGATCATTTGGATTAATCTACAACATTTTCTTTAAAATAGTTAAAATAATTTAATCTGATTCAGTAATACGTTTAACATGTCTCATATAATCTGTTATTATTTCTTCTTCAATTTATGAATTAATCTTCTATCTAAAATTCCAATATTGAAGTGTCACTAAATATAAAAAACATAAACCTAGTGAATAAACATCACTTTTAAATGGATTATGTTTAAGTTTAGATGTTTCTGCATTCAATAATTCTGGAGCTAAATATGATTTAGTACCCACCACACTAATAGTCTATATTGTTTCAATCTATGTACTACATCCTACATCACATGCTTTTATTTAAAATGGCTCCATTATCAATAAGTTTTCTAATTTTATATCTCTATGAGCAATATTCTTTTGTTACAAATGTTCAAAAATGTTTATAAGATATTCTAAAATTTTATGCAATTCCTCTATGTCTAAGAAATGCTTTCTATTTTTAATATAGGAATCCAAATTTTGTTATCCTTTTTCCATTAGTAAATATGCAAATTATTAGCTTTAAGCATATTTATCTGCTGAAACAGTTTCTAGTATCATGAAATCAATCAAATTAATCACATATTCTGAAGGAGACAATTATTACATGATTTTGATTTCATTTTCAATGTTACACTAATTGATTATGACTTACTTAATACAAGAAATCTCTTACCTTAAGGGCATACTTCTTTCCATTTACCAAGACACTATACACTCTGCTATTACCTTATCCTAAATGTCCATTATCAACTAAATTCTTACGAAAGTCATTTCCTTTAATAAATTTCATCTAGCTTAATTGGAGAGCCAGATCCATTTTAATTAATAAATAAATTAATTATATATTTATTAGTATCATATGAATATTCTACTGTATTTGATCTATAACTTCAAATTTTGAATTATTGAAAATCTAAAATACAAAACTAGAATTCTAAAAAAATACATGAAAAATAAAATAATATACAATGATAAATGTAAAATAGAAGAAAAAAATATAGTAAAAAAGTAATATAATTCATTTCTAATGTAAATTTTATAGAAAAACAATATTTATTATAAATTTATATAATATATATATGTATTATTTCTTTATTTGGAAACAACTGTGAAAAATTTGTTATTATTCATTTTTATTCCTACATAAGTAATTAAATTATATAATTATTAAGATAAAATGCAAATTTAATTTATATAACTACTTAAATCTTTTATTCTATGAACTATTTAAACTCAAATATTTTTTTTAATAATTCTGGATTATATTGTCTCATTAAAAAATAGATAACTTAAAAATAAATTATAAAAATCCTTATAAAAACACATTAACATACTTTAACTAAAAATAAAAAAAAGATTATACTCAAAAATTTAATTATAATAAGGAGAAATATTCGCTTTTAAGGAAAAAATACTTAATTTTAATTGCATTATTATAAGATTTATTTAAATAATAAGGATTTAGGTATATGTAATATTTTTCAATAGTTTTTCAGCCTATTAAAACTTTTATATATATACATTAAAATCATTAGATTTCTTTTAAGGAAGGTATTTTAATAAATATAAGAGCATTTAAAATTTGGTTGTAAAATTGAGATAATTTATAATAAATAAAAATTAATGTAATAAGAAGACTCTGAATATATTCCAGTTGAATTATTAGTTAATACTAAGAATGAAGCTTCAATTAGATTGGTCTATAAACCATAATAATTAAGTACGGGAGCTAAAAAAGTTAAAATGGTTTACGAAATTCTACTCAAAAATATTTATGAAATAGAGAATCCAACTAAAGAAGGTGTTATAGAGAAGATATTTTCTGATCATCCTTTTCTTAAAAGAAGTGATAAAATGGTTGAGAATGTAAGATATCATCTAATAAATTAGATGAAAGAAGCTGTAAAAAATATATTCGAAGAAAGGGCTGAGAAAAAAAAGGCTGAGAAAGAAAGGTCTGAGATAACAGGTAAAAATAACTATTTAATATATATTAGAGATTCAAGAAGATAAGGAAGGTTCGGCTGCTAAAATTCCAACTATAAAAAATAAATGAATAAAATTATTGTATTATTAAATTAACAAGTATTAATATAACAATATTGATGAAAAGTAATAATAGAATAATGATGAATAATATTTTATATTTAATATTTTTATAAGTTNTATATGTATTATTTCTTTATTTGGAAACAACTGTGAAAAATTTGTTATTATTCATTTTTATTCCTACATAAGTAATTAAATTATATAATTATTAAGATAAAATGCAAATTTAATTTATATAACTACTTAAATCTTTTATTCTATGAACTATTTAAACTCAAATATTTTTTTTAATAATTCTGGATTATATTGTCTCATTAAAAAATAGATAACTTAAAAATAAATTATAAAAATCCTTATAAAAACACATTAACATACTTTAACTAAAAATAAAAAAAAGATTATACTCAAAAATTTAATTATAATAAGGAGAAATATTCGCTTTTAAGGAAAAAATACTTAATTTTAATTGCATTATTATAAGATTTATTTAAATAATAAGGATTTAGGTATATGTAATATTTTTCAATAGTTTTTCAGCCTATTAAAACTTTTATATATATACATTAAAATCATTAGATTTCTTTTAAGGAAGGTATTTTAATAAATATAAGAGCATTTAAAATTTGGTTGTAAAATTGAGATAATTTATAATAAATAAAAATTAATGTAATAAGAAGACTCTGAATATATTCCAGTTGAATTATTAGTTAATACTAAGAATGAAGCTTCAATTAGATTGGTCTATAAACCATAATAATTAAGTACGGGAGCTAAAAAAGTTAAAATGGTTTACGAAATTCTACTCAAAAATATTTATGAAATAGAGAATCCAACTAAAGAAGGTGTTATAGAGAAGATATTTTCTGATCATCCTTTTCTTAAAAGAAGTGATAAAATGGTTGAGAATGTAAGATATCATCTAATAAATTAGATGAAAGAAGCTGTAAAAAATATATTCGAAGAAAGGGCTGAGAAAAAAAAGGCTGAGAAAGAAAGGTCTGAGATAACAGGTAAAAATAACTATTTAATATATATTAGAGATTCAAGAAGATAAGGAAGGTTCGGCTGCTAAAATTCCAACTATAAAAAATAAATGAATAAAATTATTGTATTATTAAATTAACAAGTATTAATATAACAATATTGATGAAAAGTAATAATAGAATAATGATGAATAATATTTTATATTTAATATTTTTATAAGTTTATTATTCCTTACATAAATATGAATATTGAAATTCATTTATAGAAATTATATTATAATACTGAGGAATATATATATTTATTTATTCAATTAATTTGATTATACTATTTATTTTAATAATATTTATTAAGATAATATGGGATGCTTATTAAGTGTATTTACTCGTTAATAACTTGATAAAAGAAGAGTTGCATTACTTTAAAAGTTGTTCTTATTATTATAATAAAAGCGCTGATGAAGTTGAAGATATAAGAGAGAAAATTACTAGTTATAGTATATAAAATTAGTACATTAATTAAGAAAGAGTAATAGATGAAAAACCACATAAAGATTTTACAAAAGTAATGAATCATATAGAAATTAAAGATAAAATGTTTGACTAAAAATGATGAATCTAAGATATATTTATCATAAAACAAATCCAATTCTGAATATTATATTTTGAAATCCATCAATAAATAATATTTAGAGTACTCAGGAATGTAATAATAAATTTAAAATGAAATAAAATTTGGTAAAGAATGCAATGGAAAATTTATCTAATAATATCATCAACATTTTATCACCAATAAAAAGTGTTATATAATTTTAGAAAATGTATAAGGTGGCAATTTAAAATAATTAATTAAAAGAAAATAAATGAATGAAGCTGAAATTAGATTTTACATAGCTGAAATATTGATTGCACTTTAACATCTTCATAAAAATAATATCATTTATAGAAATTTGACTCCCTATAATGTTTTAATAGATAATTAAGGTCATATTAAATTATCTGATTTTTCCTTATGTCATTTTGGTACTGAATGTAATTTACTCACTGGGAATATTTATTACCAAGCACCAGAAATTAGTAAAATACAATATTAAAATTAATTATCTGATTATTGGAGTTTAGGAGCTATTATGTATGAAATGTATTTTGGATACCCTCCTTTTTTCCATCCTAATATAAATATATATAAAAAAAACAAAAGAGAATAAATTATTATTATACCAAATTCTATTTCAGAATCAGCTTAATAATTACTTAGGCAATTATTAAACAATGATGTATTTCATATTTATTATTACAGATTTAACAAAGAATAATCAATAAATCAATTAAGAAAATCTAATATCATCCATTTTTTGATGGATTGGATTGGTAGATGGTCTAGAAAAGATTAGAATAAAGTCCATTTGTTCCAGATATCAGATCAAAATCAGATCTTCATTATTATTTGTAAGAATAACAAAATGAAAATAAAATTGAACAATAAATTAATTGAAATAAGAAATATAATAGTAGATATCTTCTATTCATATAATAAATTTAATTATCGAATAATTTTTATAATCATTTTCTCTAAATAACATATTCTAATGATACTATTCTTACTCTTTTGTCCTAACTACCAGTTATTATTAATTTCTCTATATTGATTAACAACAATACAACTAATTTATTCAGTATGAATTATGATGCTTTTAACAAGAATAGCTTAATCTTTTATTTCCCATACTCTTAAAGTCTTATCTAATCCTGCACTAAATAAATATTTATGAAATCCTAAACAAGTAATTGTTTCATTATAAAATTATAATTTATGAGCTTTAAAACCAGTAGTTATATCTAAATGACCTTAAACAACTGTATTTAAATGTTTTTATTAACTAATAAAAATTTCAAAATGTAGCCCATTTAATTAAGGAGTTTCTTTTGGAACTGTTCTTTAGTAAAATAATTTATTACTTTGGTACAAAATCTGAACTTTAAGGAACTTTATATTCTTTTCCTAAAAGATCAGAATGTAAATATGGTTAAATGGTTGATTAATAAAAATCTATATTCTTTTATTAATTTTTTAGATTAACTTTGAGAATTGTTAAAGAATCATATTCAGGTTCATCCATTACAACTGGTTTTTATTCAATTTTTAATATTTTACTTACAAAGAAAACTTTTTTAATCACAAATGAAATAGCCTTTTCAAAATTTTAATTAATTAAGATATCACTACTAATAAATGATCTATTTAATTCTTCTGCTTATTTAGTAAGAGTAGATACAATAACTTACAATAATTTCTCTTATAAATCTAATAAAAAATCAAATTTCCTAGAATCATTCTCAATTAATAATTGAATTAAGTTTATTAATATGTTTTTCACAATTTTAGTATGTTTTCATTATAAAATTATTCAATTTAAAGAATAATAGTCTTAATAAAAGCTATTTAATAAACGTATATATATACAATCTAATTTATCTATAAAGTAGTTGACAATATGTTTTTATAATCTTTTACATTCTGATTTTAATATTTCTCTAGTTTATATTAAATGATTCAATAACATTGATATTCTTTATCTAACAATACTCAAATCCTCTTTTCTTAGAATGTATATCAATACTGGCTATAGTTTTTGGTACAGAATAATTAGAAGAATCAAAATCTCTTAATGGTAGGATTGCAACTAAATGATTTTTAGGATGAGTGACTATGCAATCTGAACATAAGGTTTTGTGTTGGCATCCTTTTTTAGTGCATACCATAGTTGACATCTTGTCATGATTAAAGCAACGAATCAATATAATTATAATAATAAAGAAAATAAGAAATGAGTAAGTATAGTATATTAAATATTAGGGGATCATTTACAGGAAAGTTTATGTACAAATTACAATAATTGATGAGTCTATATTTGGACTTAATGACAACAGCACCAAAGGTGGAATTGACAGAAAATTTATTCAGAGCTACCATAATATTTTAATTTATGTTCCGACTTCACTATTTATTACCAGAAGATGGATGGGGAATATGGAATTATGAAGATTTTAAGATCAAAATACCTTAATAAATATTATCAACGATCTTTTAGCAAAATGCAATTTTATTAAAAGTAATTCTCATCATTTTAAATGGTTGTTGTTTATTGATGAGTTTTATGAGAATTAAATTGATGTATTACTATAACAATGTAACGTGGCATATCTTCTTTATGCCTTAGGTTTCAATATTGATAGATTTTGAATTAGATCCAACACTTTCAACAATAGCAATTTTTTTATTATTAGTTCAATCTTTCATAAATTTATACTTTAATAGAGCAACTAAATTCTTACATAATAATCCATTTATAAGAAAATATACAAACCTTACTATTGTATCTATTGCTATTGATACTCTATGTTATATGAACTTTTAATTTTATTTAATAAGATTGATATTACTTCATTTTTCAACAATAGTATAAATAGTTGATGTTTATTCATTTCATCCCTATAAACCTAAACTTAATTCATTTGTATTTTAATGTGCAATATTACAATATACTCTAATATTCATAACAACTATATCTATAATTTAGAAATCAGAAAATAATTTATTTTATTCATATTTTCTATTTGGTTCATTTTCAGTAGCCTTATCATAAATATTAATAGAAAAATGTTCTAAAAAGTAGACGTTTGATTAATATTTTATTTTAGTTTAAAGTTAATCATTATATCTTGCATCAAATATTTAAAAGGCAATTATGATTAGTCAACATAGATAAATTTGTAAATTTAAGCATGAAAATAATGTAATTGAAACAATAATTTGTATACTTGAAAATTCAATCAAAAAGAATAAATAAATCAAATTAGATTATGAAATATTAGAATTGGCATTGATTAATTTCTTATCTTTATAAAAAGCTGCATTAACAGCTTTCTGTAGATTGAAGATGTATTATAATGCAATAGATGATCATACTATATATTTTTAAATATGCTTTCCAAATATTGATAAGAAATTATGGAAGAGAGTTAGAGATGTTTAAAATAGAATTACTAAATAGATCAGATCAACTTCATATTATGATGAAAAGGATCTTAAAACTAAAGATATTTATGTTGCATCTTTGATGAAGGATTAATTTTATCCAAAAATAATAGAAGTCTTAAATAGAAAGCTTGAATATTGGAATTAATTATTATCAGATCTTGCCAATTATGAAAGACTATTTGAACATACAATAAAATGTAGTTAAGTAGTACATAATTTCAATATCTTTCTCTAAAATCTATTCTCTTAAGATTTAGATGAAATTTAAAATGTTAAGACAGTTATTGAATTAAAAATGTTAGAAATTTACTTTTGTGTTGTCAGAAATGATTAAGTATAAGCAACAAAAATGTAGAAACTTATTATAGAAATGTTGAGGTAAGAAACTTAACAAGATGGTAAGTTATTAAATTGTAGCATAATGGAAAACAAAGTAGTATTATTATACACTAGTATTGTTAAAGCATAAGGATTTATAATTAAAACTAATAGTGATTAATTAGCAAAATTTTGGGGATATGAAAGTGAATTAGATTTCCATGATATTAAACATATTAATCAATTGATGCCAAATTTTTGTGCATCTGTACATGATTAATATATTGAGAGATTTTAAATGTTAGGTCATAGTATTCTATTTGGAAAATGTAGAACTATCTTTCTTAAAGATAAATATGATTTACTCATACCAGCTAGTATTACTATTGATAATTTCTTTATCAGTTATGATGATTATGTTATCACTGCAGCATTTGCTAAAAATAAAGAGACATCTTTATATATTTTATTTGATTGCAAAGGTAAAATACTTGGTGTCACTTAATTGATGTATAAAGTATTTCATACAATTGATTCTACAGTCACTCCAGAATTATTAAATACTGGATATATATTTCAGATTATACCTAATATATTCTATTTAGTTAATAATCATACAAATGCAGAATTTGATAACATTCTATATGAAGAAAGAATTCATTTAATTATTGGAAATCCAATTAAATAGTAATTTGAAAAACCAATTAATTTATCCAAACATAAAGGATATTATGATGATTTATGGACTCTTTATGAAGATACAAAAAATCATAAAACAGAGATGTTTCTTTAAGATTATTAAGATTCTTGTAAATAATTCATAGATCATTAATTAAAAACTGTAGATTTTGAAATTATATGCCAACTTCATTATTAAATTATTGGACATTATAAAACAATGCCTATGTTTACATTAGAAATTTTAGATATTATCAAAGCAGATTAATAATCAAGTTAAATCTATTCATCTGATATTGAAATAAAAACTAATGATATATTTGAACCAGATCCAGTTGACTTAAGTTCTATTTAAGAAGAAAGCTTTCAAAAAGTAAAGAATAATGATTTACCCTAATTTGATAATTAATTATAATAAGTTCCTGATATTTCTTTCATTAAAGGAAGATTTGAATAATAATTAAATGAATAGACTCCAAAAAATAATAAATAGAAATAATCTATTATGTAACCTTAATCTTAGAAAGCTACTTTTTAAGTTATCAAATAAAAGAGTTTAAATGATGATCTAAAAAGTATTGAAGAAGAAATGAAAATTATTAAGGCTAATAAAAGATATAGTTAAAGGCAAATTATATTAAATGAGAAATAAAAAGAGGAACATAAAAGTTCTGAAAAATTAACTAAAAGAAAAAATATAATTGATTAAATCTAAGAAAAACGTAAGTAAGATATAAATGAAATGGATGCTGTTAATTCTGTTAATTCTATTGCTTCTAATTTAATTAACTATAAATAAGATCTAGTAAAAAGTGTATATAAATCTAATAAAATTCCTTACTCACTTAAAATGATCATAATTTTTGATCTTATGATCATATCTTCAATATTATTCTTTAATATATTTCCAATCATTACAATTCATAATAATAATATCCATGCTATTGAATAAATTGATGCTATTATGGCTCCATATCTATATAATTCATATTATTGTTAATTATATGTACACAATATGATTTTTGAATTGCAAAAACTTTCAATTGTGAATTATAGTCAAGAATTAATTCATGATATAGAATCTATAAATTAAAATAATACACTTCTTCAAGATCTAAAAAAATATTATCCAGTCTTTTTAGAAATTGAGAAACTAGATTATTTTCCAAAATTAAATATTAATTTCATAAATACTGCAGATTAATTGAATGTTTCATTCACATATATGTATAGTGTCTTAATTGAAAAATTATAATATTTTACATAAAAAGGATAGAACTTTGCTAAATATTAGATGAATGAATCAGAAATTATTTCTTCTCTATATTTGTATGCTAATTTATAAGAAAGTATATCACTATATTCAGATTTAATATAATTAATTGTACTTACATTTTTTGAAGATATGGTTTATGATGAAAATACATTCCTTAAATATCTAATTGTTGCTCTATTTGTTATAATCTTTTTATTTTGGATATAGATCATATATTTTCATTAAATATTTAATTATTTTAAAAAGATCATATACTTAAATTGTAGATTATTAGAAAAAGATGTTCATCTCATAGTTTAAAGATTGTAATTAATAAGAGAAATCTTAATTGAACATACAGTAACAAATTGGAAAAAAGCTGATTATGTTCATTTAATGTTCCAATAAATTAAATCTGATCAAATTCAAATTCAATCCAAAATCAATAAACATACTCTTCTCTGTTCTAGAATTGCACAAAGTAAATTTTCTTTATTGTCTATTCTTATTATGATTGTATCTGTTCAATCACTTCTAATAGGTTTCTGTATTGGTGGATACTTCTTCAATGAGATATAATAAATTGAATTAACTCCCTAATATGAATTGATGTCATAATTCTTTCAATTTTCAGTCACTATGGATTCTATGGTTACTTAATCTATTAGAGTTAAATGTCAAAGACTCTATATGTAAAATAATAAAATTAATGAATCAATAACAGTTTAAAAAACTTTAGTTAATTCAAAACTCTTAGCTATTAGAACTACAAATTTAACTTTTTATTCTATTTTATATCAAGATTTTGTTAAATCAGAAGAACTTATTCTTAAAGGATTGATTAATGATTAAACTGTTGATAGATAAAATAATTCTACACTATATCAACTCTTCTTTAATGATCTCTGTCCTATAATATGTCCAAATTCTACTGATGAAAGAGATATGAATAAATATTATGTAAGTGAAGGAATATCTGGTATATATGCAAGTCTAAGTAAATTTATTAAGAGTTCATTTAATTATGAACTAGAAAATTTAAAATAAGATCCAGATATCAAAGCTTAAATAAGTGTAGTAAATTCTCATGAATTTATTGTATTATTTTCAAGGCATTTTATAAATACTAAAAAAGCATTTAGAAAATTTTAAGAATAAATACTTAATAAAACTTATAAAGTAATTGAAAAAAATGATTAAGAAATCTAAGCATATTTTTCATGTGCTTTATTAATTGAAATAATAATAGCAGGAATTACATTTATATATTGTATTAAAATGAAACAATATCAAATATAATTAATGAGATTGTCTTTATGCAGTATTCCAATAGATTTATTAGATCAACAATCAATAAGTATTCTTAAAACATTATGATGAATAATATTTTATTATTTTTAGTATAATTATAATATCCTAAAAATTATTGATAATTATTTAATATGAAAATAATAAGATATCAATAATAATATAATCATCTCTGTATAAGAATGATTGTATTATTATAGAAATAAACTATTTTGATAAAATAACTAAATAATTGAAATAAAAATTCTAAAGTATTTTAATATGATCAATAAGATTTCTTCAATTTCATTATTTTTGCTGCTTTTATTGTAGAAATGATAGTCACTACAATCATCAACATAATAGTTATTATAGAAAATATTATTATTTTACTTGAAATTACATTCATCTTTTCATTCCTATTAGTTTACAATTATAACAAATCTAATTGAGCAGACTATTATTTAATTTTAAACTTATACTTTTAAATGTTGTAAAGTATTATTGTATTATTTCACTTATTTCTCTATTTCTTTTAAATCTTCTATTGATGCTAATTCTGCTTGTATTCCTTACTCATACAAAAATTATATATTCATTTAATAATGAGCCAAATTATGAATGCATATTTATATCTAGGTTGTTTCATTAAAAAGTTATGTAAACTTTTAAGTTAATTCATGATACGTGTAATATAATTACTTATTCACACCTGTATCAGTTATTTTCAAACTATAGTCAGCCGACTCTCCTTCAACAAAGCCTTGAATCATTTCCTTTTCCTATAGTCTATCACCAAAGCATCTTATTTATCTAGCTGGCAACTTGAATCTTAAATCTACAGCATTTGATAAACAAATGAGTAAAATTAACATAAAATAATATATTCTCAATAAAATTAAGTTCTAATAAAATCTAATAATTAAATTCATCATTAAATAAAAATCATTAGATAAACTTGATAAGTTTAATTTTAAGGTTCAAAAATAAACTAATAACTAAAAATTGTTTACTATTTTCTATTATATTAGATGACAAAATAAAAAAATCAAGGCAATTTTCAATTATACTTAAAGTCAGAAAAAAATAATAATTAAAATTTTATTTGACATTCATCTTAATAAATTAATTAATTGATGTTTGATAACTAGTTAATCATGATAAAGACCTGTCATTAATTGATTTAAGAAATATAAATAAATTTTTTCATATTTAATACAATTATGGATATGTAATTAATTTATGATATTTAATTAGATGATTAATTTAATTCTAAATAATTGTATCTTCCTTTAATTAAAGTTTATAAATATATTCATGAAAGCTAAGGGAAATATACACAACCTAAATTAGATAGTTTAGCAATTTATTAAGAAAGGATTATTAGTAGCCTAACCTTTATAATTATATCTAACTTTACAAATTTACTATATATAAATTAATAAATAAATATATAAAACTAAGATCTGTATTAGAATCTTAATGAATAATCTCAAGAGAATAAGGATACATTTTTATTTTGGTTAAGGATATAAACAATCATTAATAATTTTAATTTAATATGATTCCTTCACTTCCCTCTAGAGGTAAATAACTTTTAGAATCACCTTTTATCTGGTTAAAAGAAAAGGCAGAAATGGATAGAAAAAGAACTGGGTAATTAAAAAGATTATTTTAGGGTGCCATCAAATATGTGGTATGTCCAAGGGAAAATATATGATTTGTCTAAATTTTTAAAAGAGCATCCAGGAGGAGAATATTTTTTGAAATTCACTCAGGGATAAGATATAACAGAAATGTATTATGCTCATCACTTAAATTTGGATAAATGCTAAACTATTTTGAAAAAATATTATGTTAAAGAGGCAGACAAAGTATAACAGTATTTTAACTTCGATGAAAATGGGTTTTATCGTACACTTCATAAAAGGGTTGGTGATTATTTTAAAGTAAAGAATAAAGGACCATCATTTTCAATGAAATTAACAGTTATATCAGTTCTATTTGCCTTCTTTTGTACTTTTGCATTAACATGTCTATATCAAAGTTATTTATGGGCATTATTATGTGGATACACTCTATACGTTTGTTTTGGACTTGCTCACAACTTCATACATTAAGGCCCAAAATAACCATTAAGATACATGTCAGATTTACTTTTCTTTTCACATTACCATTGGAGTATCACTCATTGTATTTCACATCATCATTCCCCAAACAGCAACATAGATTTCGAGATGACTTCAATGGAACCCTTCTATATTTCAACGAAATCAAGGCTTCCAAATAACCGTTTTTTACCATATTATATAAACATATTTTTTGGATTTATTAGTACCCTACAATTTATTTCAACCATCATTTAAATAATAAAAGGTGAAGACAAACTTAGAAAAGAATATTTGATACCTGTTATAGAGTATTTGATCATATATTCCTTTTGTTGGGATGGATTTTTAGCTTTAAAGCTATTTATCACTATATAATTTTTTGCAAGCTTCCTCTCTCTTAAATATTCATTGATCATTCATCGAAACAGCATAAATTATTCTGATGGTAGTTCTATTTAACCATCGAATGATTATGGAATCTACAACATATAGACATCAACCGATCATGATTTATGGATTTAATTTCCATTAAATATGTTCATGTTTTAGAGTTTCAATCATCATATACTTCATCATTTGTTCCCTACTGTTGACGAATCTAGAATTCCAGAAATCCATCATATTTTAGAAGAGACACTTAAAGATTTTCATCTAGAACATATTTTAAAGAAATATACTGTATTTGAACTTTATAAGTCACATAATTAATTTGTTTTGGAGAAATGATGAGATTCATTTATAATATTAAAGATTTGATATTTGAAATCTTATTCATTATAATATCTTTTATTATTTTAAACTATTAATCTATCTATATAATCTTCTTAAATAGTAGTTTATTTTTTAACCTACTTTTTTACATAATCTTTTTGAGTAAATTCAAGATTACTAGATTTTATTTATATTAATAAATTAATTTAATAAAAAAAACTTATTAAATATTGAATAATATCTAATTCTAATTTAAAAAATACATATTATTTTGTTATATGGTAATTATTAATAAATAAATAAGATTATAAAAATTAACTGAATAAATGATGAGTTATCATAAAAATATATATTGATTAAAAGATATTTATTTCAAAATAATTTCTTTTAATAATGGTTCTAGTATTGATAACTTTTATTGCCTAATTTAGTAAATTCTTATTATAAAGAACTTGGAACATTTAACTTAATTCCTTCAGCAAAATCATAGCTGATTGATTCAGATTATAGGAATGATGAATTTTCATTTTATTTTGTATTTGGAAAAAAGTAATTGGTTCTTGATGAATTTTGAATATTATTGGATGTAATTTATTTAAATGGAGATGGACAAGGTTTAGTTTTTCTTTCTGGAGTAACATCTCTATATGTAAAATTATAGGGATCCCTTATACTTGAATTAATATTAGAAGTATCCATTTGAAAGTAACTATTTTAACTTATAGTTGAAATTTCAGTAGTTTCTTATTTATTCAAAATAATAGGAGAATGTGTTAGATGAGTAATTGGAGTTAATTAGGATATTTTACGAGAATGTGCTCGTTCTTAATTGTGTTTCAATGGAGTTGTTTATTAGTTTTCAGTAGCATATCTACGATCAATTTATGAAGAGTAATTTTCTTTACTTTGATCAATATGTAGTATATAATTAGATTATGGTTTTGGAGATGGTCTATTTTATATTTTGTATTTGAATTGCATTAATAAAGAGATAAGTTATTCTAAGGATGGTCTACTATCAATCAATTGTATACCTATGATAAATGTCTATTAATAGCATTTCTCTAACAATTTAGGCACTTTAGTACCTTTATTCAGCAATCCTTAAATACTCACACAACTTTTGTTGTTTGATAGCAAAATTAGGTAGATCGTAAATCTCTGGATAATCAAGCAACATACAATTCAAAAGGATTAAGCCAATAGAAAATATCTCATTCTTTTCATAACTTGAATTCTCTTAAGAACCTTTTTGTAATTCCTTTAATAATTCAGGAGATAAGTAACATTATTGAACAGAGTCTATATTTTGTAAAGCTTCTTAATATTCAGTCATTTTAGTAATAAACTTAATATCAGAAATGCAAAAGTTTTGGGATTTAGTATTTTGAATAATATGTTTAGGTTATAAATAACCATGCCGTATGGAGACAGATTTAAAAATTTGAAATCCTTATAGTATAATATCTAAAAGATTAATGATTTCAATTTCAGTAAAAGGGAGGTCTTTCTTTTTTCTATACTAGATATTGTCTTAAAGTGTGTGTGAATGAAATTCATATATCCATTAGATTCTATAGAAACTACCACATAATTCTTTGACTTCCTTTACTAGTTTAAATAATTGATATTACTATTATACGAAATTAAACGAAGTATTCTTTCTGAAATCAGATTAAGTCTTAAAGATGTTTCTTCCTACAATTTCTTAACATCTTCTTTTCTATGGAAAATCTTTGTGATTAGAACCAATTGAATATTATAGGTCTTATGAATCAAAATTTCTGCATCTCCATATAAAGTATTTGATATTTTCTTTAAGTAAACACAATTATCAATAATGGATTTAAAGTTTGAGTTTTTGAGTTCTTGAAACATTTATTCATTGATCATAAGTTAACGAATTATTAATATAAAAATTAATACAATCACAATAATTAAACTAACAGTCATAAAACATAAAATATAAGTGTTTTTTATTCAATTACATAAAGTTTACTAAATAATCAACAGTAATCTAAAACTTAATAAATTTCTTATTATTGATTATAGTAATGAGATATCTAGATATATATTAATTGTAATATATAATTAATGATAAATATAATACAAATATAGAAAGATAGATTATTATAATTAAATACTTAGAATAATTATTTCAAATTAATTATATATATATATATATATATATAAATTTATTAAATATGTATTATCAATCATAACCTCCAATGATGCCACTTGCACATATGATGAACAATCCAGTTTAAATGCAATAGGCAACCAACATAAGAAAACCTGATTTCCCACCTGATGTATGATATTATGATTATATTTAGATGCAACCCATTTTCGTAATTCCTTAAATTGCTCATATCAAATCTTAGCCAAAACCAAAATGCAGACCTTATGACCCAATATTAGGTTTAGGTAGAAAGGCTGAGTGGATGCTTGATAAATTTGAGGATGAATATGAGTAAATGTAAAGAGAAGAAAGAGAAAAGGGTAATTTTGTATTTATATTAATAAAGATATTGTTAAACCTTCGAGATTACCGATTAAAATAATAAAGAGATTAGAAAAGAAGCATCTTCACAATGAGGAATTAAAGAAGCTACTTTAATTATGGAATCCATTTGAAGATCCTAATATCATATCTGAACCTTATAAAACATTATTTGTGGGCAGATTGAATTATGCAACAACTGATAAAAAATTACGTAAAGAATTTGAAGAATATGGACCAATCAAATCAATAAGAATCATACGTGATTCTACATAAGATAAGCCTAGAGGCTATGCATTCATTGGTAAGGGGGTGATCTTAAATTAAAAGAGTATGAGAGCAAGAACAGTGTTAAATAAGCATATAAATATGCAGTAGATAAACGTATTGATGGAAGAAAGTTAGTAGTTGACATCGAAAGAGGTAGAACAATTCTAAAATGGAGACCCCGTCGACTTGGTGGTGGTCTTGGAGAATTGAGAAGATCAAGAAGTGAAGAATTGTCTAAAAAACCTAAAGAAGAACATGTAGAAAAAGATGAAGAAGACAAAAGAAGAAAATCGAAAAAAGGTATATTTAATTTATATAATTTTTCTTAGAAGAAGTAAAACCAACTAAGAAACCTAGAGAGAGATCTAGATCTAAATCTGTTAAAAAGCATAAGAAGAGAGAGGAAAGTCCAATTAAAAAATAAAAAAGAAGAGAAAAATCAAAAAAAAGACATAAATGAGTTGATAATGAATTTAAACTTAATAAAAAATGTAAATTAATTAATAATTATTATTTATATTCAACTATAAATGATGATCTATACTCTTTATTATTAAATTAAATAATCAATTAGTTATATGCACATTATTAAAATTAATTTAAATTATAATATTTTCAATACATCATTATAAAATATAAATGATCTCAATTACAAAATTCACATCCACCTGGAGGTGCTTGATTTTCTTTTTCATAAATTTATGACCAAGATTCTTATATTGAATATCCTATTGTGCATCCTATAATAACAGCCACATTGACCCATCCATTCATTGTCATAATTAATTACATAACCATAATTCCTGAAAGTGCATAAATTAAATACCAACAGATATCAACAATCAAACTTTTAATATATAAAAGTGTCTTACTTTTTTGGTAAAATTAACTTAACAGTGTATAGATTCATATGTAGCATACAATAAAACATTACAATAAGACATCCAAAAAAAAACAATCCTGTTTCATCAGCAGTTGTGGACCATCTTATGCTTATTATTATCAATACCCTTTAAATACAAATTCACAGTTAACTCTAAAGTGAACAACCATACCATTATTGATAGCCATTTTTATATATTATATTAATTAAAATATATTCTTTTATTGAATTTAAAGTTATATGTCTTTTTATTATTATTATTATTATTATTATTATTATTATTATTATTATTAGATTTCATTCAATAACATATATAAGAATATGAGATATAATTATTTAATTAAATGAATATATTATTAATTACCTTATTGTAGATATTTCTTTATTATTATTAAAATAATATAATTAAACTTAATTGAATTCCATATCTAATGAACATCAACTTAAACAAAGTTTGATATATACTGTTTTTATATTTAGAATAATTATTATATTTTATCTAAATCAATAGATATAAATAAACATATCCTAAATAACATCATTATTCTTCAAAACCTTCTTCAAAGTTGTTATATATTTCTACTTATTCTCTTTTTGGCTTCAATTCTTCCTCATTACCTTCTAATTGTTTTTTAATCCATTCTCTTGTCTTTACAAAGCGTTCTGGAGGTTTAGGATCACTAATAAGTTTTCTGAAAGCTTTCTCTCTTCTCAATTTACCTCCATACTTTATAAATTCTTGAGTCCAATGCTTCAATGCTTATTCTATTTCAACTACACCAACAGGATCTTTCCACCAAGAAACAACTTTTGCTTTTCCATTCTCCTATACATAACTTAGAAAATCATAATAATTTATAAGCATTTTTAAAAGATCTTCCTGAAAATCAACTTTATGATCAATTAAGTCTTAGACTTGCTTTTATATTTGTATTTTAAGAAAGTTTGATTATTCAGAAAAATCCTTAACCATAAATGAAATTGATATGGAGAGGATTTCTAAGATTACTTCATCACATGTTTATAACGAGGGATTCTCTACAGAGAAATTATGAATTAAACTAAGTTTGTAATTGGTTTCTTAATTAATTAGAGTATCAATTTCTACTTAAGGGTCAATTATCTCTTCTTGAATCACAGGTGACGGAATTACTTTGATGTTTGAATTTGGGCAGAATCCTCCCATTTATTTATTTATTTTTTTATTATAAGATGAATTAAAACCATCAAATTCTTCCAAATTCACATGAATATTAATGGTCAAAGTAATACAATATAATTTCAGAAATAGAAATTTAAAGAATAAATAATTGCTTTCTAATTTATTTAATTTAGTACTTAATTACTTCTATAATAGTTTGAAATGATTCGTAATTATTGTATATAATTTATTTAATTTAGATAAAAGTATTTTACTATATGATCATTAGAAGGGATTCTAATTATAATTATTAATTAGTTTAAATCATTAAATTAATAATAGCGTTTTATAAATTCATCATATAATTATATTATAAAAAGAGATTATCCTAAGATTTAATAATGAGTGATAAATATTTTTATTAGAAATGATACAAATCTATTTATTATTATTATTATATTTATAAATTATCTAATTTGATGATGTATATTAATAAAATTAATATATTTAAGGTAAAATCAAATAGTCTATTTTGATTTCTTTTTTTCTATTTTTTAATTAAGTATTCATTAAAACGTATAGTTATTTTAAGTTTTAAGAAACTAATTTAATATTTGTTTTCATAAGAGCAACTATCTCTCTTTATCACATAATACTTTATTATCATCACTATTTAATTATCTTTGATTTATTATCTTGTTTAATTCATTCAAAAGTTAATCAAAATGATAATGACCTAATATAAATTAAATTTATTAAGAAATAAATATTTCAAATAAATATATTTATCTTAATAATAATATTTCCATGAAATAATTACAATTAAGAATATATATGATGAAAAGGAGCTCATATCCATATTTATAATTTCTCTATTGTTGATTATAATTTATTTAAAATTGTAATATGTGAGTTAATTTAATTCAGAATCCTTTAATATTTAATATTTTTAACTCCTAATAAATATTTAGATAATATTAATCAAAAACATATATGTAAAATTGAATAAATTGATTTTAAATTATTTTACTTATATAATTAAATATATATATATATATGAATATTTTGTAACTTTAGTCGTTTTAGTAAATTGGATTGTAGAGATGCTGCTGAGATTAGAATTTTTAGAGTGTAATTTAAAATGTTTATCATAAAAATTAACTTATATTTACTTTAATTTTACTTGATTTCGAGATTTATTTCTTAATGAATAATTAAAACTAAAAGTAATCCAAATCAGTTAATTCATTTTATTTTGTGGTTTTAGAAGATTTTTCTTTATAATTCTAAATGAGCTTTAATTGAAGCAATTTCAAATGATGCTATCTCTCAAGTTAAGCTAAAAAGAAACAAGATGGGTCAAAATAATATTAGTGTAATAATACTATATTTAAAATGATGTATTACAAATATTGATATAATGTAATTCACATTTTGGATATCATCATTTTTAGGAACAGTAATTTTTGTTAAAGATCATCTATGAGGACTATCTTACATTTTAATTCTTCTTAGGTATCAAGTAAATAATTGGTGATAGACTAATTATTTTACTCCTCCCCTATTTCTTATTTTGAAATGTCATTTTTATTCACTTTTTTTATTATTTTCTTCTTTTTAATGGGTTTCTATGAGATTTTAGGAGAGATAAGTTGATAAGAAACAGTACAAATGTTTTTTAATTCTTGACAAATGAACTCAATATTTTAATTTTCTGAATTTTTTGGTTCCAAATTTGTTTAAATTGCTTTAGAAGTAGGACTTGTTATTTACATGGCGACTTTCTAAATCAATGGAAAATTTAATAAATTTTATTAATATGTGTAAATATTAGTAAAATAGTATTCATTATCCGTTTGATCTATTTTAAAAAAAGGAATTCATTGAATAAAATGATGTGATATATTTTATATAATATAATTAATTTTAATTAATATAAAAATGACAGAAGAAATTTTAAGTCAATATTATCCTAAATATAATCCTTAAGCTGCAATATTAAAGGACATACTTAGAGATGGTTTAGAATAAGCATTTATTGGGAAATTTAAGAATAATAATGATTAAATCAATATTTCAGAATTTAAATTGAGACATCATTTTGATAAAAAAGATAATGATCTTTTTTTAGATTAAATTAAAAAGAAACTCAAACTTAATAATCAAAAAGCAGAAATGAGATGTGTTAATACTTTTCAAAATATAAGAGTTGAAACTGATTTAAATTATGATCCCAAATATTTCCAAGAAAATACATTCTATATGAATTAAAATTTAGATGCCATTAAATAAAAGATTATTGAAAAGAATATTGCAGAAAGAATTAAAAAAGCATAAGAATTTAAATCTATGTAAAAAGCACTCAACATTTGGTTTTAATAATCATAATAATAAAAGAATGAAGATTAAAATAAATAATAGTAATAAACTAATAAAAAATAAATGAATTCATCATCATAAATTATAATTAAATAACATTAAACTGAAGGAATTTAAGTCTCTGGCATCATTACATTTAAATTAGGATATAAAATGACATATCCTAATTTAGCTTATATTATCAAAGCAACAGATATTCCAGAAAGGGAATCTTAATGTTCTTTTGTTAAAAAAATCAGACCTTTATAATAATTAGATTTTGATTATTTAGATGATTTAAGAAGATATGTTTGGAAATATAAGCAATATATACAATTTTTCAAAATTCTACTCAAAGTAGCATAGGGAAATTTAGAAATTTCAGAAACTCTTGTAAAAACTTAACAGAGAATGAAAACAGGTTTCTATCATGTTATGACATTTTATCATATTTCAAATAGAAGTTGGTCAATTTGTAGATTAATTAAAGATTTAAATAAAAAGGGACTCTATTAAAGAGAAAGGTAGAATTTATATGAAGTAATAATACTTATTATATAAAAATAGACAATGTTGGAAAATATTCAAGAAGATCTTGAAGAAATATTCAGTCCATTATTATTTGAATCTGATTATGTTCCAATTGAAGAACAATTCATTTCATTTGAATAATATAAAAAGAGACTTCAAGAAGTTATTTTAATGAGAGAAAAGGGAGCTTGAATGAAAATTGATAGTATAATATTTATTTATAATTAAACTTAATGTTTCAATATTAAAATATAAATTATATGTTAATATACACAAGAATAATTAAAAATTTATAATAAATGCTTGATAAATATACAAGATGTATTATAAAATTTAATAATAATTTGATAGAAAAATAACTATCAAAAAAAATTAGGAAATATGTAAATTATAACTAATATTTTTGTAAATGGATAAATATAAAATTAAAATTCTAAGATTGTTTATTGATTTTCAATTTATATTAGGAATACTTAAATTAACTATTTGAAAGAGTACTATAAAATTATAATAGTGCTTGTAAATTTATAATGAAGAGTAATAAGGAGAATTTAAAGATTCAATTAATAAGAAATAACATAAATGTGTTAAATCTATTTATATCAAACAATTAACATTATTTCCTCTCTTCTTCTTCATCAACATTTTAACCTTATCTTAGAAAAAAAAGAAAAAGCTTACCAAAAAAGATATTTAAGAGATTTGGAAATGGATATAGTAGTTTATGTAGTAGAAATTCAATATAAAGGTAAGTATATAGAAAAGGACAAGGAACAATTAATAATGACGAGTAATAAATGAAAGATTATGTTTAATAATCTGGAATTTAAAAAAAAATGAATGATTTAAAATTTTACTTTTTTTGAAAAAGAAGATCAGATCATCTATAAATTAAACAAAAATATGGCTTATATGTTATATAAACGATTATGATAATCAATCTCTATCAAAGAGTCTGTCTAAAAAGCTCTTTTATTTCTATTATGGTTATTGGGTTGGTTGTGGGTTTTGTCTTGGATTTTAAGCCTATATTTAATTATATTCTTATACTTAAGTTCTGTCTAATGGTTATTGGGGTCTAGCTTATGGGACTGTTCTGGTTGGTACTTAGGTCTAGGCTAATGGAAGACTAGCAACTGGAGGAGGAACATAGGTTGTTTATTAAAGTGGAGCTGGGGCATATTAAACTGGTTGTTGAACATATTGGACTGGTTATGGAGCATATTAAACTGGTTGTTGAACATATTGGACTTATTATGGAGCATATTAGACTGGTTGAACGACTGATTGAGTAACAACTTATTAGACTGGTTAGGCAACAACTTATTAGACTTGTTGTTGATGAACAACTTATCTCTCAACTGGATAATACTCAACTCTTTCTTGATATCTATCTACAGGAACATATTCTGGAAATTTAAATTTTTAAATGTCATACCTGTAAATTTTTCTTAGAAGACTTATGGTACATATTCTGTTTGATATTCAACTGCGTAATAATCAGTAACATATTTCTCTCTTGGGACTTAGATTCTTTATCTTACTTCTTCATATTCAAGCACAGTTTTCTCATATGGAACATATTCAATTCTGCTCTCACCTTTGATTGTTGGTTAAGCAACAACAGATTGAGCAACAACTGGTTAAGCAACAACTTATTGAGCAATGACTGGTTGAGCAACAACTTGTTGAGGTACATAGGTTTAAGGGACAACCTATTAAACAACAGGAGGAGCATATGAATATCTCAATGGTGAAAGAGGAGCACCATATGGTTAAGCATAACTGGGTTAAGCATAAGTGGGTTATCCATAACTGGGTTATCCATAATATGGTTATGGTGCTTATGGTGCTTATTGGGGATGTTATGGTTGTGGGATATTGCTCATAAATATTTTATTTAAAAGCTGAGAGGGAAAAAAAGATATGAATTAGGCATTATAATTAATTAATATAAAATGAATTAGGATGAATAACCTAAAGAGTCTATAGAAAGAGAATCAGATGATAATGAAAAGAATGATAAGAAAGATCAAGTCTAACAACCAGAACAAAAGAAAAAGAAGAAGAAAAATAAAAAGAAAAAGAAATGGGGAGAAGAAGGTAATCTAAAATAAAAAATAATTAATAGAGGAAATACTTACAGATTTTGATGATGATTGGTAGAATAAAGTTAAATAATCTAAAATTTTGTAAGATCCAGATCTACCTTAACATATTAAAGAGAAGTATGCTATTTATGAAAATAATCCATTTATGATGATTATTTCAAATGTACCTCTTAATGTTTAATTAAAAGAATTGGAAGANGTTGTTTATTAAAGTGGAGCTGGGGCATATTAAACTGGTTGTTGAACATATTGGACTGGTTATGGAGCATATTAAACTGGTTGTTGAACATATTGGACTTATTATGGAGCATATTAGACTGGTTGAACGACTGATTGAGTAACAACTTATTAGACTGGTTAGGCAACAACTTATTAGACTTGTTGTTGATGAACAACTTATCTCTCAACTGGATAATACTCAACTCTTTCTTGATATCTATCTACAGGAACATATTCTGGAAATTTAAATTTTTAAATGTCATACCTGTAAATTTTTCTTAGAAGACTTATGGTACATATTCTGTTTGATATTCAACTGCGTAATAATCAGTAACATATTTCTCTCTTGGGACTTAGATTCTTTATCTTACTTCTTCATATTCAAGCACAGTTTTCTCATATGGAACATATTCAATTCTGCTCTCACCTTTGATTGTTGGTTAAGCAACAACAGATTGAGCAACAACTGGTTAAGCAACAACTTATTGAGCAATGACTGGTTGAGCAACAACTTGTTGAGGTACATAGGTTTAAGGGACAACCTATTAAACAACAGGAGGAGCATATGAATATCTCAATGGTGAAAGAGGAGCACCATATGGTTAAGCATAACTGGGTTAAGCATAAGTGGGTTATCCATAACTGGGTTATCCATAATATGGTTATGGTGCTTATGGTGCTTATTGGGGATGTTATGGTTGTGGGATATTGCTCATAAATATTTTATTTAAAAGCTGAGAGGGAAAAAAAGATATGAATTAGGCATTATAATTAATTAATATAAAATGAATTAGGATGAATAACCTAAAGAGTCTATAGAAAGAGAATCAGATGATAATGAAAAGAATGATAAGAAAGATCAAGTCTAACAACCAGAACAAAAGAAAAAGAAGAAGAAAAATAAAAAGAAAAAGAAATGGGGAGAAGAAGGTAATCTAAAATAAAAAATAATTAATAGAGGAAATACTTACAGATTTTGATGATGATTGGTAGAATAAAGTTAAATAATCTAAAATTTTGTAAGATCCAGATCTACCTTAACATATTAAAGAGAAGTATGCTATTTATGAAAATAATCCATTTATGATGATTATTTCAAATGTACCTCTTAATGTTTAATTAAAAGAATTGGAAGAATATTTTAATACACTAATTACTTCTCTTGATCCTAAAATAAGTATTTTTAATAACTGAATATTAGATGACAGACCCATAAAATCAATTGAATATGGAGCAACTAAATCTTGGGTTGTTTTAGAATGTAGTTCAAGAGAAGCAAAAAGAGCATTAGTTACACAGGATTAAGTTTAATTTGTCAATAATTGCAAAATTAAGGTTGAAAGACCTAGAAAATTTTTAGAGAGAATACTCAATCCATAAACTAAAGATGGAGAATTGAATCCAGAATAGAAATAAGAAGATAATACTAGATTATATTTGGGTGGATTGCCTACATATCTAAGGGATGAAGATGTGATGAAATTAATTCAATCTTTTGGAATAACCAAATATTTTAATTTAGTAAAGGATACTACTTCAAATACAGAAATTTCAAAGGGTTATTGTTTCTTTGAATATGAAAATACTGTGTCTACAGCCAAAGCTTTAAAGGCACTCAATAATTTATAAATAGGTGATAAAAAGTTGAAGATTTGTAAAGTTTAAGGTGAAACTCAATAAAATAAAAAAATAAATGGAAAAGATTAACCATCAAATTATGCAGGTTCATTTTTAGCTTCTTGTGATTTATTAAGAATTCCTTAAGTTTAATAAATGTTAACAATACCATAATCAGCATTAATTCCTAGTAAAGTTGTTTAATTTTTGAATATGGTAATAAATTCTTTTTAAAATTTTAAGTGTTCAATTTAAGATTTATATGAAGATGACATTTTTGAGGAATTGATAGAAGATATAAGAACTGAGTGTATGCGTTATGGATAAATTGAAAAAATAGAGATTCCTAGACCTGATAGGGAATCAGGGTATTTATAAAATTATAATTATATAGTTTCTGTAATCCTGCTGTAGGGAAAGTATTTGTTAAGTTTTATTATTAAATACCTGCAAAAAAGGCTAAGTTTCATTTAGCTGGACGTACATATAATAAAAGAACTGTTATTACTTCATTTTATCCTGAGGAATAATTTGATTATAAAGACTATTTGATAAATGGATGATTTAATAATTATGATATAAATTGTTAATGATGATCTGATCCCTTAAAATATAAAGGCAAATTCTCGATTAAGGGATGCTTATATAAAGTATTAGGAGCTAGTTTCAAGAGGCAAGATCAAATTGAAAATGAATAAATAAATAAATTGTGATATTGGTTAACAACTTTATTTCTTTAAACATAAAGATGCTTTGTTTTTCCAACATCCAGATAAATAATAAGAATACTATGAAGGATTGTTAAATAATCTTACATAATAAATTAAGTATTTTGAAAATATGAATTAGACCTTAGAAAGCAATTTCATATGAAAAACAATTAATTAAATAAATATAAGGTTTGAATCAATAAAAGTATACACCAGATAGTTTGAAGAATGAAATAATTCAACTTTACAAAAGAAAGATCTGTTAATTAAAAATTAGAAAATAGAGAACATTTTAATAAGAGGATAGTATATAGAAACCATAAGCAGAGTTGATTTATAAGCATAGAATATAATGGATTGATAATTAGATAATAAATTTAAATTAAAGATTGGAAAGACTTAGAATTGATGATGGAATAAAAAATTATAAAGATAATTAATAAGCATTATATAGTAATATATTTATGGATGATGTTGAAATATATTTGAGAAATAAGATATATTTTGATAAAATAAAATTACCATTTCGTAAATTAAAATATGTTTGTAAATGGATGCATTTTTTAGATAGATTTGAAATATAAGATAATGCAAATAAGATTTTAACTTAATTAAAAGTTTAAAATAGTGAATAGAATTAATAATATTTTAATGATATTGTAACAAATATTGAAAGCAAATTAAATCTTAAATATTGTAATTATATAAATTTATTTAAGAAATGAGTAGAGATGTAGTATTATAATTATAAGAGTATTTGAAACCACTTAAATTTTCATTAGATGAAAGTAGAATAACTTAAAGATTTGATCGTCTTCCTTTAGTAGTTCTAACTGATTATGAGATGTAAAATAGATTGTATTAAAGTGCATCTAAATTTCTTAAAAATCCTAGATAATTTGGTGAATAGAAATTAATATTCCATCTATGTAATTTATAACATATGCTTGATGGATATTAGAAATATTTATATGCTTGGGATAAATCTGAGAAAAATGAATATGATGGTTATAGTGGTTTATAGAAATTAACAATAGAATTAAGTGCTTTTGATGATTCAGAAGAATTAATCAAATAATTAAATCATCCATTACCTATATATCCTAACATATCACTAGTTTATGTTAAAAATGATTGGAAAATGCTATTAAATTCTAAAAACATAATACTTAATGAATATTAAACTTTTATGTTAAATTAATTAAATTTTGTAACTGTAGATACTTATACAGAAAAATTGATATAATTATTACCAATTAATTTAAATAAATCTATGTAAGCTTATATAGATTAATAAATTAAACAAATTAGAAGTGATAATTATACACTTTTCAATATTATTGAGAATAATGATTATATTGAATATACAAGAGAATCTTTAAGATTAAGATAGATAAATGAACTTTATGAATAAATATGTAATAAAGAGATTCATTATAGACATAAGACAAAATTCAAATCAGATCTTGTTAAAGCATTTGAAGAATTAATGATTGAATTAACTCCTAAAGAAACACATCTTTAAGCATACTTTTCAACTTTAGTTTGTAAAATGAGAGAATTTCATCGTAAAATATTTTATATTATTAATGCACTATAATCAATTGAAAGAAAACTTACTTTTAGTTTATTATCTTTAAGAGAATGTAAAGTAAACACAACTGTAGATACATAATTTCTAATTAAAGCTAATTAATAATAAAAATCTGAAGTAAATGATACTTAAATGAATCAATTAATTAATTAAAGAAGAAATGCAATAATTTCATATTTAGATGCTACTGATAAATCTACTTAGAAAATTAGATAAAATCTATCTCCAGAATTAAAGTATTGTAAAATAGAAGATGAAATTTTTTATTCAAATGAAGAATTACCTGATGTATTTATTAATCAAAAAATTACAAATCCTATTTATGATAGTACTATTGATGAATTTAAAAAAATAATGAAAAGAATAATATAATAAATATCACTTTATATTAATAAATATGAAAAAATTAGTAGTATTAAATCTATTAATCCTATTGTTGATAGATTTTAATGTACACTTGATTGTTTAGAATAAGAAGCTATATATTAATTTTAGAAATTAAAATTAGTTTAAACTTATATGAAGATATTTGATAATACTGTTGATCAATATCATGCATCAGAAATAATTGAAACCATTTTCGAAATTATTCAAGCAGTTCCATTATTAGATTTAGAATCATTTTACTTTAAAGATAGTTATATATTGAATTAAGATTTATTGAAAAATTAGAGAGAATTTATGGAAATATTAATAAATAAGTAATAATAACATGAAAATACATAAATAAAATAAATAAATGAATAATATGTATTAATTAGAATGCAATAAGAAGAAATTGAAAAAGTACTTAGTAGAGCAGAAACTCCTAAAATTGAATAAAAGACTGCTAGAGATTCTAGATTAAATGAATAATATGATTATTATAATGTAAGCAATAAAATGTCTTAAATCTTTTAAGAACTTAATACAACTAATAAATAATCAGCAGTCAATTTAAATTCAGCATCAAAAGATTTGAAAATTATTGATCCTAATGCAATATTACTACCATTTTAAATTCTAGAAGATTATAATGGATTTAATTTTACAGAATCTTTATATTTAGTTACTTTTATTATTAAAACTTTTTAAAATAGCTTTGAAATGCTCTAAGAATAATTTCCTTAAAATTCTATTTAAGGTTATTTAAGTCTTTAAATAGCCTCATTAAAATAAGCATAAGTATATTCATATTAAGATTAAAAATTGCCTTATATTAAAAAGTTTCATGAAAATACTTTATTTGAATCTGAATATGGATTAATCTAAAAGTATTTTGATAGAATAAAATCTACAGTATAAAATGATATTAATCCATATATTTTAAATGTTTCTTTATATGATTTAGAGAGGACATTAAATCAATAATAGATTTAAATAATAGATATTGGAGCTATAAATAATCTTTTAGAATATTTAAGATTAAGAAAACATTTTTTAAATATTTAATTAGAAATGAAAGTTTAACATAGAATTTATAAAAAAATACATGGATATCAAAAAATGAGTAAAACAAATGACTTATATTTTAAGAGTAATCTAGTTGATTTATAAAGTCAATATAAAAAGAATTAAGCTGTTAAATATTGTTATTCTCCATATTGTTTTGAAATTGATGCAACTTAAGAAGTACCTTTCATTTTATTAAAATAATTTGAAATCTTAGTTTTTCAAGATGTAATAGAAGAATTTAGAAATATAATATTATATGATTAAATCAATGTGATGTTTCTTTAAACATAAAATGAATTAAGATTTAATTATATTGATGATTATATGAAAGCTTAATTAGATTTGAAGCATTTTTCATAACTTGGTTATTTACCACAAAACTCAAAATTAACAATTAAATAAATTAATTAATTTGAATTCAATGAAAAATTGTAAATATTTATAATAAATATTTTAGAATATTAGCAAATTTACCTAAAAAACCTTAAGAAATAGATGAATATTTGAAATAAGCTAAATAAACTAAAGCTGAATTATTTATTAAATATGTAAATAAATACAAAGAGAGGCCAAGAGTAAATTCATTTCAAAGTGATAAAATGTAGATTTTATGTCTAAAAAAGGATTAGAAGTATATTATATAATATATATATAGTTTAAAACTATATTTAATAAAACGTTTAATTTAAGATTTTTTGAGTATTACTTAATATGAAGCTATTAAAGTTGATATTTTTTATACTTAAATGAGAATTAAAAGAATTTCATAAGTAATTCCTAATTCTAGTTAAATTGATAAGAATTTTTTATTATCTGTTTAAGAAGAACAATTAGTTTATGTTTAATAATTTAAACAGTTTGCTGAAAGATTGGAAACTCACATTCATATAGATCAATTTTATTCTAAAGATGATTTTTAAAAATAAAAGCAATAAGATTCAAATTGGGATCTTAGATAATATTATAAATCTATATATTAATACTTGATGGAAGTATTGAGACATAATACAATATATTTAAATTGGTTTGAATTATTACATATGAATGAACTATATCTATTTAATCTATCATTTGATTATTATGATTAAACAAAAGAGATGCTTTATTAAGGTAAATTAGGAAAGAACCCTATTAAAAGTGTTTTGGAGTATGATAAGTAAAAAATATAATTAATAATTTAGAAATTAAATGGATATTAAATAATGTATATCAGATTAAGTAATAGAATAACGAGCTTTGGTAGCATAAGCAATAGATAAAATGATAGATAAAATAAAATCATTTTATTCAATAAACAAAGTTTTTGAATCTTTTAATTAATAAATAGAACTATTCAAATCAAAAAATAAAATTAATGAATTAATACCAGAAATTAAATAATCATATTTAAATCTTTATTCTAAAACTTATTACATTTATAATTAATGTAAATTCTTAATATCCAAAGATGTAAAATATTAATTATATTTATTAGTATCCAGACTCTGAATATTATTAGTAATATTAATTGATTAATTAATGTCTTTTCTTAAAACATTAATTTAGCTCTGTGAATCTTAATTTCTTTAAAACTATATATGTCAGATATTAAAATATTTATAAGATTAAATAAAAAGAATTATATAGGGATTTTAAGAAATTGGATTCAAATATTTATACAGATTAAATTAAGATGATCAATTTAGTTTTGCCTATAAATAATGAGACTCTTTTGACTTGTTATCATAATGAATAACATTAAAATATTAGTTTGATGTTATAGGTTCCAGGTGTTATTGGTGTTAATGAAAGGATTATGTTGAGAAAACAGAATGTCATTAATATTAAAGAATCATGTATTTCAACTCTTTTGTAAGATACATATGTTTTATTACAAAATCCATATATTTTTAATATAAGTAGTGTAGAATTGAAATTATATTATCATGATCTTGAAATATAATTAAAAGATTAGAAGATGACTTTGAAAGAATTAGTATATAATTAACTTACAAATACTTCAATAAAAGCAATGAATGATAATGTTTAATTGTTACAATAATATTTGAATGTTGCTCCAGAATATATAGAAAAAACAGAAATTATGGATAAATTAGTGTCTAAAATAAATATTGCTATTCCAAGAGTAAAATTCATAAATAGTTTACAAAGTACATTAAGTTAAAAGAATGGAGAAATACATAATGCATTGAAAATATCATTCATATAAGGATTTTTGAATAGATTGAGGAACAAATCAATTTAAACTAATCTTTTAGTTAGTGGAATGGGTTATTCAATTAGTTCATAAGATATTGAAGATTGTCTCAATATTTTAAATAGAGATTTATATACTTTTGCAGAAAATGAAATAACTGCAAGAATGGAAACTTTTAATTTGATTTATGAATAATAAAAAACATAAATTAAATAATTAAATAGATAATTAAAAGAAAAGACTTTAGAAAATGAATAATTGAAATAATCTTTTGATGAAAGATTATAAGCACTTGTTATTGCAAAAAGTAATAAAATATTATTTGATTTGGATATGTTATAATCTAAATTTAGAGATTATTAGAAGTATCTAAATTAATTAAAATATTTAGGTGTACATAAGGATTAGAAGATAATATTAGAGAATAAATTGAAAGTAAATATAAAATTCATGTTGAACAATTAACTTTTGAAAGAGATAGAGTTATTTAAAAATTTATGGACTTAAAATAATAATTAATAACTTTATTTACTTAAGAAGTTTAAACTAATTAAGATGCTCTTATTAAATTTGTTTAATAAAAAACTAATGAAATGCTATCAGAAATTCCATTATATAAGAGATCTCATAGTGAAAAAAATGATCAAAATGAAAATAGTCATCATGTAGAACACTAAAAAACTGAATTGCTTTTTGAACCATATAAATTCACTAAAGCTTTACATTAATTAAAAGATAAATGGTAATAAGATACTGAAGATTAAAAAATTAATTATGAGAAATAAATTTAGTATATTTTAATTCTAATATTAGATTTTATAAATAGTAATGTTTGGAATTTGAAGATTTATAATTTTAATTGAATGAAAGCAAAAGAAAAGAAACAACTATGAAAATGGAGATTATTACTTTATAATAGACAATTAATTTATTAATTAAATAGAAAGATGATTATGCTGAATAAATTGATTAATTGAAATTTGAGAAAAAGAGAATATTGAAATCAAATGATGATTATTAATAATAATTGAAGTAATATAAAGAGAAATTCAAAACATAAGAAGTTAAAAAACGAAATGCAATATCAGTAGATAATTATTCCATGACATAATCAATTGTTGAAAGGAAAACCTTGCCAAAATTATTCAAAAGTGAACAAAAACCCAAATTAAAATTATGATTAAATAATTTAATATGCAATAATAGACATACATTGAGAGTAGTTACAGTAGTCATAGTAGTAGTAGTAGTGAAAATGAGAATAAAGATGTTCTTTTCTCACCTGTATTTAATTCTTTGAATACTTCAGTTTAGGGATGCAAACGAGATACAATTACTATCAGAGTAATTTGACATAACCAAATGGTCCAAACATGTTTTGCCATAACAATCTTAAGTAGAGAAGACTCCAAAACCAAATAAAAAGCAAGTGGGCAAAAAAACTAAGATTAAAATCAATACATCTTCATCCATTTCACCTTAGAAAAAGAAATCAAAAATCAAGAGAGTATATAGACCAACCCTCTATGTAGCCCAAAATGAAAGACATTAAGCCATTAAATTTAGAAAGTGAGAAGCATCTGTTTTTTGCCATGAAAGCTGCTTACAATCCATAATTTGAATATGTTGAAGTTAAGGTTTCATCTAATTTCTATTTAAAAGGAACTTGGTCCAGATCAACCTCATCGTAAATATGAAGAAATTGCATTAAAAATTATTGATTAATGTATTAAAGAATTTGGATCTGATTTGAAATATGCTGAACAAGAAGGAGGTAAACTACTATCAATTGAAGAAACTGAACATTTCTTTAATGATTATATTCATAAATTAGGTGTTTAAGATTTGATATCTTATGAATTTCAAGATCATACTGTAGCTCCAACTAGTGTTGTACATAATCCAACTGATGGAAAAAGTAAAGTTATCATAGGATTACCAATTAATTATCGCATTAATCGTATTGAAGGAGTATTGAATCATGAGATTGGAACACATTTCATTAGAAAAATAAATGATAGATAATAATAATGGTATAAGAAAAGGTATAAATTAAATTGATCAAGAGCTAAATATCATCTGGAACCATACTTAAAACATGAAGAAGGATTGGCTGTTTTGAATCAAGTGCTTCCATAGGCTCTTAAATAGAAAGGCAAACCTTATTTATTTATGGCTGCTTTGCATTATATTTCTGTATAAATGATTTATTAATTATAAGTCAATATTAGCTAGTTAAATGAGTTTTGCAAAATTATTCCATGAATTAAGACACTTTATTTAAGATGATGAGGCTAGATTCAGAGAATGTTTAAGAGTTAAGAGAGGATTAAAGGATACATCATAATCAGGAGGAATGTATAAAGATTAAGTATATTTGACTGGAGCAATCAAAATTTTGAAATATAGAGGCAAATTAAATTTTATTCATTTACATAGTGGAAAAATAACAATTAAAGATTGTATACGTTTGGGAGAAATTGGATAAATATATACAAAAAATATTTATATTCCACCATTTTTACAAGAATTAGAATAATATAAAAGAGGTTTGGATAAAATAGCATAATAAAATTTCATTAATTTTGTATGTTGAGACTAATAATTATATAAATTAATTATCTAATATATTAAGATTATATATATCCTTTAAATATTTATTATAAATTTATAATGGTAACTAATTCTTTAAATAATAATATGTAAAATTCTATTTATAAATAGAATTTATAGATTATAAATATTATTGTACTTTAAGACAAATATAATAAATTATATCTTTCATTAAGATTTGTTTCTAATATTTTGATATTTTTAAGTAAGTTTATTTAAAAATTATTCTTTTTTTAATTATAAAATATAATAATAATCAATGACTTGTTAATTTAACTATTGTATAGATAAATGAACATAATCCTCCACATATTCCAAATGATAGAATTCCATAATAAGTGAATTTACTCTTTCTCTTTAATTCATCATTTTCAAAATATTTTTTATGAATCAATATTGGAAATAGAAAATTCAAAGAAGCTCCACCTATTGCTCCTAATATATTCACAAAATAAGCAAATTTAGGAATAGAATAACCAATCAATCCTAATAATATATTGATAAGTGATCTTATTGCTAATCTACGGAAACTTGAGTATTTCAATTCAGGATTTATGTAACTTTTTAATTTTTCAATTCTCTCTATCTATTAAAATGCTGGTAACACTTAAAGAGGATATGAACAGATCAATCCAAAAGCATAACAAATTTAAATTACATAAGATAAAGGATTATTGTCAAGACAAAATAAGATAATTTATTGACTTTTCATTCTACTTCCCATACCCCAAACTGATAGTAATGTAAATGCAAGAAATAATCCTAAATTGAAATATGAAACCACATTAAAAAGCTAATTAATAAAAGAATAATATCTTACATTCTTAAATTTATTAGGTTCTGACATTGTAACTCTAATTGCAAAAGCAAGAGGAAGAACTCCAAAACCATAGGCTGTTACTCCTATAATCATAGGAAATTACTCAAAGTGTGCCAAATTCATCACATTCTCTTTGATTCCATCTCCCTCAAGTATTTGATAGAAGTCATAGACTAAATTGATAAATTCAAACTTTCTTACATGTAATATAAACTAAACCAACTAGGATGAGAGCATTAGCAAATAGACTTAGTTTAGCAAATCGAGCCATATTGTCAATAAAAGAAAGAGGAAGCACAATACAGAATGCCATTATTAGATATATCCAATTACCAGCTCCAGATTAACTATCAGCATTTGAAAATATATGAGCAAAGAAGGAAATAAAAAATATTAAATATGCTACAGCCTTTCCTAATTAATAGGCAATCAAAACGACTTTTGTAATTTATTTCCCCTTCTCTCCATATGTGACTTCGGCCACTTCTGTGAGACCTTGATTTTCTTTATTTTCTGCATTTGCTACTTCAATTAAGTAATGAACGCATAATAATAGCATATAAGCACTTATTAAAAAGATGAATATTGACAAAAGCCATCCTCCAACATAAAAACTAAATGGCATTGCCAATATTCCTGATCCTACATATCCTTTAATAAGTGTCATTGCACTATCCTTATATGTTCCTTTGACAGGTGCCTTCCCTGTATAAGGTTTTTCATGCATATAAACTTAATCAAAGTTTTTCTCTGCATCTTGGTTTTAGTTATTAACGCTCTCATAAACTTGAGACATTTTTTTAATTAATAGATTAATATAAGAATTCTTAATCAATTTTTAATAGGTTTAAGTCATTTCTCTCATTATTTAATCATTCTTTATCAGAGAATCAAGTATAAATAGATTACTTCTTATTATTTAGATATAATAAATAAATCACTATTTCATTTTTTGAATTATAAAATGATGAAAAAAATTGTATTAACCTTAAAAGAAAGTAATAGTTAATAATGGTATTTTAGGTAGTTATCTAAAATTAAAAAACTTAGACTTAATTTTGTTTAAGTATCAACAATATTATTTATGGAATACTATTTATAAAAAGATCTTAGATTTTTGAATTTTGTTTCTATTATCTAAATAATCATGTATTTATAGATTATTTATAATCTATTAAGTCTTATTCTTTGTTTTTTTAAATAGATTATATATGCTGACTGAGAATAATAATAATCTGAATTAATATCATAGTCATTATCAATTCTTGCGTATATTCTTATTGATTGGATATTGGGGTTCACCAGTTACATCATCAAGATCTGGAGCTGCTTCTTGCTAAATTCTTTGTAATTTATACTCTTGCTTCCAAAAAGAATTCATTATAACCCCTAAACACTGTGTAGACATTATATGCTATAAGACATAGGATCCCATTAACAACGTACACATGAGCTTTGTTAGCCATCTTAAAGCCTTTAGCCTCGGCCTTTGATAAAAGAGCATCCAATTTTTTCCAAATCATTATAAAAAATAACACAATTATATTTTAGAATATTAGAATTTTATTATGATTAAAATATGAAAGACATTTCCTTAAGAATAATTAAAAATTAGTATAAAATCATTGCAGAACCAATCTATGTAATATATTCATTTCTTTTATAAAAATTTAAGTAATTAAGTTCCTTAAGTAGTTTTAAGGCGTCCATTAGAAATTTATTTTTATAATGCTATTAAACTCTTACCTACTTATTCAAAACTCTAACTAGAAACTGTTTATTCTTATTTCTAAGAGTCAAACTACAATAATAAATTATTAATTAACCTTAGATAATGCTTTACATTTATTGATCTACATTTATTTTTCAGGACTAGTTGTTTAATGTTATAATTCATTGATTTTATCTGACCTCTAGAGTTTATGTCTACCATTGTCTCTTTATCTTTCAGTTTCTGTAATTTTAGATTCGAGAATTTGCTACGTCTCATCATTTACTCGCTGCAACCCTAATTCTCTTTTTGCAGATAGTTGTCTTCTTCCTTTTGATAGAGATCGATCAGCATCAGTATGACAAACCTTCAGGAAAGTCTTGAAATTTGCCTCATAAGTAGAATTATGAATATTCTTTTGAACTTTATTTTGAACGAATTTCCCCAATCTCTCAAAAGCAGATGGAGTTTTCCTATGTATAATTTCTATAGGCGAGTTTTCTTAAAGCTTCTTGTTTTATTCCTAGAAAATATTAATTAGATACTTTAATAATCTACTCTAATGATTTTATTTTATCTTGTTGCTGTTAAATTATGAGTTCCTTTTCTACAGTAATTTCTTCGATTTTTTACATCAAGCTTTCGATTTACAATTTTTGTTATTGTTCCACTCTTATATGGGAACGTATTGAAGCCTCAAGATTTTGTATAATTGATTCATAATCATTATTAATATGTTCTTCTAATTATTCTTCAAATAGTATCTTGATTCTATAATGGTATTAAATAACATAGCAACCGATTCAGATAAGCTACAATTTAAAGTATGTATTCATATTATTATATTTCCGACTATCCACAAATCTCTTTCGTAGTTAATTTATTCATTTATTAATAAGCTTCCACGACATCCTTATATGTAAAACATTATACTTTATCAATAATATCCAGCACATCTATTAATAGCTATTTTATACTCTGCATAAATATATATAAATTAATAAAAAACACCAAGATCTTAATACTACATTATTGAATAAGAAAAGATTGATTATTTATTCTTGTTTATATTTGACAATGAAATTAGTAATGTTGTAAATTATTATCTATTAATAAGAAATTAATATAAGAAAATTGTGTAATAAAAGATGGACACTGATATTTATTTTTGATAAATTAATATATATAAATGTTAAGTTTGTATAGAAATCAGTTGATGGGATAATAAAAAAAGGTGCTTCTTATTGGAAGTGGTTTGATGGCAGAAGCTGTCATTGATTAATTATTGAAGAGAAATGACGTACTATATGGATACATTTTTAGAATTTTGTCGTTGTTGCTTCAGCTCATGTCGAAGATGCTAGAAAAGTCATTTAGAATAAATAGAGATGTTCAGCTCATCATTTAGATGTTACAGAAACAGAAGAATTAAGAAAATTTGTTAAGAATTCTGATATTGTGATAGCTTATATTCCACCACAATTTATTGTTCCTATAGCTAGAATATGTGCAGAAGTAGGGAGATCAATGATAACATCATAATATACATTTCCAGAGATCAGAGCTTTAGAAGAAGAATGTAAAAAAAAAGGAATTATAATGTTAAATGAAATTGGGTTAGATCCAGGAATTGATCATTTAGCAACAGTTAAAGTTAGGGATGAAGTTTATGCAAAAGGAGGAAAGTAAGAAAATAAAATAAATTAAGAATCATTGAATATGAATCATGGTGTGGAGGTGTGCCAAGTCCAGAGTTCTGTGATAATCCTTTTGGTTATAAATTTTCATGGAGTCCATTTGCAGCAATTAGGAATATCAACAATGATGCCAAATATTTAGAAAATGGAGTTTAAAAGTATATTCCAGCATCTGAGTTACTTTACTCAACAGAGATTATTCATGTTAATCCATCATTATAGATGGAAGGATATCCAAATAGAGATAGTTTGCCTTATTAAGAATTATATGGTTTAAAAGATTGTTAGAAACTAGTAAGAGGAACATTAAGATATCAAGGACATTGTGTATTAATGGCAGCAATGAAGGCTTTGGGATTTGCATCAGAAGAGACTATAAAGGTTGATAGAGAGATGAGTTGGTTTGAATATTTACTCAGTAATATAAGGTTTGAATCTTGTTCAAGTAATTTTTTGGCTAATCATCATATTACTTAATTAGCTAATACTATAGATTAGAAGTTATTTACATTAGCTCAATTGGAAACATTATTAACTAAAGTGTTTAATCGTGTGTTTTCTTAATATTATTATAAAGATAAAAGTGAAGAATAATTATATAAGGATGCTGAATAAATAACTTATACTTTGAAATGGATGGGAGTATTTGATCCTAAAAATCTGATTTTGAATAATGTCACTCATGTCCATAATTTTGCTGCTCATCTTCAAACTCTTATGAATTATAGATAAGGTGAAACTGATTTAGTAGCCATGTAACACATCTTCAAAATTGTTTATCCCAATGATCCCAGAGTTTATGTCAAAAAGTCTACTATGGTTAAGATTGGACATAGAAATGGAAAGTATTCTCTATATCTAATAAATTTAGATCTGCAATGGCTATTACAGTAGGTGTTCCAACTGCTGTGGCTACTTAATTGATTTTGGATGGAGTGATCAAGGCTACTGGAGTTCATATGCCAAACATTTCAGAGATCAATACTCCTTTGTATGAAGAACTCAAGAAGGAAGGCATTTATTGTGAAGAAGAAGATTATTGAGATTGCAGTTATTCGAATATATAGATTATTCCAATTTATTATTTTATCATCTTGTCACTATAAAAGAAATAAAAAGATAATTAACATATGTATAAATATATATATTTATATGTTATACTAAACAAATCATCCACTTTTGAATAAGAGTATTGCAACTTATCCCATATAAAAATAAATGAAATGCTTTGTCTCATGTGTAACATAAGATCCAAAGTTTCTGCCAACTATGCAATGCCATGTTGGATTATACTTTTTATCAAATTCCTTTTTAATGAATGCCTAAAATCTTAATAATTAGATTTACAGCAATATCTTTTTCAATATTGAATTTCTCCAATGCTTAATTGGCACAATCGATTGCATCTTATTGCATTTCTTCTGACATATCTGCATTCTTTACTACTGCTTTTCTATCTGCTTAAGCCATTTAACTTGATTTAATTTTTAAATTTATTAATAACTATCTTCATTTTATATGATGCAAATTTATATAGTACTTTTAATTTATGAATTTATCAGTCAAATTTTACAGGTTATCTACATTTTGGACATTCTAATCGAGCTTTCAACCAATCAGCAATACAAATCTTATGATAAACATGATAACTGTGACAATCTAATCTTACAAACTCTTCCCCTTCAATAAATTCCTATAGACATATTACACATTCATTATCCTCACTTATTTTATCCAATCCAACCATTTCAATCTTTAATTTCTTTAGGTTTTCTTGGCTTGCCCCAACTCTATTAATTTTTTAAAGATTGTGCATATTAATACAATAAGCAAAAGGTAATACAAGCAAGTAAATCACAAATATTAAAATAGGAATCCCTAAAGAGATATACCTCATTATTAAATAAGTGAAGGCCACACCCCAAGTAAAATCAAATTCTGATATCCCAATTTTACATGATCCATATAAATTCCTAAATATTACTATTTATGTGAATAAAAAAACCACTAAATCTAATCTATAAATTCATAGTAATATTTATACAGAATCGTCAAATATTTAATGAACTTGTAGCAATTATGATAATCTGATATAGCATCCTATAAATATTTAGAATTAGTGAACGAAAACTCAGGATAGGGTAATCTATTCTCATTTTCATTTTAGTTTATTTCTCCCAAATCACACCATATTATCAATAATAAATATAACATTTGAAAAGCTTACTATATAGAATTTGTAAAGTACCATTACATTAACTATTATAGCAAAAATAAAAAATTCTCTTAAAGTTGTATTTTAGCAAGGTGGTGGTAATAAAGCCAAGGCTAAAAACAATAGCAAAAGTTCTATGAAGGAAAATATCAATTTAAAAACAGCTTCATTACGCAGATTCTTATATACAATTATTTAATTAGATCTAAATGCTTATATATTTGAAGTATTTTAAGCAGTCTAGTTTTCTTATTAATTTTAAATTAATCTAAATACCCAATTACATGATATTAATAATCTGTTAATCAGTTAGTTGTTCTTCAGGTGAGATTTATTGCATAAGTTTTGATTTTACTTTTTATATTAATTATAATATTTTATTCAAATCAAACATGAAGTTATTTTTAGTGAATAGTAGATATATCTTTTTCTAGAATGAAAATAAAATAGTAAAAGTTAAAAAATGAAAAAATATTATTTAAATTTTTATCAGAAACTCACAACTTACAAATAGATTATGTAAGGAATGAATTTATTTGATAAAACTTTAATTATTAAGATTTTAAATATAGGATAATTATTAGAAAATATCAATATTATAAAAGTGAAAATAAAGAAAACATTATATTAGGTTTTTTAAACAAATCTGTTGATTTGAGAGATGACAATTTCTCTCGCATTTAACCAATAAATAATTTATTATAATAATTTATATTTTTTTATTGATTAGACCCTAAAATCATCTCATTAATCTATAATTGATTACAAAGATTATAGCTAAAACTGGGGCTATTAGAAATAGTTATTGTTATGATGTTGTTCTAAATAATTTTAAACATCAATATTATTTTATTTAACGATTTTAATATAACATGTCATCTGTACCTTCTATGAATTTGTTCAGTGGACCAGAAATCTAAAAGACTAGATCAATATATCGTCCTTTTGGAACCTATGAATCTAATTACTATTCATTACCTCCAAAATCAATATATCCAGAAAACTATTATTCTATTCCATCTTATCATTAATATTTAGCACATCAAGAAAGACCAGATTATAATTAATCCTATCCAGAATACATTGACAAAGAGCACTACGTTCCTATTAAAAATGAAAGTCCTTTTTAAACACTCTAAAAATATGAAAAAACAAATCCAACTCCTAAAGATGCTTTTATAACTCCCTATCGACCAAAAGTATTAACAGATGAAGAAATACAAGAGCATGTTCCTATAATTGATTTAATGATTGAATAACAAAGATTCTACACTCATTTTTCAGATCATGGTCTACCTAAAGGGTATGTTGAAAAAGATTATCAAAGAGAATTAGAAGACAGATATAACAGAGATTTAAATTAACAAATTAATAACGGTTTTAAACTATAAGAAACTAGAACTAAAAAAGAAATAGATGAATTTTATAGAAATATCAAAGTTGCAGTTGATGAAAGAGGAAGAATTTAAATTAATAATATTAAATAGCCATAATAAAGTTAAAAGCTAAATTCCACAATTTATAAAACAACTGAAGACACTGTTAAAGTAGGTAGCAATTTGTAAACATTTGATAATAATGCTTATCAATAATCTAATAAATAATAAGGATAACATATTAACCCATTTGAAGGATCTTTTAATCCATATTCGTAAAATCCTTAATAATAATAATAATAATAATAATAATAACAATAATAATAATAATAACTACTTCAAACAGAGGATAAAGCTCCATCTGAAAAGAATTCTGTTGTAATACCTGGTGATTCAAATTTATAATAATCGCAACTTGAATAATCAAAAGTAATTACTAGTAATGATTGATATATAAATATTATTATATTCAACAAGTTTTTGGATATAAATTATTGTTATCAATTTCTTAAACTATTTTAAAATTACCATGATTATCTATGCATAATATTTTCAATATTTTTGATCTCTAATAATTTATATATTTTGTATTAGATATTCCATTATAATAAATATTTATAGACAAATACAAAGAATTATAATTATCTACTTCATAATCTTGCAAAAATATTATTGTATTATATATATATTCTTAGAATTAGAGTAAAGAATCTAATTATATTAAATAATGATTACAATTTTTGCTTTATTTACTTGTAATATGTCTACAACCAGTAAAATAACCTCCAACTTGGCAATTCACATTTTTTCCTATTTTTTGGTTTGCGATTAAGTAAACTGGAATTTCTTATTCATTTTACCATTTTATTATAATAGTAAACTTATTTCTATTCAATCTATAAGGATTAACAGTCAATTTATCTTCTGTAATTAAGAAATTTCCACAATAATCAAAATATTTTTAATTTTAAAATAGAATTGTAAGGTATGATCCTTTTTTGATATTATAGATTATGTTTTCATCATCTACTGATTATTCAAAATAAGGTTGATTTTCTATATGAGAACATTATATGAATTCTTTATATATTCTTAAAGTTCCTTTTCGAATTATTCTATTACTTAATATATCAACCAATTTTAATTCAACATTTAATAATTTAAATTATTATTAAAAATTACTTTAAAGTAATCTATTATTTTATTATTTAACTTATTCAACTAAAAATTCCATTTAGATTTAAGAATTATCAGAACATACTTAAATATTATTAAGTCCTTAAATAACTTAATTTTTATTTCCTTTAATAACTAATTATTGATGAATATCATTTTTATTGAAATATTGATTTGTATACTCTTAATTAAATGTTTTTACAAAATTTGGTTCTAATTATTTAAATAAACTATTTTCACTTGTTAAAGCGACAAAAAATTCATATTATTCACAACTTGTATCACAATTAATAGCTTAAAATTCATGTATTGCTTATAATTTATTTATTGTTGAACAATCTTATAAATTAAGACTATTTGTAATTTAGTTGAAATTCACTTAATTAAATTCAGGTAACATATCAGATTCAATTGAATAATCCATAGACGGCTAAATCTAAATCTTTGGTAAAGGTATTGATTCTAAAAGAACAATTCCAATTATTGTTGTTAAAAAAAATAAGCTTATAACTATCTTCTAAGTTAATGGATTAAGCAACTTACTGATTTAATATTTAACTGAAACTGTATACATAGCATATGTATTCATAAAAAGCAAAGATGCTTCAAAAAGAAATACTAAACCTAATTATAAATTTAGATTCTTGATATAATTTATTGCTTTTTCTTCACAATTTTATGATAAACATTTAAGTTCATTATTAAATTCCCAGGCCTCTACTTAATATACTAATTGGCATTCATCATTTTTTATGTATTTAGTACAACCCAAATTCCCAATTATATCATTGTGTAATGCTCGTAATGGCAATTAATCATTAACAGGAACCCAAAATTATCCATTTCTAATTACTAAGCAACCAAAAACTGTATGCAAGATTGATAAAAGTAAGAACACAGTTCCAAATATATTATAAGCCTTTTTATTGCCCATATAATTGAATAGCATTGAAATAGCCAAAAATATAAGAGTAGGAATTTAAAGTAATGTATTCCATTCGATCCAATAATCAGCTGTTTATATTTATTATGGTAATTCTTATACCTAATATATTTGAATCCAACTCAAAAATATCACAAGGGAAAGTGTAAGACTTTTATAATATTATATTGAATACCTTTAGAAATAAATTGATAATCTTAGTACATTTGGTGATTTACAAAAATAACTATTGGTTATTAAAATTACAATTTATATTAAAATTTAAAGTGAAAATCCAATTGTTATTAAAAAAATGAATAAATCCTGAATTGTTTGTTCTTGTATTGTTATTAGTAAGAACCCCATAAATTCATAAATAAAAACAGTAGTTAAAGTGACACTGAAAACTAATTAAAATCTTGTTAAGAAATTGTTAGTAGTTTCTATGTGTTGTTATTATGCTTAAATAGTTTTTCTATTTTAATCATAGGACCAATACATTCTCTAATTTACTTAGAATGGCTTACAACAAAAGTGAATAAATTATTCCGATTCCATCAACTATCATATAATTAATAAACCCTAGATGCAAGTACATTAATCCTCCTGAAACAATTAACTGTAATAGACTAAAAAAGAATATTATTTTGATTCTTCTAAATATGATATCAATATCATCAGAATCCAAATCCTCTATTTCTTAATTTGGCTGTTAATTTATCATATTAATATTAATTAATATATATAATGTTTTCACATTTTCAATTGCATTTTTAGCAATCTATTTTCTTCTTTAACTATATTACAATTTGCCTATTCTATATGCAACAATTGTAAATTGGATTTTAATTGAAATTATTTAGTTTCGAATTCTTACTCACATTGCTAAAATATTAATATTAATATATATACATCCAAAAATTCGAAATATGATTTTATTTTCTCACTTATTGTTCCTTCATTTTGAATTTGATAATTACAAAATCTCTTTACATTTATATTCTTAAAAAAATCCTCTAATATTTTAGTTTCATCAAATAATTATTGATATTCTCTTTCCTTTTTATCTAATTATTATTTTAATTGATTTGTAATATTGATATCTTTTCTTAATTTATTTATATCAACCTAATACATAAGTTTTTCTTCATATTTTTTTTACATTATATCTTTCTCCTCTTATAGCTATTTGTACTATCTTTATAAAGTAGCTAAATCAGTATTAAGTTTTTAATTAGCCTTCTATAACATAAGAACATTATCTGATAACTTCTTTTACTTATTTTCATCTGTCTCATTTTGATTATTACATTGAATCTATTATATTGTTTATTCTAACTCTGTTTTTAAATTCGATAATTCAATCTTGGCTGTACGTAGTCTTTGATATTAATTAAAAATACTTATCAATTTCCTCCAATGACTTTTATTTTTAAGTTTACTCTAATTTCAATTCAGATCTTAGTTTTAATACTTCATTTTCTTTCATTATTAATTTTTGATTAATTATATCAAAACTATCTAAAAATTTACTTAATTTTTCTTTTTAAAATTTAAACTCTTATTATAATTATCCATACTTTTAGACTTCTTCTTAATTTACTTTATTTTTTTCTATTTCTTGTTATAATTCTAAATTTTATCTTTTAACTTCATCCAAATTAAACTAAGTTTAATGAAATAAATCTGAGTAATAAATTTTCTATTCATTTAATAATTAAGATTCTTATTATTATTTATTAAATTGTTACTTAACATCTTGAAATTTTGATAAAACAGCCTACTTAATAAAATCATTTGTCAACTTACTCTCTTCTAATTCCATTGTAGCATTTAATTAAGATAAGAATTCAATTTATTTTTATTCCATTTATATAAAATTCTCTTTTTCTTTTTTTAATATTTTTAAAGATTTTAGAAATTTTTTTGACTTAAATTATGTTCTTCTTTTACATTTTAAAAGCTCTTTCAATTAATCTTCAATCAAATTTTCTTTTTAAAGTATTTAATCTTTTAAATTTATACATTCTAATTATAATTTTTCAACTAAAGATTTATTGAATTCAATTTCATTTTATAATCTTTCAATTTCTCCACTCTAAAATTCAATAGTTTATGCATCAGTATCCATTTAATCTTTATTAATTTATAATTAATCATTAAGTTCACATATTTTATTTTCAAGTTCTTATAATTATTAAACTTTATCTTCTTAAAATGTCTCTAATTAAGTTTCATACTTTTAGATTAATTAAACTTATTCTTTGAATTAATCCATTAATATTTCTTTATCTTTTTATAGTATTTATAAATTCTACTCTTATTATGTGATAATCAATTATTATTCATTTCTTCTATGTTTCAAAATGGTTTCTTCCTATTATAATTCCATAATTCTTTAATTTAATAATTCATTTTTATATTTCAAATCTTTTTAAATTTCTAATGCCTATTCCAATTATAAGTCTTTATCTTACATACCTAATTGCGAACATTTATGATTTTTAGTATTATAATCTTCCAATTCAGTTATTCTAGATTCATAATACTCTTTCATTTATTTAAGTTCTTTTGTCAATTAATCTTAATATTAACCACTTTCATTTAATTAATAATTTAAAGTATTTATTTTTGAAACTAATTCAACTTCCTTTTATTTTTTTGGAATAATCTCAGATTAAAAAACAGATTATTATAATTCATTTTTCAATCGTTTTATTTCTGCTTTCAAAGATTCCAAATTACCACCAACTTCTTCATTTACTATAGCTTAATTCTTAATATTTTTGGCTCTTGAAGCAAATTTTAATGTTCCTAAAGTTTCTTAAAAGGAAGAACTAGCTGCAGATATTGTTGCTATCATAACAGTTTTAGAATTTCCTCCTAAACTTTCTCTTAAAAGAAATGTCAATTTACTATCTCTATAAGGTATAAATTTCTTTGGATTTTCAGCCAAAGAATTAATTACTAAACCTAAAACAGTAAGAGATTTATTAATATTAGATGCCTCTTTTAATCTTTCTCCAGTAGCTGCTGTTAATTTTTATCTTTCACTTCCAGCCAAATCAACAAAATTCAATTTACTTCTTCTTGTATACATTCCTTTTGTTCTTTATTCCATTTATAAAGTGAATATAGAATGACTTCTAGAACTCTCCAAATTCATTTATGTTGCAGATACATGTCTATTGGCTAATCCTCTTTACATTAAAGATAAAACATCATTAAATGATTATGCTGCAATTTCTGTAAGATTTTCAACATAAACTCGTTTAGAATCTTCTCTAATTGTTAAAGGCATAGGTTTAGCATCATTTAAAAGATCAATCAATTATTCATTATAAATTTCTAAATAAGTACATTTGATTGTCCAATTATTCTCTTTTGGTAATTCTTTAAATAATTACTAAATCAAACGTGGTTATAATCCTAAATGTATACTATCATTTGTAATATCATCATAACCTTTTCCTTACATTGTATAAGTTTTGCCAGCACCTGTTTAACCATATGCAAAAATACAACAATTCAAACCATCAAGAAATGATTGAAGTGTAGAATTACCAATTTTATCAAAGACTTATTCTTATGTTGAATCAGCACCCAATACATGATCATAAGTATATTCTTTCTTATTATCCAATGTAATGGAATTAGCAGTTGTAGAAACACAAGCATTTGCACCTAAATGAGTTTCTCTATAATTTAATGGCCTAACCCTAACTAAGACTCTAATATTTTCCATCAATTTAATGGGTATTTAAAAATTTGTTTAACGAATTAATTTAAATTAAAAAATGAATTAAATGGATGGATTGATTGAAGAGAATACATAATTAAAGAAAGCTATCATATCATCAAAAGCTGTTATATCAAGAAAGATAAGTAATATAATTATAACATAATTTAGATGAATTTGAAACTTTACAAGCTATTAATGATGAATTAAAATTATAAGTTGATAAATTGAAATTGGAGAATAATGAATTGAATCAAAAATTTAGAATTGCACTTCATGAAAAAAAGTAAACTGAATAATAATTTGATAATGCCAGCAAAAATTGGAAATTATTAATAGAACAAAAATAAAGAGAACTTGATGAAATCTAAAATAAATTAAGTCCATCTTTTGATTAAGATATGATTAGAATTAAATTATTAAATGAATTAGAAATACCTCATAGATAATAACTAGATGTTAAATAAAATGAAATTGAAAAGTTAAATGAAATTATTTATCAACTTAAAAGAAATTTGGATCTTGAAATTGCAAAAGTAGAAACAACTAAATTAGAAAATGTTAAAGAAATTAAATTAATTCAAGACAGATTTAAATTAGATATGTCTGATTTATAACATTAAATAGAAGAACTTACAAAAATAATAGAAGATAGTAAAGATAGAGATGTAATAAGAAGATTAAGAAAAGATTTAGATGAATATAAATTGAAATTTAATAATGCAGATACTGAAAATTAAGATTTAAGAAATGAAAGAGATAAAATAAGAGAAGAAAAAAATGAAATCATGATTAAATTTTCTAGATAAATAGATTAAGAAAGAAATGATAAACGTTAATATAAAAGTGATTTTGATAAAATACAAGTTAGAACCAGATTTATTGAAGATGAATTAAGAAAAGAAAAATAAAGAAGAGAATAAGTTGCTACAGATTTTGAAATATTGAAAACTGATAAAGATTAATTATTAACTGAAATAAGAAAGAAAGATGACACTATACATTATCTATAAAGAAAGATTGGAGATATGGAAGAAGAATAATTAGAATAAGAATAAAAAGTTTAAGATAAATTAACTCGTCTTTATTAAGATGAACATGATAAATATTTATAAGAAAGGAATAAAGCTGTTACATTATAGAAAGATCTTGATAATTTAAAGAAAAGATTTAGTGATTTATAAGATGATTATAAAATACTTAAAGATAGATACTTAAAGGAAAATAATGATAATAAGGATAATAATAAAACTTAAAATGAAGAAATAGAAAAATTAAAGAAGATATTATCATAATAACTTAAAGATATTGGTGATTTAGAAAGATCAAATAAAAATAGAGAAGAATAAATACATGATATTGAAAATGAAAATGAAACTTTAAAAAGAAGAAATAGAGAATTACAACATAGAATATAATTAATTGAAGTTAATCCTTTACCCTCCCCCTAATAAGCATAAATGATATTTAATTAATCATAATTCCCTAGTTTTGCTTAAGTCCCTCAATATGCTTAATAGATATAAGAATAATATGATACTAAACCTAAATAAAATATTGTTGTTTAATCAGAAAATGAACCTTAAAATTAAAATTAAACTTAGGCATAAAAATAAACTATGTAATAAATTACAGAAGAAAATAGAACATTAATTCAAAAAAATAAGAAACTTAATAAAAAATTAAAGGAAGCTAATGATAAAATTTTAGAACTTTCTATGAAAAATACTCTTTTAGAAAAGTAATTATAAAGATAACATTCAGTACCTTCTATTTCACATTAAGGATATGAAGGTAATTACACACATTCTTAATCTCCTCTTAGATACAATTATGAAAACTATGAATAATAAGATACTAGGTAGATATAGTAAATTCATACTGATACTAGATTAGATAGATTTGATAAATAGGATAGATATAGTTAACCAAATTAAGATAAATATAGATCTCGAAATTAATCAGGAATGAATTAATAATCTAAATAGGGTTATTATAATGAGATTCATGAAGATGATTTACTTAATAAAGTAATGATGTTAACTAATAATAATAATAATACAGGTTAGACTAAATATTGGTGACTTTCATATTTATTTAATAAAAACTTAAATTAACATATTTATAATTTATAATTCAAATAATGTTTCTGTTTATGTTGCTATCATAAACATTAGCTTGTTCAGGTACACATATGAATATTATCTAGATCAGAATTGCGTAGAATGTAATTAAACTACAATTTGCACTGCTTGTGTATCAATATTGACCAAACTCTTAGGTTTCTCCCCTAATATTAAGCAATAATTAATGTGTTTCCAGTTGTCCAACAAATTATTATCCTGACTCTATAAATAATGTGAGATAGTGTTTAAAATGCAATGACAAATGTTTGGAATGTTTTAATGGCACACCATCTGGTTGTACTAAATGCATGAAGCCTTTGAGATTAATGTGTGGCAATTGTATTGATAGTGTAGCAGATTCTGGTTGTTCTGATTGTAGTTCTCAATGTGTAATAATACAATCAAATATTTAAGATAACATGTTTTGGCAGAACTTCATCTGAATGCTATCTTTGTAAACTTCCTAATTTCCATTCTCCAAACACAGACAGTTGTGAATTAATATGTGAACATCCATTATATGGAGATGTGAATGACTTCTAGTGTAAAAACTTTTGTCCTTCAGGCACTTATGGTTAACCAATCACAAGATAATGTTTGCCAAATTGTCCAGATCCTTATTTTAAAAATTAATTGAAGACAAATTGTGTGAAGGAAGTATACCTATGATTAAAATATCAAGTGTCCAATAGGTACATATCCCTAAGATAAATCTTGTTTGATTTGTCATACAAGCTGTGAAACATGTTCTGGTGGAAAATCAACAGATTGTATATTCTGCAAAGAAGGCTTATATATGAATAACAAATAGTGTGGATAATGTGAGAAAATGTAATACTCAAATAATGAAACAAGAACATGTGTTGATTTCATTACATATTCCTTAAATATTTTAGAAGCTTATGATTCAACAATAGTATTTGAAATTTCATTTTCAAGCAGCATAAATCCAGATACTCTTGATCTTAAATCTTAGATAAATGTTATGGATATAGATAGTTCATAATATTAAATGTAAATAATAGTTTAAATAAATTAGGACATTAAGTTCTGTTTAAGATGATTAATTCTATATTATTACTTTAGATTTTGATATATCTCATAGAAATACTTAAATCTTTTGTAATTTTACTAATAATATTATGAATGAAATTAATACTCCAATTCTATTTTCATCTGCAATTTAAGATTTATAAATACCTGCATAATTTATACCACCATAATAGGAAGCCAATAGTAATTCTATTAATACTTATTTAATCATCAGTTATTTATCTTATTTTTGCTTTTTGTTTCTACTTTGTTTAATTTTAAGAACCTAAAGAAGAATGTTTTACTTAATTATCAACAATTTATAATTCATTTAAGTAATGATTTTTATAAATTTTACTTTTTCAACACTTACTTTGAATTCTCTTTAACTTTTGGATATAGTAAATTTAAGAAGAATACCAGCATTAGGTATTTCATATGATGGTACAATTTTATATTTCTTTAATACACCAATTTATAATCAAATCCCAAATAATAATTTTCTTTATAATGCAGGTTATTATTATAATTTCATAGCTAATGGAGGAATATAAATTCTAGGAATTTTAATTATATTTTGGATTATATGGATAATTAGCTATATTTTACATAATTTATATTAGATCAATAATAAAATAGAGACATTAAAGCTTTATAGAACAATGCTTGAAGGTAGTAGTGATTTGTTAGTTCGTGTTCATGAGTTTCTCTATTTTCCATTGATTCTTATTTCCATTTTATAACTTTGGGGATATGATTTTAGTTCTGATATCAATATAGCTTCATTTGCTTTGTCAATTGTTACTATATTATACTATCTATTATATTTCAGAAGTGTATACAAATCATAATTTCTTGATATTGATCAATAAGAAATGGAAAATAAATATTTTACATTCTTTTCAGATTTCAAATAATCAAATGAAATCAAAAAGAATTATGAATTTATTAATTACTTTTTAAAAACTAGTAATGCATGTTCCCTAATATTCCTCAATAGTTTTCCTTATATTTAATTTTCAATTTCATTTACTTTGATTTCACTCTACTTCATACTTTTAATACAAAGAAGACCATATTTAAGAAATATTATGAATTATTCAGCTATATTTGGATATCTAATTATAATTGGATTGTATACAACAACAATTGTATCAGAATTAGAGTATCAAGCTAAAATTAATAATATTGCTATTACAAATGAAGATGTTGAAAAATAATACAATTTTGGATTATCATTTATGATATTAATTCAGATTTTCTTAGGATTCTATGCAATCACTTTTAGTTATAATAAATTACAAGATTATTTGAAGTTTTTAGAAAAAAAACCAGATTGGGGAAAGAATTTCTTATAAAAGATGGAAAAAATCATGTTTTCAGATAAAATTCAAGAAGTAGAAATGGGCAATATGTCATTAACAAATTGAATAATTTTAATTATTAATTTAAATTAATATTTTTGTCTAAAACATAAGATATATTAAGATATATTATGATATATTTTAACTAAAATACTGAATTTACTTAACTTAATATTTCATTAATAATTTAGATATTGATAACATATAATATCTGTAATTTTATTATATAATCTTGATTTTATTTTTGTAAGTGGATTGATTTTTACATTATAACATTAAACATGATTTATTATTGCAAATTAAACAAATAATCTTAAAATATATAAAAATAATCTACAAGATTTAATCATGTTTAAATATAACCTCTCATGATAAATTAGAATTTATTACTATTTACTAAGAGAATCAATATAACACTTTTACAAAATATTTAAATAATATAAATTTTATTTTGATGTTTCTTATGAAGCCTTAAACACCTACATTTGGAGATAAAAATAATTCAAGAAAACCTCAGATTTAAATAAATGAAATTAATAGTAATTCTCGCTTTTATAGTATACCTACTCGCTAAACAAATGCTTAAAGCAGAAGTTCATCTTAAAGAAAAAAAAAAGATTAGATGGTAATAAATTATTTGAATTATAGATAAAAAAATGGAAAGACCTTTATGATGAATAAACCAATTTTTATATGAGATTGTTAAAAGTCAATAATATTGAATTTATTGAGTTACCTAAGTTTTAACTATAAAAATGATCTATGCTTAATTAATTTATAGTATTATACATTTTGGTTTCAATAAAAATAAAAAATGACTAATCTGTTTTTACTTAAGTCAATAGATTATTCATTAACAATTCAAATAAATATAAATACCTATTTTTCTTTTTTTTAGATAAAAGTTTTTCTTATAATTAAATAAATCAATAAGATGAATCCTTGTGCATCTCTTTTAAAATTTTAACCAATCAACAATCTCAATAAAAGAACATTTGACTTAGATTTATTTGAATTAGAGAAAATAAACTTCTTAAATAAGAAGGATAAAATGATATCATAAAATAATAATTGTCAAGAAATTAGAACACCTACATTTTCTAAAAGTCGTGAAATATAATATGACTTAAATTAAGATGTTAAGAAAAAAATGAAAAATGTTAACCTAAAATTGCTTAAAAGATATACTAGAAGTAAAGAAAGTGAAATAAACGAATAATCAACACTTCCTAATACTTAATAAACCATAAATTAATGATAAATGATGATAGACTACAAATTTATGATAAATGAATAAAAAATAAATAAATATCACTTAGTTGTTTTGTAAATAAAGTTTGGATTTTCTTTATATTTTTGTTATAATTTTTATAGCCAAATTTACAATACATTAGCTGGTGTGATTAATACATCTATTTCTTATCCATTTATTACAACTTCCTTATTATAAGCAGTCATAAAATTATATAAGTTTTATGCTATTGTCAATCCATATTTTAGCTTATTTTAAGCATCATTAGTTAATTATACTAGTTCTGTTATTTATTCATTAATAGGTTCAACACTAAGAACTAATTTTATTTAATCTTATTCAGATAAAATTTAATTGAAAGAAGTAGCAAAAATATCTGAAGGCCTTTGATTTGCAATAGCTCCCAAAAATGATATACCATCAAAGGGATATCTAGAATAAAACAAACACACTGCATATCCTTCAGGTATGGGATTAAGTAAAAATAAAGCAATTGAATGCACTTATTAAGCATTTTGAATATCCATCAAATAATAGTTTCCATTCATTAAAAATTAAGTCTAACTTAAGTATCCTGGAATCATGACTCCAAATGGTGCTTATATTAAATTAGAACCAATTTGATTATACATTTTATTAAAATCATAATAATGAAATAAAAAACAAGGTGTTTTCTATTTCTGAAATAGAATGTTCCAGGTTTTTCTTTTTTATTTAGAAGTCTTTTAAGTATAAAAGAAATTGAAAATTATATAATAATAAATTTATTATGAATTTCAATCATCATCCTCATAACCTTCATATTAAAGTTAAGATTATATTTGCCCTCTTAATGGTTTTTATTAAAATTGATTTTTAACTACAGGAGTTAAATTTTATGATATTTATGATTGTTATTATATTTATCTGGGCTGAGATTGATTAAAACTCTTTGACATAACAAGAGATCCATTTTCAAGATTATTATCATCTTATTTAGGAGAATTAATTTCATCATTTCTTGCATATTTAGATAAATTTTATGAAATTTGCTTCATTTCTTAATCTCCTATACCTCTAAGTTATTATTATTATCTTAGTTTTTCTTCATTTATATGTTTATGTCTTCTAATTTTAACATCCACTTATTCTTATTACAATAATTTCTTATGACGCAAACCTCTAATAATAGATTGATAAAATTTACACTGATGGTATAAAGGCTAATAATTCAGATTATAGACTTGTTTTAATTTAATATAATTTGTCTTCCTTTTAATGCAAATTGAATAGACTATATTAGATTTGGAATAAAATACCTATTTCTATTTCTTTACAAAATTTCATTGACTTAATTGATATAATCAGAATATTTTTATTATTGAGTATTTCTATATTGTTAAGATAATGTTTACTTTTCCAATTTTAATTATTTTAACTATTCAGTTGTTAACTTAATAAGAGCTTAATTGTTTTTATGATCACTTTAATCTTACATAGATTGAACACTTTCATCAAGGAACTTTCTCTTAGCTTGTCTTCATAAGAATAATCAATTTACAATTCATGATATGTTGCATCATAGTCAATGACAGAAATCATTATTAAAATTTAAAAATATAATTCAAGCATATTTATAAACTAATACTATTGAAATACCAGTCAAAAAAATAGCTAAAACAATTAAGAATATTATTTTATGTTCTCTCATCTTTGATTAAATTCTTGATAAACGACTATTTGATTCTCCTAAGTCATATTATATTTCTGGCATTTTATTGATATTCCTATCTAAAGTATCAGATTAACTTTTTAATTAAACTTAAATATTATTAGAAATGGATTCTATTTCAAAACATACTTTCTTTGCATCTTCTAATTATAATGTTTATTTGACTAATTTATCTTATGTATTTATAAATTGTATTTATTGATTATCTTATTCACCAAATAAAGAATCTTTAGTTTTTTGAGATACAATTTCATCTTAAAGTATTCTAAATTGTTTTTTTAATGTTTCAGTTTCTGATTTATATCTTTTAACTTTATTTTTTAATTCTTATCTATCTGAAACTGCTATACTGGCTGACTCTATATCCATTTATTGTAACTATACAAATTAAATATATATTATACACAATTCTGCAAATCACTAAAAATTGAATCTATTTCAATTAAAGCTTCATCTGATTTATTGATTTATATTTATTGAATTAATGAACAAACTTATTATTAATATTTTTCAAATTCTACTTCGTAACTATTGAAAACTTCAGACATTTTTTTATATTTAAAATCTATAAATAAAATTATAATAAAAATTATCAAAAAAAAAAAATAAAGTTGATAAAAATTAATGATCAAATAACTTATCTTCTACGTACATTATCTTCAGATAAAACAGCTAATTTAGTTTCTAAGTTTCTTATTTTCTATTTGTATCCATTTAATGCACCTTCACTTCTATCTGTTTCTTATGATTATAATTAATCTATTTTTTATTTAAATCTAAATAATTAGTCTTCAGAAGCACTTAATTAATCTTGTAATTTATCACTTAACAATTTCAATTATTCATTTTCATTTAAAATAAAATCTATCTTTTGATCAATATCACCCAAATTGTTCAATTCATCTTGATTAAATTTCAACTATTCTGTTAATTCAGCATTTCTCTCTAATAATTATTTTATATGTTCTTCTTATGCTACAATAGTCTCTTTTTTATTCTCAATCTATTAATCCTTATAATCTAATTCTTTCAAAACAGATTAATATTTAGTCTCAGTTAGGATTCTATCCTCTTCAGATTTGCTTATATATTTAAAATTAAATAAATTACATTAATTATTCTTTAAGAATAACTACTTCTCCTCTTAATTAACTTAATTCTGTTTAATCGCAAGATCTTTATTTCTAGTATTTTGATTCTTTTGTTAAAAGTTATTTTATGAGTTCTGCTGATTTCTCGTTTTCTTCAAGAAGTACTATAATCTTTTTAACTAAATCCACTCTTTATTAATTAGGTGACAGATTCTCTTTATTTTTAGGTGATTGCCAAGTAGCATACTTGCAATCAGTACTAACAGAACGAACTTGTTGAAAAGGTTGTCTTATGAGGGCTGGTCCTTAAACTTTTGAAGGAGAACACACATTCATTAACGGTATATTTTATATAATTCATTTATATTTTAAACTAATTTTATATATTGTATACACAAAACCATTATAAAATTATATTCATTATTAAACATTCAATTTACAATTGAACTGATTTATGCACACTAGATCATGTTATTACTTTTATATTTTAATCATTATTATTAATATGTAAAGTATTTGATTGCATATATGGTATTATATTTTTAATATTTGTGTAATAATAGGTTATATATTTATATATGATTTTATTCATTATAATAGATCATAAATAAATAGAGATATAATTTAATTTATTTATACATAAACAATAAAAATAAATAATAAAAAATCATAATATTTAAAATCCAACATATGTTCTTAGTAACCATTTTATTATTTCAGCTATAGCTAATAAAAGCAAACAAAATGGAAGGCCTGCTGAACCTAATAATTCCCAAGGCATATTAACTGTCTAAAATACCCATTATATTCCTGGAACATACACAATTATTGGTAATATAATTAATGATATCGTTAATCCATATATAGCTAAAGTATTCATTCTAGTAGAATTATAAGATTTAATTAAAGTTCTTAATGCAAAGTAATTGATACTATTTTATGTAATTATTTATACCATTATGATAATACTAAGACAATATAAAAAGATGTAGATGCATAATCACTTGCTTAGGCTGTATAACAGTATTACAAATTACTTAAACAATTAGGGTATTCATATTTAGTATTCCAACAATCAGTTAAATAACCATTTTAAATTTACAATTCAGAACAATCACCACATTTTACAAATATTAATCTCTAATCAATAGTATTATTAGGAGAACTCCATTAATAATTTTACATTTCACCATTATATAAACAATTATCAATTAAATTAGAATTACCTAATGTATTACTCAATGGATTATAAATATCTTAATTACCAACAGGATAAACCCTAGCGAATCTTGTAAAATAAAGATTTTATAAATTAAAACCAAAATAACGATAAGCACTGAAACTTGCCATTAAACCTCCACCTGCCTCAATACAACCAATAATCAAAATAGCAAAGAGGAAGAGATTAGTTCTATTGGGAATTCTATATTCTAATTCTTCTCTAGCTAAACTGATTCCAAGAATCAAATCAACAGAAATACTAGTCAATAACATAAGATTTTGTGAGAAAGGTAAAGGAGTTCCAAGAAAACAATAGACAAATAAAGCCAAGATCATAGCTGTATTTGAAGATAAGCAAAGCATAATAGATTTAATAACATTATTGACAGCTCTTTTTGATTCTAAGATTGCTTAATAACTATCAAGAAATGTTTATTTACTAGAAGTAAGTACTAGATCACTAGAATTTATAATCATTTACTATGATCCATGTTTTTTACTTATACTTATATCAGCTTATCTAAATGCTCCTAAATCAGTTAATCCTTCTCCAGTAATAGCAACTTTATAATTCAATTATTATAATGCTTTTACAATACTTAATTTTTATTCTGGTGATGTTCTAGCAAATACTATTTCTTATTAAGAACACCAATTTCCTAATTTGTTTTCAACAGAACTTAATCTTGTGACTTCTTATTGATCATCAACATGTAAATATAATTAATGTCCTTCTATAATAGTTGGATTATTATAATATCCTGTATTTTTACAAATAATTCTTGCAGTTTCTGGATGTTCTCCAGTAATAATAACTAATTTAATATTTTATGATTATAATTTTTCTAGAATTGGAATAGTTTATTCATTAAGACTATTATTTAAATATAAAGTGCCTAAATAAACAAAGTTTTATTTGTTGAATTCATAATCATTTTCATTAATTTTCAAATCTTCTTCATTTTCAATTTCTAAAAAAGCAAATCCTATACTTCTAAGTCCTTTTGAACATTGATTAACTAATTATTCATTAAATAACTAAGTTTATTTAATATCAATTTTATCAAATAATGTCTTATTACAATAATTCCATATTACTTCAGGTGCTCCTTTAATATATACAAAATATTTTTATCCCTATTCCACAATTGATAATGAATATTTCTTACTACTATTAAATGGCAAATGATATTAAATTCCATTTACATAATATTTAGTATTTTTAATTAAACTATCTGTATCATCATCTTTAAAACAATCAATAATACTCTTTTCTGTTCCATCTAAATTTGTATGATTACAAGTTAATATTGCACAATAATATAGATGTATAGAATTGTATTTACGACATTCATATAATAATTATTTACAATCATTAAAAGAATTGAATGTGTAATTCTTACTAGTAATTACTTCATTTAATCCAATACATAAACAATTGATTTCACTTAATCTCTCAATACTTTCAGCATCCTTAATTAAAAATCTAAGTTTAGCCAATCTCCTTATTGCCATTTAAAATGATATCGTAACTATTACTAATAATCCTACTGGTACAATTGCTATAATCACTTACTCAACTACTCTAAATCCATATGCAAATACATTAGAAGTATCAATTTCAGACATAACACTACTCCAAATTATTACTAATATTATAACAAATAATGCTATTAATGTCATTATTTATTAGAATAAAATTAATTATTTCTACAATAACTTACTCCCTTATCTCTTTTGAATCTATGCAATTGTAGTACTTGATCCAGTCTTAATTACCACAGCTTTACCAAATCCACTTCTTATTAATGATCCACAAAATATCTATGAACCTTTTATTGCTTAAGTTATATCCTGATTCATTTATATTTATAAATCAGAAGATTCCAATACTCTCATATCACAATAGATTACTAAACCTTCTTTAATCACACAAATATCTCCTGATACTAGATTCTAAACCTAAAGATGCTACATTTTTCCATCTCTGTATACAGTGATGATTTATTCATTATCTTTCTCTATAGCATATTAAGATTTCTTTCTTTATTGATATCCCATTACAAAAGTAATTGTTATTACTATTAATAATAAACAAGATGTAATTATTTCTTCTCCACTAAATTCAAGATTATTTTAACTTCCATATATTGCTAGACTAATTGAAATCATTGTTGCAATAATTAGATCAAATGCAAATAAATTTAATTCTTTTATAAACATTTTCCAATCACTTACATCAATTGATTTTGATTATTATCTTTTAGATGCTTCTTCACTAGAAAGTCCAATACCAAAATTAGTTTTCAAAAGTCTTTCTAATTAATCCAAAGGACAAAAGTATTCTTGCATTTCTGCATACTTTTCATATACACTTGGAGCTGGTCTCTCTATCTTTTAGTCTTATTCAGCATAATTTATACTCATTTAGAGTTTAGTCTGGATATCAGGTCCTTTTTCTAGAAACCTAAATAACTCACATTCCTACCTAGGCTTGCATATCAGCATATCCTACATTTCGGAATCTGTCATCTTCTATTTATAATCTAATATATTAAATTTTTTTAATTTTATATGGAACACAGAAGTATCTAAAATCAAAAGATTAATATTTTGTTATTATTCTTCAAAAAATATCCTATATTACATTATAACTATCAATTATTGTTAACTATGTTAATTTATCATGATAACTCTTATGTTATTAATTATGTTTACATTATTATTAAGATATTAAATTGAAATATTTTAGTTTTTAGAAATATAATTTTTGAATTGAAGACAAACATATATTAATATATTGAAAATAATGATAAAATATATATGAATATCTACTACTATGAATTATTATTATATAGATTTATAAATATTTTTTAATTTTCTTAATAATGAAAAAATTGGATATGATTAAGAAATAATGAATATTAGAAAGATTTCTATTTAAAAATAAGATTTTAAATTACTCAAATAAATTAATAAATTTCATTAATAGCTTTAGTAATATTCTAAATTTCATTTTATATATTTGAATAATCTTATTCTAATTTTAAAACAGTTTAGAACTATTTAAATATATTAAATAAATCAGATTCCATTTTATCAATCTATATAATATTGAATAGAATTATACTTAATCTTTTTGATCTTCATATTCAGTTTATACGTCATGTAAAACTCTAGTCAAAACTGTGCATGCATCTTCAACAGATTTGATTCTTTCATCTTTTTCAATAATATCATTCTAAATTTATTCGAATTTCTATGGTATAGCTACAAGAATTTGTTTGCCTGTGTCAGTTAATTCTGATATCTATTATTATAAAGATTCAGGAATGACAGGAGTAATGCAAGTTAATTTATGTATAACATCCTCTAGATTTAAAATTCTTTTTTCAAGTTCAAACAATTTATCATTACTATTTTATTACAATTGTAACATTTCTAATTTATTGACAACAGACCACATTTGTTTAAAAGCAAGATCAAAAATTTCATAAGTTACATATTAGTCAGGACAAATAGTTTTGAGTTATTCAATTGATAATGATCCATCTGATGAATGGATTCTTTTAGTATTTTTCTTTTAACTCATAAATTGAATAATAATTTTTATGGGAAATAATTGTTGTGAATGTTGTATAAAGAAGAATTAAAAAGATAATAATTATGATGCAAATGAGAAGGAAATTGAATAAACAGTGGATTATAAAATATAAAAAGGACCAACTCATATAAATGTTTTATATAAAAATTTACAAACAAGTAATTGCATTGTATATGTTTCTTGTTGTGATGAAAAAGGTAGAAACTCATAAAATTCATTACTATAAAAAGTATATAAATGAATAAATATAAGAATGAATAAGTTGCTGAATAATTGTTGAAAAAAAACAATCAAATAGGATAACTTAGTGAAATTACAATAGGGAAAGTCTTTTTTTTCTTTTTTGTTTTGCCATTATATTTAGGGGAAGAATAATAAATTCTCCTTTTAAAACAATAAATAAAATAATTTGCATAAATTATTATAGATAGAAATTTGACTGAAATTGCAATTGAAGATATTGGAGTTTAAAGATTTGGATATCCAAGATAAGTAAGTTTAATTTATTTATAATAATAAGCTTGTAGCTAAATTGATTATTGAAACATTTGCTAATTAATTACATAAGATGGTAAGTTTAAATAGGATTGATTTTATGATAAATGATTTAAAATCAAAATTTTTGTTTGAAGAAGAAATTCAAGCAAGAAGGGAAATTTTATTAAAAGGAGATTCCTTATTGAAAATTGATTAAACAGATGAGAAATCTCTAAAATAGCCTTTGATGATCTGAAATATATTATAAAAACAATAAGTTTTGATTAACTATTTAATAATTAAAATGCCACCTAAATAATAAAGAGTTCCTATTAAAAGACCATAAATTGTAATTATTTTTAATTTCAATTCTAGAAAAAATAAGCCAAATAAGTGAATCAAAATTTAAATCAATAAGATCCTGAACCAGATGGAGATGAGTCAGAATACTAACATGAAGTTTTGAAACAAATTTTAATTTTATTAGAGAGAAAAAGAGAGACCTCAATTAACTGATAAAGAACTGAATGAAGACATGCCATCTAAAATGCTTATACCCAATAATCCTCAAGCACCAAAAAATATTACTTAATATGATTATTTATAAAGAAAGGTAACTACTAAACATTATGATAGTATAAAACTGATGAATTGGTTGAATAATTGATTCTACATTTTAGGATAGATGGAGAAATTATACATAAAGACTCTAATGAAGCTAGAATACAAGAAGAATTATAGGAAACAAAATAAGCATTAATCAAAGAAGCTTAAAGAAATTAAGAATTGGAGGATCCTGGAGCATCTAAAGATATTGAAGCAATTAAATAGACTATGAGAAATAAGTTTAATTATAATGCCAGGGAAGCGTAAACTGAAGGAAGAGTAATTAGAGAAAGAGGAGTTTCAACTGAACCTCCTCCAAGTGATACTATAAAAGGTCAAATTACTCAATGGGAAATATTTGATGCCTACATTTAGAATAAGGCTAAGGAAGAGATATAAAAGAAAAAGGATTACAATTCTGACAATACAGTTTATAAACCATCATTTAAAAGATGTTTAAAAATTATGGAAAGAACTGTGGTTCATAATGATTAAAAAGAGAAATATAATGATTATAAATATTATTGGAATTAAGGAGAAGTAGTTGAAGCATCAAAAAATGAAGGGTATATATTATATACATATTAAAAGACATTTATTACCAATTTGGAAGTTTTCAAATGAGAAATAAAAAAAAAAACATGTAACTTCTATGTGTTGGAATCCTCGTTATATGGATTTATTTGCTGTTAGTTTTGGTAGCTATGAATTTTCAAAATAAAGAATGGGTCTTATATGTTTATATTCTCTTAAAAACACAACTCATCCAGAATATGCATTCACATGTGAAGCAGGTGTTATGAGTTAAGATTTTCATCCTTAAAGTCCAGCATTATTGGCTGTTGGATTATATGATGGAACAGTGTTAGTTTATGATATTAGAAATAAACATAAGAAACCAATTTATTAATCAACAGTAAGAACATAAAAACATACAGATCCTGTATGGTAAGTAAAATGGAATCCAGATATTTCAAAGAATTATAATTTTTATTCAATATCATCAGATGGTAGAGTTATGAATTGGGTTCTTATGAAAAATAAATTAGAACCTGAAGAAGTCATTAGATTAAGATTAGTAGGTAAAAATGAAGAGGAAAGTGCATTGATTGGATTAGCTTGTGGTTTATGTTTTGATTTTAATAAATTTGAACCTCATATATTTTTAGTAGGAACAGAAGAAGGAAAAATCCATAAATGTTCTAGAGCATATTCTGGATAATATTAGGAAACCTATTAAGTAAAATTATATAATAAAAATAAATAGGGTCATAATTTGGCAGTTTATAAAGTGAGATGGAATAATTTTCATCATAGAACTTTCATATCAGCTTCAGCAGATTGGACAGTAAAAATATGGGACTCAAAAATTTCATCTTAAATTATGAGTTTTGAATAAGGAATGTAAGTAGTTGATGCAATGTGGGCTCCATATAGTTCTACAGGTATAATAAAATATAATTAATTAATAAGTTTTTGCATGTGCTACTTAAGATAAAATATTTGTTTATGATTTAAATGTTGATAAAATTGGTAAGCTTGCAGAATAGAAACCATCTAAATAACCTAGATTAACTAATATTGCATTTAATTAAAGAGATCCAATTATTTTAGTTGGTGATACTCATGGTGGTATAACACTACTTAAATTAAGTCCAAATCTTACAAAATGTAAATAATATAAATTTAGATTTTTAGCTGGTGTAAAAGCATCTAATTTTCCAGATGGAAAAGTTCCAAAAGAATTAGAAAATATGTCAATTGAGGAATATGAAAAATAGAAGATGGAAAATCTATTATAAGTTGTTTCAAAATGGGAGAGAGAGGATTCTTGAAATAAAAAATTTTATGGATAAAAATATTATAAAAATATACAATAATTTTTAATGCACAATTACCAAGATAATAATTAAAAACTCTTTTATCAATTATGGAAAACTGGTAACAAAATATTGTGTTAAGGAAAGTTGTTAGTTGGGTAAATACTAATTTTATCAAAAGTTCTGAAAATCATAAATTTATTGCATCTCTTATACTAATTACAATACCAACAGTTTTATATTATGTGTTTATGGCACCGGTACTATAATATATTTATTTAGGCATTGGTTAAAAGTGATAAAGTTATTTAGGTGATTATTTTTATAATTCTGAATTGCTTAGTTTATATTTTGATTACTATTACAGTTCTAATGGATCCAGGTATTATCCCTAAAATAGTATTTATTTAAATATTAAAAGACTACAAATTATGAAATGGATGAATAGCTAATTTTAATTCCTTAAAAATATTTAAAAGTTGATCCTTAAGTATTATTTGAATCAAAAACATTATAAATGAGAGGATATCAATTTAAATTGAAGTTTTGTAACACTTGTAATAACTAAATTAATAATTTACAGGTGCAATATATAGACCACCTCGTGCTTCACATTGTCCTGCATGTGATAATTGTGTATTGAGATTTGATCATCATTGTCCTTGGATAGGAGCTTGTGTTGGAAGAAGGAACTATATTTATTTTTATCTATTTATCTTCTTTCTTTCTGCTACAATGATATATGTATTTTCTACTTGTGTTGCATATATCTTTGGAGATATAGATGATGATAAAGATAAAAGTGAATAGATAATCTCAACATTATCAAGAAATCCATATTCATTAGCCTTAGCAATTTATTGTTTCGTAGTAAATTTATAAGAATTAACCAGTTTTCATTTTTTGTTGTCGGTTTATGGGGATTCCATACTTTTTTAGTTATAACTAATATGACTACAAATGAATATCTAAAGAAACATTGGACTATTTAAAGTAAAAATCCATTTAGAAGGTAATTATAATTTTAATAATATAGAAAAAACATCTTTAAAAATATTTAATATGTCTTAGCTTGTATTAGAGATGTCAAATTTTTAGAGCTCCGTTAATTTGTATACGATCCAAAAAGTTATAATTAGGTATTATGAAATTATTCAACAAAGCCTATGACATAAAATCAAATCAATGAAAATGAAAATTTAAATCCAATTGAAGATAATCAAAATAATATTCCTAGAAGATAGTCTAAGTAAACTGTTGATCATGTAGAAGAGCAATGAATATTCAAACTCTTTATATTTTTATCCATTTAAAACAATTCTTTTTATTGAATTAAATTATAATACACCAATATTTATAAATAATATTTAATATTTGAGTAAATTCATAAATAAGTGAATTCTATCATTTATATATTCATGGTATTGAAGGCAATTTATAATGTAGCAATGTTTATTATTGTTGAGTAGGAATTTAACCATTAAATGATTATTTATACTTTTTTATTACAATGTCAAGTCTTCTTCTATGATTTTCAGTTGCTGTCAATCGAAATAATTTCTCTTATGATTTGAAATCCTAACTTAACACTTTTTAATACCTTTGCAATTTTAGGATCTATTTGACCATTATATTATGAAAATTCAAGCGGTTATACTTTTTTTAATGTCCATTTTGGACTTAAATTCGAACTTCCTTCAGTTATTTGAACTCCAAATTATTTAGCTAAAATTTACTAAGCCCATTCAGATCCATAGGGATCTTTTTTCTAAGGATGATTAACTGTAGACTATTTTATTTAAAGAAAAATAACTTCTATTCAATCTCTCTTTTGGTTTCTCTATTTTCTCTAATTACTCTGTTTTTAAATTTTATGATTAGATTTCTTGATTCTCTTAAGACCAATAATCCAAAATGGATAATGGCTCACAAAATTCTGCCTTAAATTAAGAACTTTAATAAAAAATTCCATCCTTTTGCTGTTTCATAATTTATTTTATTAAATTACTTTGATGAAATCTAATAATCTTTTGATAGAGTTGAAATATATTCGATAATTTTATTGTCATATAAAATAATCATGATTCAAAATATACTATTAGAATAAAGTATTAATCTATGAAATATAATATGGATTAACTTCAGAAATAGAATTATCTGAAGTTTCTTAAATAGATATAATTTTATCTATTTAAGAAACTTCTTCTTCTATATAGACTCTCTTAGATGATATTATGTTTGAACTTCAAAATTTATTATAAATTACTAATGAAAAACTTATATTTGTTTTATACTTTGATTGATCTATGTTAGTTAAACAAAATAATTTATATTTAGATTTTAAACAACTTACCTTATTTTTTGCAAAAATTTTCATATAACTCAAATAGAGAATATTTTAATTAATTTTCAAAGCATTCATTTCATTTTCTTTAACAAAATTTTTAGATATTTTTCTTGAATATAAGAGATACTTTTTTGAATTAATAATATCCAAATACTATAGGTTTCCTTATATAAAATTAGTAATACCATAATTGTATTCATTTTCTTATTCTACATTGTTTCTAATTTAAATAGTTCCTCTTTAAAATTATCTCTTAATTTAAGTACTTTAAAGTTTATTATTTTTAAGGCGGTTTTTGGGTTCTAATATGTAAATATTTTGAATTACATTTTCACTAATAGAACTAAAGTAAATATGGTATAAATTAAATTATACTTATAAAATTAAGCATGTATTTAAATAAAATATGTTCAATTATTCAACATCCTATTTTGCGAATTCAAATGAAAAAAACAATTAGTTGAAAGAGAAAATCTATAGTGCTCTTTATTCATCTCCTAACACATCTTAGTAAAATTTTGTTTTATCCTAATTAGTGATGTTATGAAGTGGATTCCGAGCAATGATATTTCAAATCTCTCTGTGTCTATTGAATAAGATATTGATAAAATTTTATAGGTAGTACCTCCTTTTTAATTTTAAACTAATAAACAGATCTCCTTCTAAAATTTGTAAACTTAACAATGTGTTGATCATTAACTTCAAACAATTTTAAATTCATCATAAAAAATCTATTCATAAAATAATTGTGAAGTTGAAGAAAAGCCAATTGAATAATCTTAAAAGGAAAGTAATTCAAAACTAATTAGAAGAGATCAATAACCTCAATCGAAGTAGAATTAATACATTTAGGATTTGATAATGAGATATCAAGAACCTCCTAAAAATGCTTTTTAAGAAGATTAAAATAATCCATCTAGCAATATTGAGGAGGAGTATGATGTCAATACTAAATAGTCAGTCACGAATCGAGAGTCTAGAGAAAATGGGTGTTTTATTAATAAAGATAAATATAAAAATAATGAACTTTCTAAGTTAACTGAACAATAAACATGTTTAAATTAAAGCGTTGGTAATTCTTTTATTTTAGATACATTAATAAATGAAGAAACAATCAAATAAACTATTTCAGTTGAAGTTGAGAGTTAAACTTTTAATACAAATTAAAATTGGGCAAAAATGAAGATAAGAAAAGAAGCCAAATAAAATGAAAATTACAAAACATAAAATTTTTAAGATCTTTTGTATTCATTACCCTCTTTTTTTATTCATTAAACTGAGGGTGAAATAAAAGTTGATAAATTAAGAGCTTAAGAAAATTAGGAAGGATATTATTATCAATCATTTGAGCTTACTGTAAATCCATATAAATTGATTGGACCAATTAATTTTAAAAAGCATCTTAAAATTGTATTTTTACATAATATCATAAATAGCATGTAAGATTTAAGAAGGGTTACTATGGTGTAGTTTATTATGATAGACTTTTGTAAAATGTAATTCCATAAAATTAAGTTGATGGTATAACTCTAAAAAATGAACCATTTTTATTAGCAAACAATTCTGAAAAACCCATTAAAGTGATTTGCTGCATTGTTGGAATTAAAAAATGACATTTATTAAATTTATAACTAAATCAATTTAGCTTTATTAAATAAGCTTTATTAAATATTAGCCATTCGTATTATATATGTTACCAAATCATAAATATACTTTTCCAAATATTAATCTACATATAGTAATATAATTCAATTTCACATTCATTAAAGAATGTTTAGTAATAAATTCATAAAATCAATTTTGATCTAAAAAGCTTCAATTTAAAAATTTATAAGCCAAAATTATCTCTTATAATTGTAGAATTTGTTATAATTATATGATTTCTTTTGAATTCAATTAATTATTTGAAATAGATAAAAAAGTCTTTTGAATGATTATAAATATGGAAACTTAAACCAAAAGATTAATATGTTGGTGTAAAACGGATTTTATTATTAATTATAATATAAATGTAAAAAACTTTGTTTCTTATATTGATGGTTTTGAGTTGTATGGCAACTGAATTTAATGATCAATTTGCTGAACTTGAGGAAAGTTAATTTGGATAAACTATCTTATAAACAATTTAGATGGAAATGTAAACAGATGATCCAGTTGTTTCTAATTTGATAGATATAATGCAGAATTTAGAATAAACTTTAGAAAGCGAGTAAAAAAGAGATGATGACAGGATTGTCAGATTCAAATAAAACTGTGATATTGCTTTAAGCTAATTAACAGAGATCATAAATACAAGCACAGTCTCATCACTTACATTAAAGAGTGATTTAGACTCATTAAATCCTTAAAAAGTCTAAGCTGTAGCTAGTTTGGAAAGAAAAAACTTAGAGATTGCAGATTTAAAGGCAGAATTAGATTACTAAACATTGAAAAGATAAAAGGAATCAGCTACTTATTAAACTATATTGGATAATTTAGAATAAGCACTTTTTGGAGTGAATTAAGTTAAAGGATATTTCAATAAATATTTAGATGTTTTAGTAAAGAACAGAAATAGATTCTAATAACCATAACCTTCATTTTTATAAGAAGATATGAGTTTTTAATATAATGATGATGAAATGGATGAAGATATTGAAACAAAGAGTATATCTTCTTTTGCTTAAGTAGCTTAAAAAGTTAACAAATTAAAACATCATGTAAAAATATTAATTAATTTTCAGGTTCATTTAGAAGGTTACAAATCTATGATTGAAATCTTGAGTCAATTAGCAAGTTAAGCTTAAACTTCAGCTGATGAACCAAGTTAATGTGAAGTTTTAACAAGAAAAGTTTTATCCATTCTTAAATAAATTGAAAGTTATATATAATCAGAAAGAATCAGAGAAGATTAAGCTGAAAATTTGAGATAAAGCTCTTTTGAAGATTTAAGAACTTTGTTATCTGATCAATTAGTAAAAGCTAATCAAGATAAAACTTATATGGAAGGTAAATTCAGAATAATCTTTAGGATTAATTGATTCATTATCAAATAGAATTCAATAAGCTAAAAATGAGAAATTTGAAGTTGATTAAAAGATTACAACAAAATCAAAGGAAAAAGAAAATAGAGAAAATGATTGTAGATTAAAGAGATAAGAATATGAAACAGATACTGCAAGCAGGTTCTATTATGATCCTATTTATTTAGAATTAAATAAAAGAGATCTGTAGCAATTGCTGTTGATCTAATTTCCTCTAAATTAGGCTAACTTAAGAGGAAATTATTGGAAAATTGATATGAAATATCATAAAATAATTATCATCTAATTTTCTTTTTATTCAAATAAAAATTCATTATTTTTTAGTTTAAATTATAAATTTTATTAATGGATTAAGAATTAATTATCAGTCCAAATGATAAAAGATAATATTCTTTAATAACACTTCCAAATTAATTAGAATGTTTAATAATATCAGATCCAAACACCAAAATATCTGGAGCATGTTTAGAAATATGTGTAGGATGGGTAAATAATTAATATAAATATTAGCTTGATGATCCAAAAGAATATTAAGGTATTGCTCATTTTTGTGAGCATATGCTTTTTATGGGATCTGAAAAATATCCAACTTAAAATGATTATACTTCTTTTATTTAATTACATTCAGGATCATATAATGCATCAACTTGGCTTCAAAGTAGCAATATTTTATAAAAAATTTAGGAACAAAATACCATTTTAGTATAGAAAATGATGCTTTTGTTGGAGGTTTAGATAGATTTGCATAATTTTTTATATGTCCACTTTTTGATAGTAGTTGTATTGAAAGAGAAATGAATGCAGTAGAAAGTGAATTCAATTTATCTTTAGCTGATGATTAATCGAGATTATGGGAGTAATAAATAAATTAATAATTATTTAGAATCTTTGTTCAATAAAGTGATCCATAATCTACATTTAATCGTTTTGGTTGTGGTAATCTACTTACATTAAACAAACCTGAAATTAGAGATTAATTGCTATTATTTTATGATAAATATTATTGTTCATCTTTAATGAAATTAGTTGTTTATACAGATAAAAGCACATAAGAATTAGGTTAAATGTATAATATATTATTAATAATAGAGTTCATGATATTTTTTCTTTGGTTCCTAATAAAGGTCGAAAGAGACCATTACATCTAGATAACCCTTTTAAAGGATAATTTTCTAAAGTTGATGTAGTTGGAATCAAATAGGAAGATTATCTATTTTTAAATTTTGTGATTCCTAATTATGAAAACAAATATTTGGGTTAACCTGAAAGTTATATTACTCATGTTTTAGGACATGAAGGATAAAATTCATTAGCTTCATTTCTCAAAGATGAAGGTCTTGTTACTGAATTAATAGTTGGATCACAAAGACTAAATGATTAAGTTAGTGAAATATATTTTGAAATTACTTTGACAGAAGAAGGATTTGATAATTATGAAAAAGTCATAGGTTTTGTGTTTTAATAGATTGATAAAATTAAGGAAAAAGGAGTTTAAAAGGAAATATTTGATGAAATTGCTTAAATTAAACATCTTGAATTTAAATTTAAAGAAAATTCATCCTCTGTTTTAGAATACATAGAAAAACTTAGTGAAAACATGCATAAATATCCTAAAAATCATATAATTTATGGAGACTATGCTTATGAATAATTTGATCCTTAATCTGTTAATGAAATTCTTGGTTATTTGAATCCAAATAATATGATTATTTTCCTTAGAAGTCCAAGCTTGTATATATATATATATTAATAATTTTTATAGTGCTGAAGATAAAAATGATGAAGATTTTATGTAAGAAACATATTGTAAAACTAAATACAGTAAATAATAAATTTCAAATGAGATCTTTTAGATTATTAAAAATTGTAATAATCTTAAAGCAGAAAAAACTCATAAAATAATTGATATTTTCCCTCCTAACATATATATTCCATAAAATTTTGATGTCATTTAAGATAAAGATGAAAATTAATATCCTATTAAAATCTTCGAAAATGATTATATTAGATGTTTCCATTTGAAGGACAATTAATTTCCTATATGTAAAGGTTCTTTTGGAATATAATTGTTTCCAAATTAAGATTTTGTGATTGATGAAAATGAAAGGGTATTATTTGATCTATGGTCAAATATATTCTATTCATAATTTGAAGAAACCCTTTACAATGCAGAGTGTGCAGGACTCTCATATAATTTAGATTCAGCATATAATTTTGTTTCTTTTAAAGTACATGGATTTAATGATAGCATTTTAAGATTTTACAAAGATTTTATTCAATATTTATTAGATTTTCATAAATAACCTAAAAAATATGTTAAAAAACATATATTTTAAGTTTAAATTGATGATTTGTAAGATAGATATGAAAATTATTTTATGAAAAGTCCATATGATTTAAATGCTAGTTATTGGAAATGCTTGATTTATAAATCAGGTAAATTTATGAAAGAATAATTAAGAGAAGTTGAAATAAAAATGAATGATTTCATCTAATTCACTGAAAAATTATTCAAAACTATAAGAATGCAAATATATTTTCATGGTAATATCTCTAAAGACACTGCCTTGAATTTGTGTTAATTAACTCATCAAATATTTTCAGAATTTTCAGAACCCAATAAATCTATTCAACCCTTATAAATAATAAAGATACAAAAAAATTAAACTTTTATATTTGAAAAATTAATCACAGAAAATCCTGAAGAACCTAATTCAGGTTTAAGGATATCATATTAAGGCGATTAATCACTTGATCCTACTCTAAATTTATACTTTGATTTACTTAATTCTATAATTTCTGATCCATTCGAAAATTAGCTTAGAACTAATGAATAACTTGGATATGTTGTTTATACAACAAAAAGTAATAGAAGAGGAATACATTTCTTTAATTTTATTATCATTTCAGAAACTAAATCAACCAAATAAATTGTAAATCGTATAGATACTTTTCTATAATCCTTTTTAACTCAAGAATTAACTTAAGTATTTTATTAAAATTAATATTTAGCTTAAAGAAGATTAATTTGAAAAGGTCAAATTAAGTTATTATAAAGATTAATCATAAGATTATTAAAATTTGAATGAAAAATTTAAAGATTTTTGGAATGAGATTTTAATTAATTAAAATGATTTTGATAAAAGTATAATATTTTTTATAATATTAGAATAAAAACTAAAAGAGAGAATAGATTCAATAACTCATGAAAAATTCTTAAATTTTGCTCATAATTTATTTAAGGACTCAAAAAGATTAGAAATCCATATTATTAATTAAAAGCATTTAGATTGGGAATTAGAACATTAAGAAAAAATTACTGAATGTGAATGGCACAATGATTTATTTTAATTGAATTGAGTAATTAAAATTTTATAATAATATTGGACCAATTTATATATTAGATTTTTATATTTAGTTAAATATCAAGATAATTAAACAAAAAAACTTGAAGATTAATTAATTTTAATCAAAACTAATTCTTATAAGTTTAGATATTATAATTTTTATTTCATAATTTTGATTTGTTAATAAGATGTTGCTTATTTTCAAATAGTATATTTAAATTCGAAAACTAATTATTTTAAACATTGTTAGGCAAAAGCATAATTAATTCATTTGTTGAAGGATACTTCCATACTTTTAATGGATATTAGATTTATTAAATTGATATTAATTCTTAATTATTTTTTTTTCTGGAGTTTTCAAATTGATAAATTTCATTTATTTTATGTTCAAGTTACTCAATCCAATTAAAACTTTTAATTTCACTATTTTTCAATAAGATTTTACTTACTTTTCCAATTTGCTATTTATAATCAACTAAAATTTTAAGCCGCTTTAAAGGTCGAGATATAAAGATTTAGGCAACATAATTCATTATTACTAATGTGAATAATGATCCTATACCATAATATAATTGATAAATTAACTATTGAGAAACTGTAGATTGCATTTAAGTAATAAGTTAATTTAATTTATCTTGATAAACATTTTCTTCAATTTATAAAATGAGTATTTGTTATTTTATTTGTTAAGTTCTTATGAGTTAATGAGCTGTTTCATTTATTTCAATACAAAGTGTTTACTTTAGTTCTGGTAAACATTATGTTTTGTAATCTTTTTAAATTGTATATTTTAATATTTCCTAAAAGTTTGATTCATTTAAACCTGTTAAACTTTCATTTTAAATAAATTTAAACTCTAATGAGAAATTCTTATAATAAGAACTAATAAGGAGTCTCCCAACCATATCAATTAATGATATTTTAATTCCATCAATTTAAAAGTCAAAGACAGAAAAAGAACTCATATTATAATCATGACCAATAACTCCTTTTTATATAAAGTTTTAATCTTTTAATGTTGTTGTTTCAGTAAACATTACTCCACTAAACATTGATATATACGGATCACTTAATACATATAAACTTGTATTTTATTTAAGTTAATGATTCTTATACCAAGGTCTAGAATGAGGATAATAATTTTTTAAAATAAATGTTGGATAAATAGAAAAATATTAATCGTCTTGACTTGAAACAAAATAAAGTTTCTCAACAGGTATTTAATGTTTTAAGGAATCCATCAAATTTGTTAATGTAAAATAATCACTAGTATTAGATTAACTTGATTAGTTAGGTATTAAATAGCAAAATTGATTGGTTTCTTTTTTAAAATATTCACAAATTCCACTGTTTTCCTTTGAATAAATGTTATACCTTTGCATTATTAAAAAGATTTCTTAAATTGATCTTATAGATTATTAGCTTTAATAGTTTACATATTCTATGCTTCTTGCATATTATGACAAAGCTTCTGTTGTTAAAATTTCAATTTTCTATAAAAGCATTTTTCTTTAGTCTTATTCTTGTTATTTTATTAACAAATTTTAAACAAATAATAAATATCCAGCTACCAAAGCAGCTACAAGCAAATTAGCAATTATTTGTAAAATTAATATTTGTGATTTAATCTTCCATTACCTCATTTATCCAATTTAATAATAAAATTAATTAAATTATTGATATAGGATACAAAGGTATAAATTTTTATTTTCACAAAAAGAGGGATAAACATGATTTAATTCAATTTTTAAGTTTAAAAAGAATTTTTATATAAAGAGCGTATTAACTGTTTCTTTTTATTATAAAAAGTCATTTATTCAAAAATAATAAGTTAATTATAAAGGGTTAAACAAAAATTATAAAAAACAATATAATGTATTAATTTATATTATTCTTTTATTTTTTTACATTATTCTAAATTAGAAAAGATAAAATTAGGTTGGAGTAAGTGTAATGTATATATATATATTTTGTATAAATAAGGAAAATTTTGGAAAATTTCAAAAATTTGAAGAAAATATCAAATATATTTTTCATAAAAACCAAAATAATATTCAATAAAATGATTTCTTTCCCATAACACTAATAATTAACTAAAGGATTAGATTTATTTTATAACTGTAAATCTTTCTAATTAAATTTTACCATAATTACATTTAAATAAAGTTATTTTTTTCGAACAAATTTTTATGAATCTATATATAAATATATTTAATACTTTATAATACAAAACTAGTTTAAAGTATAAAATATCAATTTTTTGAAAATTATGCAAACTATAATTATAAAAAATAGTCTCATTCACTCAAGTTTAAAAAAATTATTTAGCCTTTGAGAATTAAATGCTTATTTAGAAAAATAAATATGAAAAATATTGATTTACCTAACCCATTAAAAATAGTTAATAATTGATTTTTTAAGTATATTATATATTTTTCTAATTATTATTATTTACTTAATTCTCTCAAATTTAAAGCTTCTATGATCATCTAATTTTGTATTCAAAATAAATATTAAGATGAAATTGAAGTGTTTGATTTTAATCCTAAATTTTATTGTAAATTAAAATTTTTATAATCTTCATAATAACTCAAAAATACTTCATTTCTGTACAAATTCTTCATTAAAGAGTTTAAATAACGTTTTCAAAATTAAAATAAATTTATTGTACCTAACTTAAAAAATTAGAGGTTCCATTTATTTTAATCTAAGAATATGAATTTTTAAAGGGAATTATTTGATTAAATACTCTTTAGAATTATTATGAATTTTATCTTTAAATTAATAATGTTATTTTTTATTCTTTCGAGATTTTTGAGTTGGAAATAAAGTAATTATTCTTAATTATTTGATTTATGTTTTTGAAAAAATAATCAGCTCCTTTTAAAGTACAATTATCAATGATAATATTACTAATATTTCATTTCATAAGATAACTTATATCTTATAATTATCAAAGGGATCAATTTATCATATTTATGATGTCGAATTGTTTATTCCAAATTGCATTAGAAGTCTTATTACTTAATAAGATGAAATTTTGTTAAAAGAACGTTTAATTTGTGTTAATTTTGATTAATATTATTCTCTTTTAAATAGAATCAATTAAATATGACTTTGAGAATGTGGATTCTACTTCTTTTTTTATTATTATAATATTCTTACTGGATGACTGCTAAAATTAAAATACTAGAAAAACAATTGGGTAAATAATGAAGAAAGGTCTACTTTTAATAATTTTTTTAAGTTTTCCATACTTTAAATAAGATTAAGAAGATAACAGAATAGTTTGTTATTATTTTAGAATTTTTAATTAAAAATTAAATGTAGCACTTTCTATTTACTTATTATCTGAAAAAAAAGGACATAAAATTAAAGAATAGAAATTGAATTGTTTATCCATTATTGATGAAAAAATTATATAAAAATAATTAGAAATTTAGTAATAAAAGGAGGGTCAAAACAAAATAATTAAAAGATACTCTTTTTAGGAACTAAGTGAGATGATTACAGAAAGGAAATTAACTTTATAAAAACATTAATCTTCATTTTAAATAGATTAAAATATATTATTGGATTGTTTATCAGAAGCAGTAATTATTATTAAATTTGAAAAATAAGAAGATTCCAACTATAAACCAAGAGTTGATTATTAAAATTAAATAAGTAAAGTTATGTTTTAGAAAAATAATTAAGATCTAATGTTATTTTTTGAAAAAATTTCAAGTGAAGTTTTGAGTGATGAATCACCAATTAATCCTAGAAGTTCTTTATTATCATTTTAGAGTCTTGCATAATAATAATTAAAAAATATGAAAAGATCAAATAAATTTAAGCCATAATAATACTTTGTAACAGAGATGAAATAAAATACAAAATCTGGAGAATAATCTCTATCACCAAGATTGAGATCATTAACTATTTAAGTAATATTAATATATAAATTAGTTAAATACAGTTTATAAATGTTTGTTCTATGTTTTCAATACTAAGAAAATAAGATTTGAAATAAATGGCAAAATGGATGCTTTAATAATTGAAACAAATTTTGAGATTGATAACATAAAAAAAACTGTAGAAATCATAATTACAATGGGGGGTGAAGATTAAATACTTATGATAGCTAGAGATGTAATGCATAGAAAAAACATAAAAGAATTATTTGAAATAAATCAATCTAAATCTAAAATATTATCTTTTGTAAGTCATGAATTTAGATCTCCTTTAAATGTAATGATAAATGTACTCTAAAATATCAAATAAGATAAAAGTATAAGTGATTCTTTATTGTAAAATCTTACTATACTTTTAGAGAATTCTTTTTATATGTTAAATTTATCAAATGATTTGCTTGATTTAGCATAAATAAAAAATGAAACTTTTAGTTTAAATTAAAAAACAATAGATATTATATAATTAGGAGAAGAATGTTTAAAAATGTTTTAATTATAAGCAGAATAAAAAAAATTATAATTAGCTATAAAAACTAATATTAAACCATTATATATATATACTGATAGGAATAGATTGAAATAAATAATAATAAATCTTATAGCAAATGCTATGAAATTCACATTAAAAGGAAATATTACAATTAAAATTTAATAAAAAGGATTATTAGTAGATATTGGAGTTGAAGATACTGGATTAGGAATATCAGAATAAGATTAATCTAAATTATTTAAAGCTTTTGGTAAACTTAAAGATGGGGAACATTAAAAATTAAATGAATAAGGAGTTGGATTAGGATTAGTAATTAGTAATAAAATAGCATAATAATTATCTTTTGATAATTAAGGATTATAAGTGATTTCTAAAGATGTTACTTAATAAGATCATGGATCATACTTTTATTTTACATTAAAACTTAAATATTTTCATACAAAAGCCAATTTATAATAACTTTAGCAAGTTTAAATTAATGATAAAGAGTCTCCATTGTCAGATTAATAAACATAATTTTAATAATTTAGAATAACAATTAATAAAGATTCTTAATCTTTTTCTGAAGTTGAAAAATATCTTGTTAAAAGTATTTGCAAACACATATTAATTGTTGATGATAATGTATTTAATTAAGCAATTTTAGAAATGCATATTAAACAATTGTAAATCTATATAATTTTTATGATAGTACAAATTCATAAATTGATAAAAATAGTAGTGGAATAGAAGCAATTGAATCTGTGAAATCTAAGAAATGCAATTAAAATTGTTTAGGATATTAAGCTATATTTATGGATATGGAAATGCCTGGTTTAAATGGAATATAGGCATCTACTTAAATTTTATAAATTGATCAAAATATTAAAATCTTCATAGTTTCTGGATATGATAAATCTCAATTTAATGAAGAAGTCAATACAATAGGAATTAAAGATTATATTGTAAAACCAATTTGTAAAGAAGTCATTTAAAAAATAATATTAGAAAATCATTTATGAATTTAAACAAGAAAGTGAAAATTTATAGTATTTATCAAACTTTATTTTTTAAATTCCTGGCCAACATCTCTTATTCTTTATATTTATTAATTCTTCTTCTTAATTCATCCTACTTCTGATCAGTAACCTTTTCCTTAAATAATTCAGGATATACTATTATATTTTAATTATTATACATTACATAATTTTGCTATCATTTTATCCTCTTTTACAAAATCAGATGTAGTTTTTAATTATAGTGGAAATCTACCTTTAGTATTTATTGATTATTTTTATGGGGTTGGTAACTAATATTCATAAATATAATACTTTAAACATTTCAAGTTATTGTTCTTCCTCTTTCAATATTTATTCAAATTCTTTTATAGATCTGCAATTTAAATTAGACTTTGGAGGTTTGTTAAAACTTCTATAATCGTATGATTTTGAATCAAATAAATTACTCATGTCTTTGAAGTGTTATTCATTGTTTAAATCTAAATTCTAAGCATTCTATATAGATTAAATTTGTTCTGGCTCAAGAAGACTTTGATAATTAGATATACCAGTTGTTATTTTCATTTAAGGTTAATTCTTAGAAAATGAAACTGGAAATACAAATTATTTTTCTCTATATGTTTATGACATAAATGATTTATTTGTTGTTGTGAAATGTTCTAAATTAGGAAGTTATTTAGGTCTTGGACATTGAGAATACCATAAAAATTTATTTCCCTTTGGAGTATAGTAAGTGAATCTTGATTATAATGATTTTGCTTTAGCCGGTAAATAAGAAGGCTTAAGAGCCAACTTTAATCTTTATTTAAACCCAACACGTCCTGTCAAAGAAGGATCAAATTCTTTAATATAATCTCCTGTTTTGTAAACTCTTTACTTTTCTCCAGTCTGATTGTTAATTAGGTAATAATTATTTGTTTCTTAATCATTCCAAAATGAGATCATTTTTGTCTAATAAAAATTATATTATAATCATTTAGTAAAAGCAATTTAGTGATCATCTTTTTCTTAACCACTTTATTCCTCTTAATCCAAAGAAAAATGGGTTAATGGACTAAGTTCTTCCAAAATTTCATTTTGATTCTGTATTAAAGTACAACCAACTTTTGGACCATATAGAGGAGTTCGAGTAACGATAGATAACTTCTTGCTCTCTTAACGTAATAATTATTAATTAGGACTATTGTAATTTTAAAGATATTGGTTAAAGGAATCTTTATTGGGACTTTCTTCAATTTAGAAAGTATTGAATTAAGCTATTTTCTATTATGATTGTTATTATTCATTATTTTAAAAGAATGGATGTTATAGACATTAAATAGAAGTAAAACGTTATTAAAAATTATGGGCTATCATATTTAATCTATATTTAATATCAATATTTTTACAATAAATCTTTAGCATAATAGTCTAATTGTTGATATTTTGGTTTTGAAAAATCAACCTAAAATTCTTTATTCATTTTTAAAATCTCTTAATAATCATTTCCTATAAATAAACCTTATCCCAACAATAAAATATGAAATATAACTCCTGCTGAAAATATATCGCAAGCAGGTGTGTATGACTAAGTTTTATCAATCATATTTGCAATTTCAGGAGCAACAAATCCTGGTGTGCCACATTTTGGATATAAATAAGGAAAAGCATCAACTTCTACTGAAAGACCAAAATCTGCTATTGCTAAAGAATTTAGATTCCCTTTTTCTTTAAATAAAATATTCTCTGGTTTTAAATCTCTATGCATAATTCGTTTAGAATGTATATAATGTAATCCTGATAAAATTTAATACATTATCTTTTATAATTATAAATTATTTACTTTCTGAATTTCTACTCTATTATAAAGATTAATCCTATTTTTCATTTCCTTAAATAAACTTCCACCTTAAGCTAGATCCATAATCAGGTATATATTATTGTCTCCTTCATATACTTCAATGAGATTTATTAGTGATTTGTGTGGACTTAATATTCTCATTATTTTTATTTCATTAATGACTGATTACTTAATATAACACTTTTTAATTACTTCTCCTAATTCTATAGTCTTCACTTTATTTTGGTCAATGCACTTGGTTGCAAATCTTTAATTTGAATGTAAATGCTGTAATTCAAGAATCTAATTTAACTATCAACTGTGATATACTAATGCATAATTTCCTTGTCCAATCACTTGCTAAGCGATATATTCTTCTTAAACTTTTGCGTAAAAGAAGAGTTTAGAAACATTTTATTTTAATCCACGAAGTGTTTCATCTTATCCAAAATATTCAAATTACAATTCCCCACAATCAAATATCAATCCCTTCAATTTAGAAGGTATATCATTTGTATATCTCCAAATTAATCGTTTTGTATTAGTGTTAGAAAATATCCGATCAGCTTTTTTTTTATTGGAATCCTATAAGTATAAATTTTTCTGATTTATACTTTATTTGCAATCACGTGGTCAGGAAAGACATAGAAATAACGAGTAGATGAACCAAGGAACAATTTTTTGAATAGACAACATTGATATAATTCATCACAAGATTTAGGAAACATTATAATTAATGATTAAGTCTTATATTGATGCAGCCAACAATTATAATTCTTCCTGCTTAATCTAAAGAAGTTCTTCATAAGTTCTCTTAGTGATTTCTAATTATTTATTCATTAATGATGATTAACTTATTGGTACCTTCTTTTTCTTCTTAATTCTAAGTTATTCTTCAGTTTTTTGTAACTTTTGTAATGTTTCTTCCAATTATTCTTTAATTTATGGAAATTCCACTAATTATTTATCTTAAATTGCTATTTTTTATACTGATTACTCAAATTAACTTCTAATTACATTATTATCCTAAAATAAATATAATAATATATTACTTCAATTAAATTCAGTACTTTATCTTTTGCCTCTAATAATTCTTATTCATATTTATGTTATTCAATAAAAAATTATTCTAATTTAATTTATAATTCCTTCATTTCTTTTTGTAATTAGTTTTATTTCTCTTCATATAATGCTCTCTCTGCTAATAAGTCAGAACATTATGTTTTCCAGAAAGATAATTAAGATGACAATATTTCTTCATCAAAACTTGTATCTTATTTTTTAATAAAATTATAACACTCATATTTTTCATCAGTTTATGTGTGTACATCTAATTTCAATTTTTGATCTCCTTCTATTAAATAATTAGATTTTGTTATTAATTAAGACAATTCTAAACCTAGATTTCTTTTTGGAGTGAATATTCCACTGAAGTTTCTTCTTTCTTCCCCATCATTTAAGGAATGCAACATAACAGAACTATTTTCTAATTAGGATTATTCTGTTTTATTATGAATATTGTGTTCTAAATCTATAATTTCTTATTTTAATCTAAATATTTCTTATTCTCTTAATTTCAATTATCTACTTAAAGATTCATTCTCTGATCTAGCTTTGGAAATATCGAATTCCTATTAGCTTGATATTTTTTAATTTTATTTTTGTAACTACTTTTGTTAATCTAATTTTGATTATAGTTAAGTAACTTTATTAGTTAATTCAATATTTTCTTCCTTTAATTTTGAATTTTATTTTAAGTTTTCCTTATTTTTATTTTATTCTTAAAGAGAATCAGATAATTAAGTTTTAAGTTATTCACAATATTTTTCTAATTTTTACATTTATGTATATTTTCTATATCCTGCTTCCAATTTACTCCTTAAATCTCTTACTATCTCTTCATGAACATCTTTTTCTTATTATTAATCATGTTTTAAAGTTTCTATAATTAATTACATTCCTTTTATATCATCAATTCTATTATGAATATACTCACAAACCTCATTAACAGAATTTGTTTATGTAACTTCATAAATTTGATTTAAATCATCATTTAAAGAATTTATTGTTTTCTATCTTAATTCTAAATCTGCTTGAACAATTTCAATATCTTCTTGCATCTTTTTTTTCTCCATTTCATATTATTCTTTAAAAAGTATTAATTCTTAATTCAATTTCTAATTTTCATATTCTAATTCCTCAAATTTTCTTAATACTTCATCAGATATCTTAGATTCTTGATCCAATGAAATTTAAGATTATTCTTCTTAAATTAATTTTAATAGAATCATTTAAGTTTCTTAATCCAATTACATCATTGGAGTTACCAATTCACTTGAATATGAAGAGTTAATTAATGCTTATATAAGACTTACTATCTAATATATAATAATTTATTTATACCATCTCTAAAATACACTATTCATTTCTATTTTTAACAACTTAAAGAAAATTTGGTTTTTATTAAAGTTTAAGTTTGCTTTCAAATGCATTCCATAATTCCTTCATTACTTTCATTTACATTTCCCAATTTTCACTTTATTCCAATTAAATTTCAATTTCAAAACTTAATTAAGATAATTTGCTAATACATGTGATATAGCATTTATTATAGAGCAACACCTGAACTAAAATCTGATATTTGATTCAGCTTAGGTTCAATAAATTAAAAAGAGTTGATCTATTTAAAATCTTATACTTACTAAATTTAAAATAGATGAAATTTGCTTGTGATTTTTACTATTCATATAATATAATTATTGAATTTATTAAAATTAAAATATATATATTATAATATCAATTAAGGTAACATTGTTTAGTATTTTTTCATTGATCTATATAGCCAGCAAAATAAATATACATATTGATATTTTATAATATCTTGTATTAAAAACTATTTGAAATAGAAAATTTGATCAAATTATTTTTGATAACTTTGTTCTATAGTATTGATTAACAATATAAATATTCTCTAAATATTCTTTATGATAAGAATTAGAATTCAAAAATCAATTACTAGAAATTTTGATTATCCAAATAAATTAAGATTATATATAAATATAAGCTATTATTTATTTTATTTTTTGACATTTGATAATTTTTAACAAGTATTAAGTATTTTCTGAATGTTATCCTAAAGCATATTCATTTTATTAATATCTACTAAATTTGGTAAGATAACAATAGAAAATTATTTTAGAGAGTTGAATGTTACTTAGGTTATTTTAATTCAAATTTTAGAAATTCTTAAAAAAAATCCTAAAGAGTGAATTCATTAATATGATATAAAAAATTAATTCAAAAAGTGAAAACGTACAAATAAAAACTGTTTATTAAGAGTTTTCATTCATAATTTGAAAATAATAGATATTTGTTAAGAAATAGAATAAAAATCAAGAATAATAAGATTAATTTAGAGAAATGATCAAGAATACTCTTTCAATGAAATTAAAAAATGGAATTATGAATAAATTATAATAATTTATTTAATTTAAAATTTTTTGAATTTAAATAATTACAAACGTTAATAATTAAAAACAAATTGTATTATAATAATATTTTAGTAGTCTTGTTTAGTTTAACGTATACAGTCTCTTCTTCATTTATAAATTATCATAATTAGCACAAATATAGAATTCATTCATACAAATTAATTTTATTAACAGTTGTATTTGTAAACTTCAAGAAAGAATAAAATATTAATTTAAAATATAATTCTGTAAAAATACATTATCAAATCATGCTATTAAGGCTAAGAGGACAAATGCTCCCAAAATGACTGAATTACTAGTGTCATCATTGTCAACCAAATCATCACAAGCAACACATTTATTGTCAGATGACCATTTATAATTTCTAAATGTTCTTGAATAACAGTTATCTTTTGTTAAGGCTGAAGTATCAGCAGCATCAGCACAAGTACCACTAGTGGAAGACCAAGTGCATAAAGAATAGGTGGTATCACCTGTTTCAATAGCGTTACATCCGATTTCAGTGGTGGCATCTGAGCATTTTTCAGCACGGCAAGCAGTTCCTTCATAAACACAACTGCCTGAAGAATTACACCTACTTGTGAAATTGTTAAGATCTGAGCAAGCAGAGACTGCTCCCAATGATTTACATGTATTATCGTTAGCCCAAGCACAGCTTGATGTTTTTGAATCAGCTCCCATGCATGTAGCAGCTGTTGTAAATGATGAACATGTAACAAAAGTGTAAGCAGCACAAGTTCCTGATGATGCTGTACACCATTAATCTGCAGGACAATTATCTGCAGCATAATCAGCACAAGATGAAAAGCTAGCACAAGCATTGGATTTGTTCCAATAACATTCGTCAATATCATTACAAAGAGCAGCAGTTGTTCCATCAGAACATGAAGGATCCCATTCTTCACAAGTTCCACTATTCCATTTGCATGAATCTGCAGCATCACAAAGAGTTTATGATGTTAAATCTTCACAGGTCAAACTGTATGCTTAGCATTCAGCATCTGATGTGTTCCAAAGACACCAAGCTAATGCTAATGCACAATCGGCTTGATTGAGTTCTGTGCAGTCACAATGTTGTGAGGCATCAACTGTAACAGCTGCTGTTGTTAAACCAATGAGGCAAAGTGAGATCAACACTTATCTTAACATTTTAATTATTAATAAGTATATCTTTAATTAACCCCCTTATAAACAGCGACAGGTAAATTAAAATGCCAATATGAAATAAATTAATTTGAATTAATTCAAAAATTATTCATTGTACAATAATTCAATTTTTTTTTACATTAATTTTTTTAAAATTTTTGTTTTCAACTATGTGAAAACTAAATGAATAAGGCTTTAAGTTTCCATTAATATTATTTCTAATAATGATTTGTATATTTTTTTTCTTTCACCAAATTTTTTTTCTTTTCCTCTTAATGGAGTTTGATTATACTCTTTTTTTAATTCATGAAATTTAGGAAATCATACAAAAATAGTTATTTTTTGGCTCTAAACCAACTTTTTAATACACATACAAGTTAGAAAATAAAGGAGCTTTTAGATTAAACAATTTCTTTAAATGCTCTACATTATATATTCTTAAAATTTTATTAATATATATGATGTCATTTATAGCCTTAAAAAGTAGGTAAAATAGTATAGAAGAGTTTTATTATTGTGGTTTTAACTTAATATTTTAGAAATCAATAAGATTAAGCCAAAAGCAGTTTTTATATTACTTTATTGTTTTAACAGTTTCATTTCTTAAATATAAAAGTTTCGGTATAGTTGATAAACTTTAAGAAGGATAACAAAATAAATGTAATTAAGCTTAAAAAACTTTAAAAGAAGGACTTATATTAGTATAAATACCATTACACAAATTATTTTTAACTGAAAAATATCAGCCATTTATTAAATCAACAAATAAAATTTAAATAACGAATTAATGCATTTTTTTAATTTTTTCAATATATTAATTGATTGAGAATTATGAGTAATTAAAACTTTACCAAAAGGGTTGTTAGAACCAAATTTTCATTTTTCTAATAAGTAAGTATATACTATCTATGTCTTGAGTAAAAATTGATAAATATATTACAAAAACCAAAAAATAGAATATATTTAATAGATAAAATATTGTGGAAAGAATTAGTTACAAAAATGATATTAGGTTTAAAACAATGAATATTAAAAACTTAAGAAAATGAATGACTTTTAGATTATTAATGAGAAAACTATAAATTATTTGAATTTAATGGTTATAAATTATGAATATTGTTAAATTTCTTAATAAGTGAGAAATAAATTGTTTATAATATATTAAATTCACTATTAATTAGATTGAGATTAATTTATAATCAAATTGATATGAATAAATTATTAATAAAAATTTTAAGTAAACCTTCTTAAATATTTAACAAAATATTAAATCTATTATTTAGTTATTATTTATATAATCCAAGAAATTATTATTTTAAGAAAGATATAAAGAGATCAATAACAATGAAAAAAGAAATTGATTATAATTGTAATCATAATTAATTCAGCTTCTTATAAACTCTTAAATAGAATATAAACATTGATAAATACTTGAATTATAATCAATTTAGAGATTAGTTATTTAGGTTCTATTGAATTAATAATAATTATAGAAATTATAATTGAAATGTATAGTAATATAGGGAATATATAATTTGTATTTATTTAAGATGAAATATTTAATTTAAAAATTATATAATGAGAAATTAAATGTAATTCGAATATAATGAGTTAGTTAAATAAACAAAATTTGAATTAAATTGAAAACATAATGCAATCAAACAAAGGGCATAAATTAGATGAATTACTTACATGCTTTATCTGTCTATCAAACCTAACAAATCCACATATATGTCCATGTTGCTCAAAATTATGCTGTTATTCTTGTATTACAAAATGGTTGACAGAAAATAGACAGGTTTATAAGTTCTTCTTAATTAGAATAGTGTCCACATTGTAGATCATCATTGAGAATTTAATAATTAGTAAATTGTAGATTTTTAGAGGATATAGTGGCATAAAATGATCCATGTCCCCTCCATAATGCTCAATTATAATATTATTGTGTTACATGTGCACATCCTATATGTTCTGAATGTGCAATGTTTTCTGCACATAAAATGCATGAATTTGAACATATTTAAAAGGTTTTTGACTCAAAAATCAAAGATGTAAAAACAAAAATTGAAAATGTTTAAGATAATTTAAAAACTCTGAAGCATTCAGCAATAGTAATAGATGAATTAATGGATGAATTGAATCGTAGTAAAGATGAAAGAGTTTAAGAGATATAAGCATACACAGAATAACTATTATAAAAATTGGAATAAACACATACTGCAAGAATGGGCAATCTATAGATGTAAAGATAAAGATTAAATGAAAAGATTCTAATAGCATCTACAGAATTAGATAATATATCATAATAAATAAAATGCTATTAAAAAAGTAAAACAATAATGACAGCATAAGAACTCTTATAAAGAATAGAATAAGTTGATGTTGAACCTGAATAAATAGGTGGTATTTCAATGAATTTTTAATCAGAAATAATCCCTCAATATGTTTGTGATAGTTTTGAATTAAATAATTTTAGTCAAAGTGAGGAAATTGTATATTCTGATCATTTAATTACTAATGGTATAAAATGGAGATTAAAGATATATCCACATGGTAATGGAAATGCCAAAAATATATACATTTCTATATTTTTAGAAATGGATTCAAAATATTAAGAAATTAGAAGATATGAATATAAAATAGAGATGATTAATTAAAAGAATGGTTAATCAGTAATTAGAGAATTTGCTAGTGATTTTGAAGGAGGAGAATGTTGGGGTTATAATAGATTTTTTAGAATTGATTTATTATAGAAAGATGGATATTTGGTGAATGATAATTTATTGTTTAAATATTATGTTAGAGCTCCAAATTATTATAATCAATGTTTAGATATGCAAAGATATATTAAATAATTAGAATCATAGGTTAGTATTTAATAGACTACTAGAAAAATTGAATAATAATCATCAATATAAAAATTAAAAGAGGAAATAGAATAATATGCAGAAAAAATAGAATAATTAGAATAATCATAACCAAGCAATACTTCTGAAATTTAAGAAAGTGAAGATGATCATCAATTATAATAGTAAGATGAAGAAAGCAGTTCATCCAGTAATCATTCAGATTATTATTTTGATGGTTAATTTTAAGAAATACCAATTTCTTAAGAAAGTTTACCTATAAGAAGAAATCTTATACAAAAATTCAATTAATCGAACTTAGTTAATACATCTTAAAATATAAGGAATCCCTTGTCAGAATTTAGCGAAAATTTATATTCTTGAATTAATTGCTTTATAATTTAATAATATAAAAATTATGTTTCAGGAACAATCATTTGGAGGATAAGATAAATCGACTATAGAATGTCGAAATTTAAGAAGACATGGTAAATGTACAGTTTCTGGTTGTCCATATTCACATAGTGCTGCTTCTGTTAAACCCAAAGTTCTAAGGAAGGTATTTTAAGGATAAAGTGGATTAATATCTGATCCAAATTAGTAATAATAGAATTATCGTAACAATTTTTAGAATAGAAATAATTATAATAACAATTAAAATTATCAAGGCAGAAGAGATTTTCAATTTAATAGATTAAATCAAATTAATAATAATAATAATACATAAGACAGATTAAATTATAGTAATAATTAATATTAGCAATCCTAATCCACATAATAATATGATAATAGATAATAAAATTAACCATCATATTACGGTTTGTAATAATAACCTACAATTGGACTTTAATTACTATATAAAATGAATGTTGAAAATCTTAAAGGCTTTTTAAGGATAATCAATATTAATAACAATTTTTATTTTGGTCTAATAAACAATAGAGGTATTACTTTTTATCCTTACAATGAAACCAAAGGAATAGATATTTTATAAAAGATAGATTTTGTAATTTAATTTGAAGTAGAAGATGCATTTATATAAGAATATACTTAATAAAATAATAGAAAAGAACTGTATTGTTTAGCTATTGTGATCATTGAATCAGGTTTAAAAAGCGTTTTGATTTATCCTGATTTTTTAAATTCTTAGACTAATTTTGTTAAAATTTCAGACATTTCTAATACATACTTAAAATATATACATGTTAATACATTAAATAGTGAATTATACACTTTTAGTTCAGATGGTATTCTATTTGCTTATTGAAGGGTTTATCAGAGTGTTCGACCTTCAAAACACTCAAAATTCATTAAAGTATTATGCTTAATAGACAGAAGTCTTTTAGTCCATCTTTTTCCTTAATGAAACATCAAAGGGTAGCAATTTCCTTATTTCAACAAAGAATGGAAACATTTATCATTATATGAATCAATAATTTACTAAATTGCATTCCTTAACAGAACAAACATTAATAGATATTACTATTGAGAATGATTCAAAACGAGTTTATTTAGCCACAAAAAGTTAAGAAATGTTTAATATATATATAATAAATGAAAATAATGCTTTTGAAGGTCCAATTTATACACATAGATATCCTATTTAAAAATTAATTGGATTCAAAGATTTTGATTAAATTAATTGTTTATTAGTATCAGATAATAGAGGTTAATTAGATATATTAAAGGAATAGCCATCTAATGATTAAGTGAAATTCTTAAGATAAATATAATGTATAAAATTTAATATCTATAATAAGATAAATAAATTATGGGAGATATTAAGAAAATTATGTTTTTTAAAATGGTTAATATCAATAAAGTTATTGAAAAAATGATATTTGTTTAAAGATAAAAGGATCCATAAAGATAAGAATCAACTAATTTTGAATTTTATAGATTTTATTAGATATTTTGAATTGTATGAAATCATTTTACATAAATTATTTTAAATTATAGATATATATCTAATATATTATTTAAATTTATTTTTTTTTGTTTAATAAATTCAATTTTAAAATATAAAAAAAAATAGAGAAATTTACAAATGGAAATATTAAGGGATTCAATTAAATTATAGGAAGAAAACAAAATGATGAAAAAGCTTATACTTTTATAATAATAAGTTGGATATCCTTTGGATAGTTTAATAAATGAATAGTTCATTCAAAAATTACCAGAAGAAAGTTTTATTTGGTAAAATATCATTATTATTAATATTTAGGACAATAATCTCTAAAAAGTATGAATTATTAACAGGGTAAAGAGCCAATAAAGAAATTATCATATAGGAAGAATTATACAAAAACATTACATATGGAATGTTTGTAGATGAATGTTTTTAAGCTATATTACATTTCCATTTAGTAATTACTGATTATAAATTCAACTTACATATTATTCAAGATTCTATAAGAATTCTAAAATAATAAATATCACTCTTAGAAAGTCACAATTAATTAAAATTTGAATAACCAAATAGATTATCAATATGTTATACTAGACATAAAAGTTTAAAAACAGATATTTTCAATCATTATCAGATTAAATATAAAGCATATCTTAATGGATAAGAATAAAAATCAATCTATGCAAGAGGAGATGAATTAACATGTTCATTTCCAATTTTAGAAGAAAGTAAAATTTTAACAATAGCTGTTTATGGTAAGAGAAAGGAAAATGGAACAGAATTTAAGATTTTAAGTAGAATTGAATTAGATTTAAATGAAGTATTGATTTCATTTCCTTTGCAAAGTTACTCTAAAGAATTAATATAACCTTGTTTATTGACCTTAGATTATTAAGATGAATCATTTGATGCTCAATTTTATGGAAAGAATCCAATTGAACTTTAGTATTAATTAATTTGATTAATATTATAGATTTTAACTTTCAATGCCTTCAGAAAATAGAATTTAAATGATGAAAGTTCTTAAATAAAGACAAGAAGATTTTGCAAATTAGATTAGATATGAAATAGAAACCAGGAATTCTTATATCTAATCAATTATTTAACCTTTTAATGATTTAATTTATATCCCTGGAGAAGATCTAAAAAATAAATATGAAATAGATTCATAAAGATTTTCATGTTCAGCTTGTTTAATATTTTGATATATTTTTATAATTCTTAATATAATTTTATATAATATATTTTATTCTATCTGATGAATTCTGTCTAAAATTTTTAATTTTTTTTATATATATTATTTCCTACGAGGAAAATTAAGACAATTTGGAGTTTAAAAATTATAATCTGAATAGAATTTTAATCAATAAATTAAGAAAATAATAATAAATAATACATTATGGGTATTCCATTATCAACTCTATTTAATTCATGGTTCTCAAATAAAGAAATGAGAATATTAATGGTCGGCTTAGATGCAGCTGGAAAAACAACTATTTTATATAAATTAAAACTAGGAGAAGTAGTTAGTTCAGTTCCAACTATTGGTTTTAATGTGGAAAAAGTTGAATATAAAAATATCAATTTCACTGTTTGGGATATTGGAGGTTAAGATAAATTAAGATTATTATGGAGACATTACTTTACTGGATCTTAAGGAATTATATTTGTTATAGATTCATCAGATAAAGAAAGAATTAATATAGCAAAAGAAGAACTAATGAGATTAATGGGTGATGAAGAATTAAGGGATGCAGCACTTTTAATTTTGGCCAATAAATTTGATATCTCTTAAGTTTCTGTAGATGAATTAATATCTAAACTGGAGTTATAAAGTTTAAGAAGGGAATGGTTTGTATAAACTACTTGTGCAATTACTGGTGATGGACTTTATCAAGGTTTAGATTGGTTATCTAAATAATTCAAAAAAAGAAAAAACTGACTTATATTATATCTGTATTTAATTATATACATTTAATACATTAAGATTCTATAGTATTTAATTTAATACTATAAAAATTAAATAGAGAAAAACATTTAAATAATTTTATTATCATATTGATAATTAAATTATTTATTTATAAATTAGTCAAATTTTCTATGATTATTTAATTAATTTCATTATTTTACTTAATGTTTCTATTGATATTATTTGTTATGTTAAATTATAAGAAAATATGATATTCTATCAAATACATATTTATTGTTTAATAAAATTATATAAAAATCAATGATATTAAACAATATTTATATATTATGATATTAAGATGTTTTTTAAGTAATTACAACTTAGAAGCAGGAAATTTATGAAGATCTAAAATATAAATTTAAATTAATATAATAGTTATAAAAAAAGAAATTTTTGGCTATAATGTTAATTAAAAACAATAAATCTAAATTATTTTAATCTAATTATACTATTTGAATTAATTAAAGTAGTTCCTTTAATATTCTAACTAAACTTTATTGATGTGAAATTAGTTCACTTCAATAAAACTTTATTTGTTATATAATGATATATATTATTTAATAATTATTAGAAAATAATTAATGAAATAAATATAAGACAAGACATATAGAGAGTTTGCTGATATAAAACATCATATTGGTACATTACAAAGTCAATAACTTTCTGATGAAGAACTCTCGCTTCTTTATGAGAGATTGAAATATCAATTCACAAATCTTAATTAGCAAGTTGCAGTTACTTAAACTCTTAAGCCTAGTAGTGAGCCATAACCAATTCATAAGAGATAAAAAATTAAAAGAGATAAACCATTGATTTAATAGTAAGGGAAATCAATAGCACTTCCTAAAATTTTGAAACAACCATCTACAGAATAGAGACCAAAAAAAACTAAAGGGAAACTTAAATCAGCTCATATCTATTAAGCAAATGTCTTAAATAGAGAATTAAGATTAAACCCTTTTTCAGATTTACCAACAATATTAGATGAAGACCTTAATAAAGGAGTTAGCAATCTAATTTAATCTGGTTTTATACCAAGAGATGTTGATTTAGGTCCAGCTTTTAAGAGAGGAGAGGAATTGCTTTCTATTTCTTAAGTTTAAGTTTAGAATCCACCAGAGAAAAATAAGTATTATAACACAGGATTATCAGAAAATTTATCTAAATATAAAGTAGCTCCATAAAAATAAGCAGTTAAATAGGTTGAAGAATATTCATCCTCTTTTGTTGAGAGGTAATCAGTACCAAGAGAAAAAATACAGTAAACAAAAGTTGTTAGAAAAGCTAAGTATATAATAGAAATAAAAAATGGACATTATGTACCAGATTTTCATTATTAAATAAGAAATTTCATGATTTGGGGAGGAATCATGCATATTATAAAGAAATTAGAAAAGATTGCATCAGGATAATTGGATGGTGATAGGATAGCATAATTGGCTTAATCTTAATTCAAAGTTCATTTGATAGAGTTGTATGAATGTTATATTTCCAGACCGATAATGGAGAGATTATATATTTTAAATAAGAAACAATTTTCAGTTGATAGTGCTATAGTGAAAATTTAAGCAACAGTTAGAATGTTTGTTGCATCAAGAAAGTATAGACATCAAAAAAGGATTGTATAGAAAGTTATTAGAATTTAAAAGGAATTTAGATTAAAATAAACATATGTTTATACTATAAATTAAATAAAAAAGAATATGGGATAATTAATTAGTACATTAGAAAATAGATAAAAGTAATTTTTATTAGAAGATTTAAATTAAAAAAGAATAGAAATTCATATTCCTTCATATTCTATTAAATAATTTTAAAGATTATCAATGAGTCATTTTAAAAGTAGAGAAGGTTTATAATTGACAAGATTATTTGCTTTAAAAGATCCTAATGTAAGTATAATATTTGTATGTGCACCTTTACAAGAAGAAATTATGGCTTATTTTTATAAATTATTAGAAGTTGCTGGTATTAATGCTGAAGGTAGATTATTCTTTATTCATCCTGAGAATATAAATAGATTTCCATAACATTATTCATTGGCATTATTATTATATCTATCTCCTAAAGCAATTCATTAAATTTCTGAATTAATTAAAGGATAATTCTCATATATTATACCAATGAGAGTAGGTAGAGAAGAGTTTTTAATAGCTGAATATCTAAAAACAAATATATATTCTGGTCCTTATGAATTAATAGAGAAATATTCTAAAAAATCTGAAGCTATTGAATTGTTTAGATAATTATCATTACCTGTGGCTCCAGAATATCATAAATTTGTTAGTAAAGATGATTTTGTAGATAAATTAACTGTGTTGATTATGAAAAATCTAACAGTATAAAAATGGATGTTTAAAATAGACATTGAATTTAATGGAAGAGGAACAGCATGGTTTAGTTTAGAAGGAGTAAAATAATTTATAGAAATCAAAAAGTTTCCACATGGTATTGAATTTAAAGTACTTAGAGAATTAGTTTAAACTGTAAAAAATAATTGTAAATATTATATAGTTATTACCAATAAAAACTGTATTGGCATTTCCTTAGATGTTTACTTTTGAAGAATACTTAGACAATTTTATAAAGAATGGTGGAATAGTTGAGGCTTATCCAAATGCATAGAAAGTTTAAACAATAAATATCTAAGTAAATCTTGAGAATTAAGGAACTTATTAGATATTGAATACATCTACTAGCATAGTAATAAAAGAGTAACTATAATACATGAATATTCATTAGAATGTCTAAAGTTGGTTGTATATATCCTTAGAATGTTCTTAATCTAAATGTCGATTCTCTCATATAACCATTAGCAGAGGAATTATATAAATAGAATATATTTGGTTATTTTACACTTTCCTTATTATCATTTAATGGAGCCTTCTATACTAAATCTTTGAAGTTTGGATTAGATGAATATATTGGAGCAACAATATTGGCAACAGCAATGGATACTGATCAGTTTACATATATTCCATTTGTTTATCATCCAGGAATAGCAGAATAGAAATTTAATGATTTATTTATAAAATGTAGAAAGGAAGGAATATCATTTGATATTGAAAAGAAAGTGGGAACATTAATATGGTTATCTGATTAAATTGAGAAAGGAGTATTATCATTATTATGTTTGGGTGCCCCTAAGAAAGCTGTGAAATTAACTACTGATGCATTGAATTTTTTGTAATAATTTGGTGGGAATATAATGAAAACAAATAGTCATTAGAAACAAGACACATTTTACTTTATAGATATAGTTAGTAGATTAAGATAATTAAATAGTGAAGGTTAATAATGATATGTATATTGTCATGATTATAATTCTAATGTTACTCCTTGTAAAGTTTTCTCCAACTAAACAACCCGATTTGTTAATAATTGTTACTTATTTTCCATATTCATTTTTGCTTTCAACAATAATAAATATTCTTTAGACAATCTATATTGTTCTTCTATAAAGAGAACATTATCTTCTTTGATTTGACGCTATTTCTTTTTTAGATTATCTCTAAAATTCATTTCTATATTTTTCAATTCCTATTCATATCTAGTATTGATTAAAGACATTTCTAATCTAATTTAGTTCGCTTGATCTTTCAATTAAGCAATATTTTTTCGACTTTCAGCAATATAACTCTAGATTAAAATATTATTACATTGACATGTTTTGAAGGATGATTATAACTCTCTAAGAAATGAATTTGTGAGTTCTGATTCTATTGATCATCCACATTAAAACCATATCTAAAATTATTTGCAATTGGTGTTTGACTATGGATGGTTGTGAGTCTAAAATCACTCAAACCTGTAGATCTAAATCTATTCAATTTATGTTAAGTAGTTTTTACAACTCTTTATGTTGAATAAGGTGTGTCTATATAAATATTATTTATACTAGAATCTTAAGATTTAAAATATAACAGTTGTCTTATATTGATCTCAGAACTCATTGATTTTTTATTTAATTAAAGTAATTATTCTATAGATTTTAAGTAATAATTATATCAATGTTCAGCTATGAATTTATCATTCATCCATATGCATTCAACACCATGACTTTAATAATAAAAAATTCCAGATCCACAAATTAAATCATCAATCAATGTTCCAATAAAATAATTTTAATTTTTAAATCTCAATTCTCCCTTTCCGTATTTCATCCCTTTAGCAACCTCTCCCTTAAAATATTCATAATTAGATAAAACTTCATGAATAGTATCATCCTAAGCATCTTCTCTCCTCATTTTTATTTCATCTCATTCAGAAAGATCATTTAGATATGTACCTTATATCAATTTATTATTTTCCTTAGAAATATATACTACCATTAATGTTTTTAATTCATACAATCTATAGGCCTCAGTGTAATTACTAACAGATATTGAAAAATTGAATTGGATTCAGTTGACCATATTCATCCACTTCCAACAATCAATTGAAATATAGAGGCAATTTGAATCTAATAATTATGTCATCTAATAATTCAAAATCAAATCCATCCTATTTATAAAGAATTTCAGTCTTCTTGAATCAAAAAGAATATCTACAAACTAATCCCATTGAAAATATTTCTGATTTGAATAAATCTGTCTTATAATTCTGAAATAACAATTATAAAGTTTGGCTCTCACTAATTTAAATTATGGATCTCCTGTGTGTTCATAAACTTTTATTTCACTAAATTTTAATGCCTTATTCTTATATGGATAAGGAGCTCAAAAATCTTCTGTAAAGACATCTATATAGGCAATATCAACACTTCTACACTAATCTTACATATTATAATCTGGATCTTCTCTTTAACTTCATTACAGCTGAAATATATATAATTTTTTTTTAATTTCCTCTTCATTAGTGATTTTTCATATCATTTAAATCCTATACTTAAGTTAAATCAATACTATTTATTTAAAATCTTCTTTAATACTATTATTAATGTACCCAGACTAATTTTAAAAAATAAAAATACTTTAATCTACAATAATCAATAAATTATTTATAATGATTTCTTCATTAATACTTAATAAAAAATTATACCAAGTAAGTAGAGAATTTTAAATTAATAAAAAATCTCTTAGATTGGAATCTATCATTTTTAGAAAGTATCTAATTATAATCACTTATAATCTTTCTTAAACTCCCATTTCTTCTAATCAATTACTTTTAGTTATAAATTCTGGAACCTTAGTACCTTGTTCTTTAAGTGCTGCTTATTTTAATGCCATAAAATTAACATAAGCACTCAAATTAAAATCATCATGTCTATTTAAGATATCATTTTTATCCATTAATTTATATCTTTTAATAGCTCTAACACTATAAGAAAATTTTCTTTTCTCTCTAGAATCAATAATTAGAACTGCTCATTAACTTTGACAATTAATTCTGCCGAAAGATTGATTATGATGCTACTTTAAGGAGATGTTTTAATAATTTTTTAATGTCTAAATAGAAATAAAGTATAAATTCATTCAAATTTGTCTATTCATATCTGGATCTAGAATTTTCAAAAAATTTTAATTAAGACCATTTGAAAGTACAAATTTAAGAGTTTATCAAACATCAATAATAGATTATAATGTTATCTCTATTTTTTTTTCATAAACGAAATGTTCATACAATTTGAAATTTACTTCATCAATTTCAAATTACTCAATTTTCTAATTGTTTTATTCAAATTTAGGATAAATGTTACTATTTTTATAATTATTTTAATATTGTTTCCTGTTATTTTTTATTCATATAATCACTCTATTCCATATATATGAATATTGAAGATTCTCAAGCAAATTGAATTAAACAAATACTCTCAAATAAGTGAATTCTAATAAATGAATTTTTTATTTTTAAGTCTAAAGTCATCATCTAAATCCTTTTTAGCTGAATCACTTCATATTATATTTTTTAAACTAATGTGATTGATAAATGAACAGAATTATTAAATTAATTTCATTAACTATAAAAAATAATCTTTTATTTATATTTATATTTGAATATCTTACATATCATAGTTTCTTGATATGGGAGAAGTTCTTAGGATTTTTGATACCTTTATATATCTACTAACGATATCGGAGATGCCAATTATGTTAAACTATCTTTTAATTAAATATATAATTAATTGCGTACTTCTTAATGAATATACGACTATAAATTAATAGAATTCTGTTTACCTTAAAATTCTAAAAGTTTTATTGAATTCTTCCTCTATAGGGTCCTCTGATTAAGATAGTAGTCCACTAAAAGTGCGAATATTCATCAACTTCTTCTTGTAGACTGTGATTCTGTCTAAAAACTTGACTACCTTAAGCTAGTCTCCCAATATTTAATGACAAAGAGTTTGATGCTTTGAAGCAAAAGTGATTATGGCCTTACAATAGTTTTTGGGAATGTTTTTGGTGTCTTTCTATTCTTGATTTGAAATTCCTTTTCGTTTTTGAATAGTTAGTTTAATGGATGGACTTTATTAAGAAATCAATCTTGGCACACACTATTATATATGTAATTATTGTTAGAAATCATTCAAAATAGGAGTATTTTAAACATTTATTTTATGTCCACCCAAATGTACCTACTTATTTAATAGAGATAATACTAAAAATTCATTGTATGAATACTAAAGTACAAATGGATATGATGGAACACTAATATTCTGAGAGTGATTTTGAGCCAATTATAGGATATGCAAGGCTTACAAGAATTTACTTACAGCTTTTGAATAAGCTATTTAAAAGGGTAGATTTTCTTCCAGATCCTTTTTTTTATTTAGTTTATAAAGCGTTGTTTTAGAGATACTCACAGGAGTATGGACATTTACCTCCTCCTCCTTTATTATACAATTGCTCATTGTACAAATCTTTTTTTATAATATACTAACACAATATATTAATCCTTATTTATGAATAGAAATTGGTTCTTTATAATAGATAATATCCAAAAAGATTGAATATATAATAATTTATTTTTAATATTCGATTGAAGACATCATTATTTATACTCTTAAATCAATACATCAATATCTGCAATCTATATAAAATAGTATAAGATACTTGAATATAAGACATTCAATTATCTAAACATTATAAAAAAAGTAAAAATTTGTACTTCATTTTTATTTTTACAATATTAAATAATAATTATAATTATGGAATAATATTCATAAGAAAACCCATTGTTTGATTTGCTATATATTTTGAGAGGTGGAATTCCATAGTAGCAATTCTTGTTTCATCATATCTTTCAATACTTTGACAAAGATCAAAAATTAGCCATAAAACTTTGCAGAATATTGATGAACCATCAAAATTGTAATGAAAAAAATCAAAATGGATTCACACCACTCTAAATTGCTATTATTTATAACTAAATAGGTGCTATTAGATATGCTTAATAGGATGGTAGATTCGATTTCACAGATGAAACATTAATGTAATTAGCAATCACTTATACATAACTTGAAATAGTTGAAATTCTATTATTTGTAAGAATATTCTCCTCAATATTAGGATGAAGGGTTGTCAGTAATTTAAACTAATTTTAGAAAAATGAATTCTCAATCTTCAACTTATTTAAAAATTCTAAAAAGATTAGAAAAAATAGAAATTCATAAAGTATTAAAAGAGGATACATCTGAATATTAAGAAATTATAGTTAATGAAGTTCCTCAATTTCCAAATACTAAGACTCCAGGAAAAATTATGTCAGATAATTTAAATGAATATCTTATCCCAACTGCTTAATGCATATAAACATTAGAGGATATTAATTAAGAAAATATTTAAAAAGAGAAATAGAAAAAAAGCAATTTTTGTACTTAAAGTTCTTGTTAAGAATATCAAATTTAAAAATAACATAATTAAATTAAAGAAATAAAAGAAAATCATATTTCCTATTAGAATTTATTTAGATGTGAAATTGTTGTTGAATAATTACTATCTGTAATATTCTAATTTAAATATGTAATTAAATATGTATAATCAAGAGCCATAATTAGATTATGTGATGTTATTGTTTCTAATGTAAAGCAAAACTGATTTCTATTATAAGAATTTAGATTGTTTAATTGAATAAGTATTAGTGCCCATCCCTAATAATTACTTACTTTCATATTCGAATTTTGATTAAACATAGAAAATTGATTATTATTGCAAATTATTAACAAAAGAAATATTATAAACACTTCATGAATATAAGTAGGTAATTTTATACAATATTAAAAGTAATTAAAAAGAAAGCATCATCACTTTGATAATCTTAAAGCATTACTTTCATATAAATTAAAATATGATATTTCATATCAAGGTCCAAGTAAAGATTTACTTTTGAAATTCTAAAATTCTATCCAAATTTATAGATGTCTATTTAATATTTTACATAAACCTTATATGAATTTCAATTGTACTTTTTTCACTTTAGAATAATTTGAATTAATAAATAAATTAGAGTTTAGGAATTCATTTTAATTGCTTACTACTAACTAGACCCTATAAACACACAATTAATGATTATATATTATAAATTAAGCTACTCTATTATAATAATAAATTAAACTTATATTTTATTTATTTCTTAATTGAATTAACAATGAGATTGAATATAATACATATAATTATTAAAATTAAATGATTATTTATATTTCAATTTATACTTTCTATTTCTATTTCTATTTCTATTCATATATTTATATTTATATTTTTCATAACAAAATTAAACAGATGAATAAGTGTCTAAAATCTAATCTAATTCTCATAGATATATTATAATTGTTAAATGAAATTATACATATATATATATTATATATATTAATATTTCAAACCAATACATAATAACTAACGATAATTGGTACTCCATGTAATAAACTAAACCAAAAGTAAATTAATCCTATTCTAGTATTCTTTAAGAATCTTAATGCCAACATTACTGGCACTTGGAGCAACATAATAAATGTCATAAAAGGAGTAAATTATCGTAAAGCTGTTATCAATATTAACTCATGAAGCAAAGCTGAAAATGCAAAAGTCAGCACTTTTGACCATAATCTAGATACTTTCCATTCCTACAATTACAAATATACATGTGTATGCAAAAAAGCATAAACTACTGTATTCCATTTTGCATTGAATTCTTCAAAAGTTGTTGCATTCCACCTTATTATTAAATAATATTTAATACCAATCATGATAGAATTCTCTATCCCCAAAATATGTTATTTCAGCTAATAAATTTAATATGTTTTCAAAGGTTAAGAAGAAAAGTACTATCCAAAATGCAGTTAATGGGAATAATAATAATATTGTTTATAGCAGCTAATCTGATGTTCCTATTATTGCTGGTTCAATATGTTTAGCTATTATTACTGCACCAAGGATATCAAAATAAGCTATATTAAATAACTTTGCAAAACAATAAACTAATCTTATTTTCTTTGTTTTTGGATAATCATGATAGAATACCAAAGCTGGAGTAATCAAATAAATGAAGAATTCCCATAAACTAATAGGCTTTTAACAACGTTTTATATAAGAAACTTCTTTCATAAATCCAATACTAGCCATAGCACCTACAAAGGCTCCAGGTATAAAGCCCAATTAATATTTAATAGTAAACCATGGAAATATAACAAATGGAAGAGATATGAAAAATATGTATAACTTTTTTTATCCAAACTTATGTGAAAAATATACTGTGTATGGATATGTGAATGACTAATATAAGTTATTATTATATACATAGATAGCCCAGATTATCATTAAAATACCATCTCTCTTCACAGCAGATATAGTTTGTGAATTAGCTAGTATAGTCCCTAACTAATTAAAATAGATGAGATCAATTAAGTAATAGATTCCCAACATATGTGCATAATAGTAGAATCCATGTAATTTGGACTTAGACAACACTGAATGATCATCCATATCATCTAACTATGATACACGATTTTGATAAGTGTAAGGTTTCATAATGATAATAAATAAATTTTCATGAAATTTTTTTGAAATCTGAATCAAAAAATGTTCCAGGTAAAACTGCTTTTATATGTCTACCTGTTGTTACCAATTTCATATCATGTTCTTCATAAATATCACAAACTGAATATGCTATATTTTTGCCTACTTTTTGACAAACTGCATGTATAAGTAAAGAATCATTTAATTTAGCAGGACTTATAAATGATAAACCTAATTCAATACTTAAATATAATATGATAATACCTGACTGTTCTTGATAAATTTTTATCTCCTCTCAAAATTGCTATAGTAGTTGCACAATCTAATATAGTAGCTAATGCACCTCCATGAACTGATCCATTCATATTCATTATATTTTATGGTACTTTATATCTCAAAACCAAATGATTTGAATTCCTTTCTAATGCATGTCCTGGAAGATATTAAAATGCTAAATAAAAATGTTCAGCAAATGTATTTTTTAGAATAGGAATTTACACAAATCTCTTAAAAATATCTCCAAATTCTTTATGTACCATTTTATGAAAAATAAAATTTATTATTTATAAAATAGTCAATCTCCACTTGTTAAATAGAATATTAGTTAATCTTGTTTTCTTAATTGGAGTTTACATTCTCTATCACTTACAAGACCTACTTTGTTCAATTCTGTTACTACCTCTTATCCTTGTTATACAACTTCAATAGGTATTCCTATAAGGTCATTTCTAAATGATCCTAAGATGTTCATTGTGCTATAGCATACCTAATTCACAAGCTTCATAAACAAATTAATATGCAACTGTATCAACTCCAGCACATCTACAATCTATTAAATGTAAATGTGGATGAACTTGATAATCATTCAATTATGGTCTCTATTTTGCATATTATATACTCACCCAATCAAAGAACAAACTTTAAATTGGACAAATGCATTCTTTAGATTATTCAATCTATGGTTCTTCAAATTCTATTGTATCTGGATCAATAAATGTCATTTTATTATAAAAATTAATTGCTATCTTAACACAATCTCCACTTATAATTGGTTGAATGTTCATAACTTGAGTAACACTTTCAAAATTATGTTTTGTTTATTCTCTTGCAATCCATATAACTCTTTTTGAATTTGATGGTAAAACATCAAATTTATATTAACTTCTATATTTGCGATTATATTTGAAAGCAATAGTAATACATTTTCCATTAAATCCGTTTAATACTTCTGAGATTATTGTTCTATCCCATCTAAATAATTTCTTTGTTTTAGTACTATCAACCCAAAAGCTTGTTTATAAAAAATCACTATTCTTAAATGAAAGTATATGCAAATGTGCTTTTATAAATCGATTATCTAAATCTTCAAGCCATTCTTTCAATGTTTGATGAAATCCTACATACCATTATCCTGAAACCAGAATAAGGTTTGTAAAATCTGCAATCAAAAATGCCAGAATAATTCTTCGTATTCTATCCTAGCCTTATTTAATAAAGAGAAATTGAGTAAGTTTATCAGATGCATCCTAATATTAAAGAACTCTAGCCATCATTTTTGGGATTGTGGCCTTTTTGCTTTCCTTTCTCTACATTAATATATATTAATATTATATTTATAAATCATTTCAAACCATAATTTGATACTCAAAATATTATTCTTATATGTTTATATTTCTCTATCAATACAATCAAATTATGTTATTATTTTTGAATTTTTAGAATTCTTAATTTACAGTATTTATTCATCATAATCCAGTTAAATATTCATCATATTTATTATGTACACTAAAATATTATATTAAATATATTTAATTTAGACATACACATTAATACAATAAATTTATTCATATTTATTAATATGCAAAAAACGATTTTAGCTTTGCTAATTGTTATGTGTACAACACTTCAAGTGCAAGAGCTACAATAGGCCAATAAATAATTTGATAAACTATCTTAAGACTCTCCTGTAGGAAAATTCTTAATGGATTTGGCTTAAATTCATGCAGAAGTATAAGGACCATTAGATGATTTAAAAGAAACAATTGAAAAATTTTATGAGAATTTGCAAGAGAGTATCTCATAATTAGATGGTGAATTTCAATCTAAATAAGCAATACATTTGAAGTAGTTTAATTTAATCAAATAGGGTTCTTTAAAATTATGAATCTAATTAATAAGATGCTTAAATTGATATTGCTTAATCATAAGATTAATTAGATAATGTATTATCAAGAAATAAAGAAAATATTGAAAAGAGATTAAAATAGATCTAATAAAATATTAATGATAATAGATCAAATATTTAAAGAGACAAATTATAAAGAAATCAATAAAAAGATTAAAATGTTGAACATATTCATGAACATCAATAGGCAACCACATCAATTGATGAAGCATTATCACTTGTATAAGGTTTAAGTAGTGGAAATATTGCTTTTGTTGAAGCACCAATGAAAAAGACTTTAGATTATATAAAATAAAAAGTAAATTCAAAAGAGGAATATGCTCCATTAGTAGATGCATTAATAAGTTTATCTGGAACATAAGATACAAAATAAATAAAAGAATTGTTAAATAAATTAAGAAATTAGATTGTTGATTCAATGATTCAATTAACATCAGATGAAAATGATGCTTAAAAAATGTTTGATGATCGTTAAAAGTAATTGGATTCAGAATTTTAAGTAAATAATAATTTAATATTGATAGGAATTCTAAACTTAAGTAAATTAAGCAACTTATGATTTGGCATCTATTTCAGCTAGAATTGATTAAGAGAAAGAATTTACAAAATAGAGATAAAGTGATTTAGATATGTACAATAGCTAAATTGGTATATAATATATTAATATTAAGAAATGGAGAATAATAATTTTGCTGCAATTACTGGATTATATAATGAGATTAGATCTGTTAGATTAAAGGAATTAAAGATTGCTGAAGATGCTAAAAAGTATTGAATATCTATTAATTATAATTAAGTTTCGCTTATTCATCACAATTTAGAGAGTTGTTACAATCAAAATTGAACAAATGAAATTTATATATATATATATATTGATATATAATAAATCATATTAATGATGGTTTTGGTTCAGTATTGTATTGTTATGGTGATTAAATTAAATGTATTGATCTAGATGGGGTTCTAGTTATAATTTATTTCTTTGATGAAGTAGGTGTTTATGGAGTTTCACAAATAACTTCATCATATAATTTAGATAGTTCTTCAAATTATGATTTTAAATTTTATTATTTGAGACGAATCTTTTCAAACAAATTAGGTGAATTAATAATCTAAGAATTATTATTTGATTAATTAATTTATTTATGTAATGTCTTAATAGATTCTGTTTGATCATCAACAATCTATTATAAATTGTAAGTTCTAATATCATATTATTCTTTTAAATCCTTCAATTACTTATCTTTATAATCAATCATTTTTTATTATTCCTTTGTATATGCTTCGAATTATGATAATCTAGCTATAATTTTATCTTTTTCATCTAATTAATCACGTAATTCATCAATTTCTACTTTTTAACAAACCTACAATTTCTATAAAGAAATTTAGAGTTCTTAAATATCTTTTTATTATTTAGCATTTTACTATTTTAGTATCTCAATTTCTTAATCTTTTTTTTAACTTTCTTTATTATCAGAAATAAAATGAGATTGCTACAATTAAGAAAATAAAGAGTGTTGACTCTCATTAACTTCTTCGATTTTACCAAGATTTGACTTTTCAAATTAACTCATAGAATAAGTAAGTTGACTATTCTATATAGCTGATGTATTATAAGAGACAGTCTCTTCATCAGGTATAACACTATTAATCTTTTTTTATAATTGAGAATATGTCATAAAGTCTCCCTTTTTGATAGGTGAAGTATCAGTTATTTTAGTTTGATGTTAATCATCTATTTCCTCTTCAGAATTAACTTCACTCATTAATAAATTTTATTTTCTTATTTCATTAAGTTTAATTTCTTAAGACAGAATACAATTAAGATTATCGTATTTATTTACTGTTAAATATAAATTATTAAATTTATTTATGTCATCACAATAACAATAAAGTTAAAGACAATAAAGATCAGTAACAAATGTGAACAATGTTTCATTTGCAGGATCTTAAATAAATAATGTAATAACTAAATAAAATTAAAGTAGCTTAAAAAAAGTGAATCTTCACTTTCTCCAATGAAAAATTAAGAATATAATAATAAATCTAAAACATAAAGAGTATATAAAACATAAACAATGAATACTATGAATACTATACCTACAATGACAGGAATTCCAAATACATTTACAGTTTAATAAAATTGTGTTGCAGCTTAACCATTATGCATGAATATTATTGTAGTTTCAAAAGAAGAAATAGAAATGCCTTGGAGACTTGAATGCGAATATTTACAATCACTAATAACTGAATTATAAAATAAATAATAAAGCAAATCTGTATAAATAGTAGAGAAAACAATAACGGATAATTCTAGAGTTGAATTATTAGAATCATAACTTAAAGAATTAAGAAGATAAAATGAATCATTGTAATATGAATTACATATATCCAAAATTAATTATGAAAAAGAATTATAAAGAATAAATGGTACATTTGAACTTAGAAGTGCATAAGTTGAAGATATTGCATAAAAAGAAAGTGAATTTTATCTTATTAGAATTAAATTAGAAGATTAAATATCAATATTAGAAAATAAAATAAAATAATAAGATATATAATTAAGAAGATCATAAGATGAAAATTTTAAATTATAATAAATAATTAGGTAATTAATAATATTAATGTAGTACTCGAGAAAATGAAATTAATTCTCTTAGAATTTAAATTACTTAAATATAATCTAATACTAATTCAAGTGAATTAATTAGAATTAAAGAATTGGAAAATCAAATTAGATATTTAAATTCTGATATTGATAATATCAATGCAAAACTCATTAATTCCAATAATGAAAATTAATAATTAAGAATCTAATTATAAAATATAGATTATAAAACAGATACAAAAAATAATGAATTAATACTTAAATTAAGAGAATATGAAAGTAGAATCACTATGCTTACATCTGAAATTGAACGTCTTATTTATTCAATTAAATAAAAAGATATAGAATTAGATGAATGGAAGACTAGATATTAATAATTAGAAATGTCTGGATCTTCTGTTTTCTAAGAAAAAGTAGAATATCTATCTTAAGAAGTAGAAGTTTGGAAATCTAAATTTATTAGAGCAAATCATGAATATAATAGATGTTAAGAAGAAATTTCAATGTTACAAGCAGAATTAGAATCATTGAAAAAATAAAAAAAAGTATTATTATTTATTTATTTTAATTATTTAGTAAGAATTAACAATTACTTCAAGAGTTGTTACAAAATAAGCAACAACATAAAATAGTGGTTATAAATAATACTAACAGTGAATATATTAATGATATTCAATATTAAAAATCAGATTACTATTCATCTTAAATTTATACATCTGAAACATCTGGATGTGGTGATTAATATGGTCTATCATTCACTCTTTCAAAACATTTAGATATCTTAGGATTTGATAATGGTGAAGGATTCATCTATTCTAATTCATCATAAACACTACGTATAAAACTATTCATTTAGATTTTATTTTTTACTTCTTTAATCCATCTGATGCACTTTATCCTGATTCTGCTACTAAATTTTCAATAAATTCAACAATATTATTTAATACTTGATCATTCTCTGCTTTCAAAGCTAATCTAATACTATTTGCAAATATTTTATCATGATTTTCTATTTAAACTTCTGCTTTAAATTATAAATCAAGTAATTATTTTGCTAAATCATTAGCATATAATAAAATAGTAGGATCACTTAATCCCAAATAAACATATTCTTTTGTTACTTTTGCAATCTATTCACATGATTCCATATTTTATATTTTAAAATCTGTATTTTAAAAACACCAATGAAGTAATTCAAAATGACCTAATGGTAAATTTAATAATTTCTATGTATTAAGCTATAAAATAATAATTAATTAATTACTAATTCAACCAAATGTAATAATATTGAAAATGATACTTATTTAACATATTATGAGTTAATATTTAATTTAAATTTAAAGCTTTTATCAGAAGGTATAAAGAAATCATATTCATCTTATTAATCTTAACTGAATAAAGCCCATTATCTTGATTCTTAAGATATTTCAAGAACAATCTTTACAAATAATTCTAATAATATTTTGCTATCTCCCAATAAATCTACAATATGAATTAATGATTGAGTCATAAGGATATCTGAATCTATAGGTAATGAAGCAATTTCTATTCCTTTAGAAAAATGATTAACTTATGCTTTTAAATCAGATATTATTCTGTCATTTTCAATTGAAAAGAACTTCTATCCTTATTAAGGAGATTTAATTAAATTTTAATAATTTGGAGTCTTTATAACTCCTCTAATCATTTCACTAAATAATATAACACATAAACAACGATTTTGCCACCATCTATTTTTAGCTAAAGCCATAACATGTTTATCAATTTTCACTTATGAATTAGCTTTAGCTGCATTACATAATATTGCTAAAGCACTTGAACTCAAAGATGTTGAAGCAGATAGAAAATATATATATCCATATCTTTTCATATCATTCCATAATTCTGATTATTCTTATTCAAATCCAGAAAAGACAGCTAAACATTACATAAAGTGTTCAACTGATAAATTTTATTTCATTGTTTATATAACTTAATATTTAAACATAGGTTCTTAAAAGGAACATATCATTTAAATTAATAATTATTTCTTTTCAAAAAATACACTCTATTTTATTAGAATACAAATTTCTGGTAAAAAGAATTCTAAAAATAATGATCTAGTTTTTAATGCATCCTTTTATAATGATCTTGCACCAAATTAATTAACCAAATCAATACAAACATGAACTCTTTAAACTGGTAAATTTTAAATACATTAAAAAGTAAATTTAAAAAATTTCCAAACTTCATTTGTGTCTTTAAATATAAAATTTATATATGCTTCTTTCTAAGTTATCAATTCTTAAAAAAATCCATTCACAAAATCATCAGGATATATATCTATTAAATCTATAAAGCTTTATAAAGCTGTAGCATTCTATTTGAATTATACTGTTTATACAAATTAAGGAAATTATTATCTTTATGTAAGTGCTTCATTTAAAATCTAAATATATCTAAAATACATACATCATATATTGATTTATCTAATTACTTTTCTCTTGTAGATGTAGCTTCTCTCTTGTTTTCATCCATTGGTGTTTTTTAAAATGAATCCTGTATCTATCTATCATTATTTGAATTAAGTTTCTCCTATTATTTCTCTTATTACTATTATTCCTCCTTTAATTTCAATAAACTCCCTTAAACAGGTCTGTAACTGATATTTTTGACTTCAATTTAGTAATTTAGATTCTCTAAATTTTAACTGATTGGTTTGCTTGGAACTCTCATAAAATTAGTTCTTTTAGATGAAACCGACAATGGAGCATGTTTTTCAGATAACTATTCTTTTTAGAATTAATCTTCCTATTTCTGCTCTTCTTGTAATTTCTCTATTCCCTTCTCTTTTAATAGGAATGTCTAAGTATTTTGAGTTGATGTAGCAAATTCTTTAGAATTCACATAAGATGCCAAAGGAGGATTAATAACCCTTATTTATATAAATTTAATACTTTCTTTAAGTTAAGAAACTATAAATGCTCACTAAAAAATTATAAAGGGCATTCCAATCATTATCTAAAATCTCAACAAATCCTTTATGATTTGGAATAACTATATCATTCTTTTTAAAGAAAAGCTCTAATTGTTAATAATTGTTTTATCTTCTTTCATCTTTTTATGAATTATCAAAAGAGTGCATTTACACTCTACCAGGATAATACCTAGAGAATATTTCAGCTATTAAAAAACCATTGCTCAAATCTCTAATTAAGTTATCAATATTAATATATACCTTCTAGGATCTTTGACTGAATAACTTAGATCAAGTCCTTAAATCCATTTAATAATTTCTCTTGGTAACGCTTTTCCTACAGGCTGAAATGTTTAAGTATTTGTATTAGAACTCATAAATTTTATTAATATTTTATTATATAAGTTAGATTTAAATCAAGAATCAAAAAAATGAATTAAATGTATTGTTAATTAGTTTTTTTTTTTTCTGGATTATAATAATAAATTATTTATTTTAATCTATCAAACTTAATTTTAAGTGGATATTAAATTATTATTTTTTAATTATCATTCATACTTTTTAGAATGATTCAAAGATATTAAGAAAAATTCATGAATAGGTAATTATTATAGTTTAATTATGTTTAGAGTATGAAGAACTTTATTTTTTATAAAAACTCTCTTTAATCATAATCATCAAATGTTATAAATCTTAAATTAGTAAAATTCATAGATTGTATTATTTAATAACTCTTTATATTATTTGTTTAGAGATCGGTTTAACTAAAAATTCTTTGATTCCAATTTTGTTACCTTATTCTTTCATTTTAATTTCATCATATCCAGAAGTTATAAATATTTTCATTTACAAATTTGTTTTTAGAATTTAAGTTGAAGTTTGTATACCATTTAAACCTGGCATTTCCATATCCATAAATATTGCTGCATAACCTTAACAAAATTCTGAACATTTTTTTTATTAAATATAATCTAATGCATCAGTTCCATTAAAAACTTTGTCTATTTAAGAACTTGTACTATATTTAATATAATATTATATTACAATTGTTTTATTTACATTTCTAATACTTATTAATTAAATACATTATCATCCACTATCAAAATATGTTTACAAGGGATTTTATTATCTTAAATTTCATTTTTGACTTCAATAGATTCTGAAATACTTTAATTTTCACTATTTATAATTATTTAATATTATTATTATATCTAAGATCTCTAATTATTTAAACGAATTTCATTTAAAGATGGTGAATAATCATCTTCTAAATATATTTATTAGGGCTTAACACAAGGACACTTATGATGTAATTATTGAATTTTTAAAGTTAAGTAAAAGTAAGATCCATGTTTTGCTTAAGTAGTATCTTAAGAAATTACTTTCAATCCAGTATTATCATAAGATAATTATTAAGCTAATTTATTACTTATCAATAAACCCAATCCAACACCTTATTCATTTAAATTTTCAGAGAGTCCCTCTTTAATTTTACCAAATGCTTTAAAGAGTTTAGTTAAATTATTTTATGATATTCCAACTCCTGTGTCTTCTACACCAGCATTTACTAATAATCCTTATTATACAAACTTAATTGATATAGCTCCTTTTTAAGTAAATTTGAGAGCATTTGCAATAAGATTGACTAAGATTTGTTTAAGTCTATTTCTATCTGTTCTAATTTGTAGGCATTTCACATTTGATATAACATCCAATTTAATATTTTTTAATTCTGCTTAAAGTTTAAACATCTATAAACACTCTTCTCCTAATTGAGTTAAATTGAATGTTTTTTATATTAAAGTAAATTGATCTGCCTTAATTTAAGCTAAATCAAGTAAATCGTTTGCTAAATTTAACATATAGTAAGAGTTTTCTAATACAATAGAAATATTCTAACAGATATAATCAAAATTATTTAGCTATTCTTTAAGTCTACTTAATATATTAATAACTACATTTAGTGGTGATCTGAATTCGTGACTTACAAAAGATAAAGTTTTAGATTTTGATTAATTAATTTAAAGTAATTCTTTAATGTTTTTTCTATGAATAACATCTCTTGCAATTATAAATAATAAATCTTCACTTCCAATTGATATAGTTATTTCTATTGATCTTTTTGTATTCTCAATTTCAAAACTTGTTTCAACTACCAATACATTTGTATTTTCAGTAGTTTCTCTTCTAAATCTTTTTGTACCAAATACATAAAGCAAACATTTATATACAGTATTAAGCTAAATCATTAATATAATAATACTTAACTAGTCAATGATCTAAATCTTGGAGATTGACTTTATTCAGTATGTCTTTAAGTTATCTATTAATCTTAAGAAAAATATTTTAAGAAATTCAATTTTGAAGATTTAAGATATTTTATTTATTGTTAATTAAGACTTTATAATGAAAACAAGGAATCTCTAGAATGAAGTGGTGATTCATCCATTAATATCTCACAAGATAACTTTTCAAAAAGTATCAATAAATCATGGTTGTTTTTTTGAAAAATCTTTTTGCTGTTTTAATTTTAATATTCAATTTTAGGTTTTGAGTTAGTTATATTATCAAATTTCTCAAATTATACTATTATAACACCTTCAGAAAGTACATCAAATAATGAACTATAATCAATTTAAGAGAGAGTATCATTTATTTAAATTTTTTATTACTTATCTGTACTTATAAAACTTAAATCCCTAATTATAGTTCTTTTTGGATTTATTTTTGGTTATGTTTATCTTATAGTTGTATTTTAAAATGTTTCAAAGGGAGTATCTTAGAATCCATTCACACTTGATTAATTAGGTTTAACAATTTAAATAGTATTTTTTTAAGAGTGTAACCACATTATAAGTAGCAAATATAATTTTTAATTTACAATTACAATATATTAATAATTGATTTCATGTGATAAGCTACTATTTAAATTCAATTAGTATGAAAAACTCAAAAGAAGTATTATAAAAAAAAAAATCCTAATTGTCTTCCATATTCTACTATCAGCAATGCTAATCTTCATATTTGTCAAATTATGCACAATAACAATATAAAAATAATTTTGATAACCATTATCTACTCCATACATAAATGATTCTACTTAAAATAAAATTATATCCATTAATATAAGAGCAAGTTTGAATTCTGTTTAAAAAAAGCTTGTCTTTTTAAAACATAATAATTCCAAAACTATCTAGGCTAGTAAATTGATCATCAAAAAATTAACAAATTGATTTTCTAACTTCTAATATTAGATTATCATTCTTATAAATTGAAATAGCAAAGAAATAATCATTGAAATTTATAGTTTGCGAGAACTTGATTAGTTTATCATCATAGTCAAATTTAAAAATAGTTAAATATATATATATAAGAAATTAAAATTTATTTTTTCCCATTTAAAGCATTAAATTATTTTTCATAGAAAATATTAATTTTAGGTTAACCTTATTGATGATCTTAGAAGTTAGAATGAAAATTATAATTGTGTTTAATAATAAATTAATCAAATTTTATTATTCCATAATAATTATCTTCTTATTATTATTTTCTATTAAATATCTATAGATTGATAAGAGATATTTAGATATAAGATTATTTTATTTTTTCAAATAATACATGATTAATTTACAAATGAAAACTTAATAATTTTTAATGTTTTTATAAAATATAAATTCAATATCTAATATTCTGTATGTAAAATTATTTCTGTATTCTAAATGTTACTCAGAACAAGCTTCCATATTGACAGTAACTTCTTTTTGTAATAAAAATCTAAACATTATATAATTGCAATTAATGTCATAGCAGTTAATTGTCATTATCAGGCAAAGTGTAAACTTTATTTTTGGTGATCATCATTTTTCAGATAAATTGAAATAAATATATCATTTAGTTGTTTACTATATAGTTTGAAATATTTATAGAACAAATCATTTTTTTCAATTATTTTATTTTTGCATTTCAATATAATAAAATTATCAAAAAGATAATTTATTCAATACTTGGTCAAATTGTAAATATTTTGCAATAATTTTTTCAACTTTTTAGCCTATTTACATATGTAACAAAAAGTTTAATATCTACTAATTTTCAAATTAGCCCTTGATTTTATGCATTATATCATTATTAGATTTAAATGAATATATTATAGTATATATATGACTATTAATAGAGAGATTTCAAAATTAATTCTAAATTTATTCATCCTACAACTTGAATAATATATTATTCTTTTATCCTCTAAGAAGATAGGATTTTATTTATACTATCTTTGACATTTAAAATTATTTGAATTGATTTTAGATTCAAGTATTATAATACAATTTTGAGTTTTAAGAACTATAATTTTATTATTAATTAAAAATAGATTCTTAGTTGCTTTTTTTTGAATTATGATTCGAATTTTTTAGATTTTATCTATAATTTATATATATAAGACATTATTTTAATAATATTCAAAATCAGCATGGTAAAATATTATTTAGCTCTTTTTTTTACTTTATTAGTTCTGTATTTTTGTTAACCATTTCTCTGACTTTTTTTGATTTTGGATGTTAAAGATCACCCAATTATAGAGACCAATTTTGTTGATCTATTGGTTAGGAATCATCATTAAAATATGAATAAAGTTAATCTTTAATTTAAGATGGCTTAATTGGTAGACTAATTAATTCAGGTTCTTGATTTGTAATTTGAGTTGTCAGGGTTTATGTTTGTTATTAAGGAGGCTGTTCAATTTAATCATTATCATTTTTAATGAAATCAATTTATTACTATTAAACAACAGTCTCCAAATATTTATTATCTAATGATGGATCAGATCTGATCTCTTATCCTTATTCTAAGGCATCTGGTAGAATTGATTATTAATTTTAGGAATCAATGTCCAACTTTAAATGTCTAAGAGATGTGCTTTTAGAAATGGCTAAGTTATATTTTGATGGATCCTTAATTTGAGTAATAGTGATTAATTACTTTAATTCGCTTTAACATTCTTTATTGAACTCTATGATCTTACATTTTAAAATCATCAGCAATCATATTCTCTTTCTTAATTTTTTCATCAATAGCAGCAGTCATCATCTATTAGACTTATTTATTACTATCCATTTATTAAATGAATTATATGTTGTTTTTTATTTATTCCTTTTGTACATGTTATTATTATATTTATTTGGATTCTTGTTTGATTTCTGCTCCAAACATTTTATTCACATAGGGTTTCATCAATAATGCTTGAATTTTATTGGTAAATACAGTGTATCTTTCTGATTTAATAGAAGAATAGTGTTCTACAGCTTACTAGATTAGTAGATCAGATTACACTATATAATTCTAATAGCTCTTAAATTTCTTCTTTTGAAGCTGCATTTGATTCAACATCTAATTCTAAATTTAAGACTTTCTCTGCAAAATTTGAAGGAAGTTTAGGTTATTGTACTGGCTGTTAAGGTTTANAATTTTATTATTAATTAAAAATAGATTCTTAGTTGCTTTTTTTTGAATTATGATTCGAATTTTTTAGATTTTATCTATAATTTATATATATAAGACATTATTTTAATAATATTCAAAATCAGCATGGTAAAATATTATTTAGCTCTTTTTTTTACTTTATTAGTTCTGTATTTTTGTTAACCATTTCTCTGACTTTTTTTGATTTTGGATGTTAAAGATCACCCAATTATAGAGACCAATTTTGTTGATCTATTGGTTAGGAATCATCATTAAAATATGAATAAAGTTAATCTTTAATTTAAGATGGCTTAATTGGTAGACTAATTAATTCAGGTTCTTGATTTGTAATTTGAGTTGTCAGGGTTTATGTTTGTTATTAAGGAGGCTGTTCAATTTAATCATTATCATTTTTAATGAAATCAATTTATTACTATTAAACAACAGTCTCCAAATATTTATTATCTAATGATGGATCAGATCTGATCTCTTATCCTTATTCTAAGGCATCTGGTAGAATTGATTATTAATTTTAGGAATCAATGTCCAACTTTAAATGTCTAAGAGATGTGCTTTTAGAAATGGCTAAGTTATATTTTGATGGATCCTTAATTTGAGTAATAGTGATTAATTACTTTAATTCGCTTTAACATTCTTTATTGAACTCTATGATCTTACATTTTAAAATCATCAGCAATCATATTCTCTTTCTTAATTTTTTCATCAATAGCAGCAGTCATCATCTATTAGACTTATTTATTACTATCCATTTATTAAATGAATTATATGTTGTTTTTTATTTATTCCTTTTGTACATGTTATTATTATATTTATTTGGATTCTTGTTTGATTTCTGCTCCAAACATTTTATTCACATAGGGTTTCATCAATAATGCTTGAATTTTATTGGTAAATACAGTGTATCTTTCTGATTTAATAGAAGAATAGTGTTCTACAGCTTACTAGATTAGTAGATCAGATTACACTATATAATTCTAATAGCTCTTAAATTTCTTCTTTTGAAGCTGCATTTGATTCAACATCTAATTCTAAATTTAAGACTTTCTCTGCAAAATTTGAAGGAAGTTTAGGTTATTGTACTGGCTGTTAAGGTTTATTAAATAACCAAGACATAAAATATAAAATTTAATCAAAGCTTTTGATTAAGTAGTATCTCAATGAATTCTTTTTCTGTAATTTCTCCTTCTGCCTTACATTCTGTTAGAATCTATTACCAAAGTTCTTCATCAATACTCCCAATCATAAGCTCTAGTTCTTCTTTTGATATTTTCCCATCATCATTCGCATCGAATATTTTAAAGGCAGCCTTAACTCGTTCAAGTGAAACCAATTTTTCTTAGTTCATTGCTGCCATCAAAAATTCTAGGATAATAAATATTTAATAAAGATATATACCTGAAAAATCAACTTATCCACTTTGATTGAGATCTACAATCTAAAGAATCTTATTAACTTCTTTGATTGCTAATTCTTTATCTTTTAAAACCAAAGTATAACCTTCAATCAATTCATCCTTTGATAATATCCCATTTTTATCTTAATCCAAAGTTTAAAATGTTTTAACTAATTCATCTTATTCCTATTGAGAGGTCATCTAACATGCTATATAAGAAAGAACGGCTTAGGTAAAAATAGATTTAGCCTAATTTAAATGTCAAATTAAATTACTTGGAATTTTTGTAAATTTTATAAGACTATTTAATTAACCTTTTCATTTAAATTGTGTTTATCAATCCAAGGATCATGTAATGCTTATTTTGCTGAAATTCTTTAATTTGGATTAACCTATAACATTTAAGTTATCAAATTTTTAGCTTCTTCTGAGATAAAGCCCCAATCTTCCTCTAAACTAAGTTTGAATTATAAATTACAATCAAATTTAAATTTCCCTTCACTCACTTTATGCATAATATCTTTTTCTGTTTTTCCAGTAAATGGAGGATATCCACATAATAATATGTATAAAATGACACCACAAGACCATACATCACATTTCTCATTATAATCTTATTTTAAAACTTCTGGTGCTATATAATAAGCCTATATATTAATGATAAACTTACAGTTCCAAGCTTTTTAGTCATTTTCTTTTCTGTATCATATTTTCTGGAAGTACCGAAATCGATAACTTTTAAGGGTGAATTTGAAGACTCATTGGCAAATAAAATATTTTCAGGTTTTAAATCTCTATGAACAATTTTTTATTCATGACAATAAACAACAGCAAGTAAGATTTATCGAATAAATTCAGCAGCCTTTTTTTCACTAAAATATGACATTGATTTTATTCGATCAAATAATTCACCTCCTGACAAATATTCTGTTATCAAATAATAGTTCTATTAATCTTAGTATAATTCATATAATTTGACAATGTGAGGATGATCTAAATTTTTTAAAATGTTCATTTCTGCAAATAGTCTTTGTTGTTCTTCAACAATTAATGAACTTTTTTTTAATTATTTCATAGCCCTGATCATTCCTAGAATTCATAAATTTATCTACCAGTATTTTTATGAGTAACCTTCCAAACTTTTCCGTAAGCTCCTTAACCTAAGACTTCTCCAGTTGTATAATATTTGTGTATACTTCCTTACTTAAGATTCACGAAAACATCGGCTCCTAGCTTTACTGTTCCAACGGAGGATACTGTTAACTTTTTTTTAATCCCATACTTAGGCAATGCTACATTATTTATATATTTATTACTATCAACTTTGCTTTCAGATTGCTAAAACACTTTACATTATTATCCTGTCTAATCATCTTATGGAGTAATATCTTATGGAGACTCTGCTATAACTTCAAAATCTTCATATTGTTCCTTTATCTCATTAACATTGTCCAAACCAACATATTGATCATTGTTTACACTTTTCTTTGATAATGTATGTAAACTCCCTTTAACATCGACTACTATTTCATTTGTTAACTGTTTTTATGGAAATGAACAGCACTAAGCTCCCATCTTATAATAAAATTTTTAATATATAATTGAAACATTCAATATAGTTAATAATTCACCCCATCATTGATTTCCTCAAATATTTCATTGAAAAATTCTTCTTTAATGCATGTGCTGCTCTAAGATCCATCTATTTTGGTATCTAAGTGGTTGTTATTTTAGATTTAATTAAAGATTCTCTTCTCATTTGACTTTATGTTTGTTTTTCTTTAACTTAATCTTTCCATTCAATATTTCTTTCATACATAGGCTTTCTTCTATCAAATATATCTTAAGTTGTTTTAAGAATTTTAGGTGAGAAAGTACATTAGATTAATTCTTATTCAAGTTTAATAGTTTATGAATCCATAGTTAAAACACCTTCTTTATTTATGTTTCTTGTAGACTGATTTAGTTAAGAACCATTTAATCTAGCAGATAGTATACGAGATGTTTATGATAATTAAGGTTAAAAAGTACATTTCTTTTTGAATTCTTCTTCCAATTTGAGTGCCAGATAGTCTTATTTCTCTTGTTTATGCTTTAAAAAATTTATTCCTGATTGATACATATCACTATTTGGACGGGCTCTCTAAGATTTAATATCGTTTTAACTGATTAATTCAGATTCTGAAAAGTATTTTTATTTGATATATTTTTGCTTATTTAAAGAAGAAATAGTATGCTTTTCATGAAAATTTGATGTTGACAATAAGCTTAAGCTAGCTTCATCGTAAATATTAATGTTCATTTATTAAAATATTGTTTATCAATTAAATATAGTAAATATAAGAGATGTATGATGATTAATTATAATGTTAAGAAACATTATAACTCTATTAAAATACTTTAATAATTAGTAAAGATAAAATACAAAAGATTTAATAAGAATTAAATAATACAAAAATGATTATGTAATTTAAGAACATTTAGATTAAAGTTAGAAGAATATCTATTTGTTATCATTATTTTGTTTAATTATTTTTATTTTCTTTTCATTATATTTCAAATGTATATTGTGTTAATAAATTACTTTTATGTATTTGATAGAACTTTTTAGTTGAATTTAATGTTGAGAATAAAATAATATTTATTATTATTATCAAACAATATCATTTGTTATAAGTATTGACTTATTTGATTTTCTGATTTAGAATTTAAATATAGAATTCTGGACTATACAGATTGTGATTAGTATGAATATTAAATGTCTAACTGATTATTAGATAAATATTTTATTCATTAAGAGTGTTGAATTTAATAACGAATATTTTATATTTAAACATACTTATAGAGTGATTCAATCTGAATCATTGTATTATTATAGTAGTTTAAATAAATTAAGATTAATGACGATAGCTTGGTATAAATATTTGGTTTCTTAATTGAACTTTATTATGAATAATTATATATATTAAATCAAAAAACAAAAAGAATAGATGACAACTACTCTTCCTTTTATATCGAAGAATAAGAACTAGTAATCAATTTTTAAAATAGTAGTGTGGAAATGAAAGCAGTAACTTGGTAAAAGGACTCTCATGGACTTTTTGATTATGAGACAAAATCTTTAAGCGTTAAAAAGCATAGAGTCGAAGGATCGTGCAAAATTTGCAGAGAAGGTTTGATAAGTTGAAATATAATTAGACAATGAAATAGTTATTTAAGAAGGTAAAAATAAAGATGAAGCACACATACCATTAACAGGTATATAAGCTTAAGGAGGTAATATTATAAATAATTTTTAGACTAATATTTTATTTAACCAAATCAAAGCTCAACAGAGAATGACAATTATTTAATTGTTCGTAGTTTAAAAAATGCAGATGGTGTGTAAAAGGTATAAAATATATTTTATATGATAGGGTTACACATTACAAGAGGGTGACTTGTTGAAATTGGGCAGAGTAGAGTATCATGTAATTGAGATTAGAGATGCTAAAGGATAAATTAGATCTGTGAAGGATATTTTCTAATCAGAAGCAAAGTTAGCTCCACCATTAGAAGGTGGTGTTGCAAAACAATGCAAAATATGTTTAATAGAGGATGAAACACCAGAAGATCCATTTATAACACCATGCAAATGTAATGGTAGTTGTGCATATGTACATTTCAATTGTCTCAAACATTGGCTTGATAGTAGGGGTTATAAAAAAGAGTCTGGTAACACAATTTCTTACAAATGGAAAAAGTAATCACAATTAATTCTAAAATTGTAGATTAGAATGTGAAGTTTGTTAGGAATTACTGCCATAATAAATTAAATTTAAAGGGAAAGTGTTAGATTTAGCATCCCTAGAAAGGCCAAATTAACCGTATATAATATTAGAAAATACACAAATTTCAGAAAAGGATAAGAAAGCTCAAAGAGGAATATACTTAATAAAAGGAACACCAGATGATTAAGTTAAATTGGGTCGTGGTCATTAATGTGAAATTCGGATATCAGATATCTCAGTGTCTAGACTTCATGCATTTATTAAATATGAGAAAGGCAATTTTGTTATCATTGACAATAACAGTAAGTTTGGTACTTTAGTTCGATTATCAACACCATATCTTATCTGTATGGATAAAATTGCAATTCAAGTATAAAAAATCAATATATATTTAGGTTGGAAGAACAGTGTTAACATTTGTTATGAAATCTTTTTCAAGTCTGAATGCAAATACTCATGCTGGAATCGCAGCTCTTCATAATGGAGATTAAGGTAGAGTGATGTTCTAAACTGGATTTTAGGCAGGTAGTAATAAAACCTAAACCATAAATAATAACTAAAAAAAGCATGACAAACACACTGGATAATGATATTTATTTTAAATACAATCTACAAATACACTATATTAAATCAATAATAATAATAAACATTCTATCAATCTCTAGTAATGAACTTAAATATATATATTAATTGGAAGAATGTGAATTGGATAAATACTAAAAAATATAAACACAATCATATAATATACATTTTTTTTGTAAATAATCAAACAATGTCATTGAAAGACTTTAAGATGTTATCTAAACTAGGTAAATGACATTTATATAATAAAAGGCGATGGTGCTTTTTCAAGTGTATATAAGGTAAAAAGGATTGAAGATCATCTTGAGTATGCTTTGAAAAAAGTTAATCTTAACAACTTATCTGAGAAGGAAAAACAAAATGCATTAAATGAAGTAAGAATTTTGGCATCAATTCGTCATCAGAATATCATTAGCTATAAAGAAGCTTTTCTTGACCCAACCAGTAATTCCTTATGGTAAAATATACTTTATTCATATATCTGTAGTATCATTATGGAACTGGCTTCAGATGGAGACTTATTATAAAAGATCAAAAAATACATCAAAACAAATAGTTCCTTTAAAGAAGCAGAAATTTTTCGATATGCTTTTTAACTATTAAACGCTCTAAAATCTCTACATGAAATGAAAGTGATGCATAGAGATATCAAGAGTGCAAATGTTTTCATGATCAATAATGAAGTCAAATTAGGAGATATGAATGTATCTAAAGTTGCAAAACAAGGATTACTATACACTTAAACTGGCACTCCATATTATGCAAGTCCTGAAGTATGGAAAGATCATCCTTATGATTGTAAATCTGATATTTGGTCATTGGGATGTGTTCTTTATGAGATGGCAGCTCTTAAATTGCCATTCTAAGCTGAGGATATGGATGGTCTTTTTAAAAAAGTAGTAAAAGGTACTATTAATTTTTATTAAAGGGTTTTATCCAAAATTACCAGTTACTTACTCCTTTGATTTATAAAATCTTATAAGGATGATGTTATAAGTATCTACAGCATTAAGACCTACAGCTTCTTAATTATTAGAATTACCATTTTTTTAGAAATACAAATTAAATACTCCAGATTCAACAGCTTAATTACTGAATACTATATAATTTCCGAAAAACAAGAGTTATATAAACATTTTCCCTAAGCCTAATTATAAATTTAAGACTGAATCAACTGATAAAAATGATTTAGAACAAGTTCATCGTAAAAGATAAGCAACTTTGGGAGGAAATGCTTCAATTTTCTCTAATCCAACTAGATTATCTTAATATGAAGAAAGCAGTAATATGATATGTTATTTTAGATCATTAATCTTAAATACCAATTAAACAAGATCGATTAGATTAAATTTAATTAAAATCAAATCGTCATTCTCTTGTTAAATTACTATCTGATGGTTCTTTACCTCGTTCTAATAGTAAAGTCAATACAAATAAAATCTTATAAGATAAGATCAGAAAAAGATTGCCAATTCCCAATTTATTAGATAACATGTCTCCAATACTTTGCAAAAAAAGTGTAAGAGTTGGAAATGATTCTAATTCTACAATGCTACCATAAATTGCTTGAATATTTAGTATTAAATAACTAATTTTAACGAATATATATATATATATATAATTAAATTGCCAAAAGAATTAATGCAAGAAATTGACTTGTTAAGGTTACATAGAGAAACATTAAAGTATTTGGAAATCGAAAGCATCTTTAAACGCTTAACATAAACCTTCATAAATAAAATTTACAATCTTGTTAAAGATATTTTTGCTGAAGAACATAAATTCACCATTTAAGTATAATTCATAACTGAAAATAGGAATTATTGAAAATGGCTAATTATAAAGAAATTCCTCTAAAAGAATTTAAGTTAGTTGAGCATTACAAACTTAATTCACAAATATTCAAGACCAATCTATAAACTATTTTTTCTATAATTGTCGATGATCTTTAAAATACATTCAATAAATAAATTATTATTGAAGAAAGATCAATTCTTGAACCCAGATAGCTTACATAAATTGATGAAGAATCCCAAATATGCTTTACTGAAAATTGTAATGAAATATCTCAAGAATACTCAAAAACACATAGAGATGATGTTAAAACAGAAGAAGCTCCATTAGTTAATTAGGAATCAAAATAAGCCTAGAAAATTCCATTAGCAAAATTATTGTCATTTGATAAGATAACTAGTTTATCAGTAGCTAATTCACCAAGACATTCTAGAGAAAATAGTTTAACTACTAATACTTTTAGATAATCTAATAAACCAATATAATAATTGATGCTAAATACTAATAATGGATCTAAAAAATAAACAGTTACACAATTAGCTAAAAATAAAAGTTTGGAATTAAAGTCCATAGCTGAAACTTTGATAGCTCAAAGTAAGATCAGTCCAAAAGGAAATCAAACAATTATTTTTAATAATTTGATGTCAAAAATGAATAGTCTCAAGGAGAACACAATAAAACCATGAGATAAATTTTTACTTTATATATAATAATGGTTAAAAGTATATTCACCATTAAAAATTATTCTCATTTTTAATATGTTTAAATTGGGTTAAAAATATTTCCTATTCATTCTGATATGAATTATCCAATTATACTTTTTAAGATATCATTATATCTTTTAATTTTGGTATCTAAGGATAAAATAAATGAATTACTAAATCAATGGCTTTTTCAGTGTTTTTTTATATTTAAATTTATCCACCTCCATTTAGACATCCTAATGGACAAGCCATAATTTCAACATATTTATATTTACAAGTTTTTGTTTTTATTTAAGAAATTAAATTAGCTATATTTTTTAATCCAAAAACACGAGCATAAATACCTTATAATTCCATTTTTTCATTATAAATAGTAATTTCATTAAAATCTTTATTTTTTCTAATATTATATTTGACAGTCCAATTTGGCATCAAAACACTTTAGATTATATAATCTAAATAATTATTTGATGATGTGTTATGATATTCTTAAAAATTAATTGCCATAGTCTAAAGTTGAATTTGTTGAGGAATTATATTTATTTTCTAAATGTAATCCTTTACAAATTATTCAATTTCCCTTGTACTTAGAACAATATTTATATCTTCATTATTTTCTTGTCTAACAGCTTCAAGCTTTTTATCATAACATGGCATTATTGTAGCAATGTAATCATGATTTTTCTTTTGGATTGCTCCAAAAATTTGTTATGGACTCTTCACTTTACTCATATGATTAATTATGGATTCATCTAATGTCTTTTCAGCATAACATACCCATCCTGGACATTCGGAACAAAGTAATGGAGTTATATTTGTTTATTTAAACTCTTAAATTGAGTTATTAATAGCTATTTTCATGTACTCAGTCATATCATATAATTTAACATTCATTTCTTAAAATATTTAGTGTAAGATAGAATGCATTTCTGAATCTGTAAAATTTAATACATAAGATAAGGAAGCTCTTGCTTAAGGACTAATTCCAATTGCAGGATTTTAATATTTCTTAATTGCTTACAAAAACTCCTCTAAACTTTAGGTTTAAATTAGTATAGTTTCTGCAGTTGTAACACATCCGCTGCATGCAAGACAGTCTTGTAAAGAGACTTTAGCAACATTATTCTAATTTTTAATCAAATTAGGTTTTAATTAAATAGATGGATCATCAAGTTAAAGTTTAACATTTTTCATTAATGGTTTGATACATTCTTAACTTGGTATGATGTAATCACTAACTGAGGAAATTTTAATAGTGGAAGAAAACATTGTTAATGATTTTATTAATTTATGTTCACCCATCGAGAGAAGGTATATAACTTAAATAAAATTATTAGATAGGTATAATTTCATTCAGAAATTTTGTTAATTGGCTCTTTGATTTCTACAAATAGCTAAGAGTTCAATAATAAATAAATATATACCACATCCTAATGCTTGTTCTTCTCCATTTGCCTTATGATCCATTTTTATTGGACATTTATCCTTTCCAGGACATTTAGGAAGTTTATCTTTAGGGATTTTCGACACATAATCTCCGTTACATTATCTCTTATGGCAATCTTCACAAAAGTGAGTTGTACCCCTTTGAGAATATGATAAATTTGAATGTATACCAGCAAAACCATACAGCAATTTAACAGCAAAATTTGCATTTGAATTCTATGTATTCTTTTCCATGAACTTAACATGTTTCTCCTACTGGTACTTCACAACAATTAGCACAAATCAATTCTTCAGGTTTATATTATTTATCTCCTTCATCCAAAGCTCTTTGGCAATCTTTAGCACCACCAAAATAAGGATTCTTGCATTTAAAACATTAATAATAACAATAAATAGCCATAGCATATTCTTAGGGTTTCCCATAAAATATTTCACCTACTTTACTAACCTTTTCATCTTTATCTCTGTTTTCATATTTCAATCTATCGAGTGATTTCTTCATCACATCTTAAAAGAGTAATGAATATTAATTAACAAGACTTTAAGGTAAAGATGGTTGAAATTCTAACCATGTATTACACAAAGGACATAAGCAAAACTTGAAAACTATTCTTGGTCCATTCCATTTGACATCTAATCTCTTTAAAATACAAGTATAATGAAAGATCTATTATTAGTATATAAAATACATGGCCACACTTTGATTGGATAATAGGGGCATTCTTTAAACCCTCAACAAAACAAATATTACAATAATCATCTCCTTTTTAATCACCTTTACAACATTAATCATTTAAACAAGTTGAACATATCTATTCATTTTTAAATCCTGGACAAGGATGTCTACATGGTAATATTTTATTGCAAGCAAATTAAGCTTTTTCTTGACATTCTTTTTCTTAACATATATCCTAGAAAGCTTCTGGTACATTAAATTGAACATTATGAATAGGCTAATCACAATATCTACAACACCTTAAAAATATTGCAAATCAAAATTACTTTGATGACTTTTTTATTTTATATTCTTCACAATTCATACCTAAATGATATGGAACTGCCTTGCATTCTTTACATTATTCTGTTTTACATGATGGATTGAAACACATAAATCTATTATTTAAATAATGTTCCACATATTTTCTAATATTATATATCATTTTAATACTATTATAATTATTAATTTGTGACAGGATCTTTCAGAACAGTTATTGAACTACCCTTTTCAAAAGCACCCTTTTCAGAACATGCTGAACATTTTACTATGTTAAATTGTCTTTCTAACATTATAGCAGAATATTAATCATGTTTTTCTCTCCCAAGCAATTACTTAAATATCTTTTATAATTACTATTAATTCTTATTCTGACATTTGTTTTTTGCATAACTGGTTTGGACATAAAAATACTATATTTGTTTTATAGTCTTTTTCTATCTATTTCATTAAGCAAGGTCTGCAAATTGGTTAGAAACAATGTTCAAAATATGTAATAATATCTGCATCTACTTTTTTTCCACAAACTTCACATTCCTAAAGTTTTTGGAATTATTTATAAGTATTAAAAACATTGTCTCTTGGGATTTCTACTTAAGGAGGTTTTTAACTGATTTGACTAAAATTAGGTTAAGAAAACTAGAGTATAGGTCCATTTCCATAATCAGAGGTCTTTGATATCGATGAGCTAGTTAAGCGAATATTTGGTGGGTTTAGTAAAGCTTCTACTCTTTCAATGAAAATTAGAAACTCACTCTTTAAAGCAATTAAGTGTGGCCTTTACATTTTTTCAACCTAAAAGTTGTCAAAGATTTAAAAAAATGGAGATGCTTGTCTATAATTTATGCATTTTTTTATGTGATCTGTCATACTTGGTTGATTTAGTGGAACTACTTGTTAGCAGAAACAAATGAAATTTATCTAAGGCTCTATTTGATGATAATTCATTTTGTTTTTGAAGATTATAAAATATTAATTAATGAAAAAATCATCTTAAATATCTCCATTTTAGATATTAATCTTGTTAAATCAAAATCAGATGAATTCCTAATTATTCTAAATTCTATTAAATGATAAGAAAAAAATATTCATCATTAAAATACTCATTTTATTCCATATTATTCATCAGTAATTATTAATTCTTTCCTAATTTATAGTAATATATATATATATAGGAATATAATAAGATATGAATAAAATAAATAATATAATAATAAAAGTTAATTGTAAAAATCTTTATCATAAATCAATTAAATATTTATATCATATTCTAGTTTTCTACTCCAAAGAATAAGCATTCAAATAAATCATTATAAAATGTTGGAGTGTATTTACATGCTCTTGTGCAATCAGGAGAAAATGTCATTTCTAATAATTTTGGTTAGAATCCATTTGAATCAATCATCAAATCCATTCCATAAACACTTCTATTCTAATTTAATAATCTATAAATATTATACTTTAGTATAATTGGCCATATCTGGTTAATGAGTTCTTAAGGCTATAAATAATTATCTAACCATATGTTAAATTGATTCATATTATTTTTCCCATGTATGTGGATAATATTCTTTATTGAATTCCTCTATAAATTCATGCATAAAAATCTATGTTAATTTATGACCATAATTCATAACAGTGAAATGTGTTTCATATATGGATAATGTACTAAGTTATTATAAATGAATTACTTGACATCTTCAGTATATGGATTATTAGAGATTCTTATCCAAAATGTTTTATATAAATAAACACTTAATGGTTCAATTGATTTTAGAGCAACAATAAATCTCAAATCAAATTTCCTATTTCTCAATGTTAGAGGTCTCTCAATATATTTTTAAGCTAATTTAGGTCCTGTTTCAATTAACCTTAATACAACATCTAAATTATTTGTAACAACCATATCCATAGATCTGGCCATATTTGGAGGTTTGATAATCCATAAGTTATTCAAATGTTGAATTTCTTTTGTTTTATATGCTCCCATAAATAAGGGTAATTAAGTCTATAAATTAAATGTTTCCTATAGCCATGCTACTTCTCCAAAAGTACTCTATATAGTATTCGCTAATTTCTCTTTAGAGATGATAGCATATTCATGAGGATATTGATTAATAAATTTATCTGCATACTTTTGATTAATATCATCATGAACACCAGCACTAAAGAATACTAGATTGGCTTCATCTATATCCAAAGTGAAAGATACATAAGGTAAAGTAAGATTTTTGGTAACCATTTCTAAATCTGTTATGACTTTAATATTCTCTTTAGGTAAATATTCAATAGGTTTAGATATTATTTAAGGTTCAACAATCTTTAAATTATGTAATTTCTTTTTGTATTCATTATATCCATTTAAAATAAAGTCATAAGGAATATCAAACCAAACATTCAATCTATAAGAACGGAATTTAGCTTCATCAACTCCTGGTAAATAATCTCTAAAAATAGGTTATTCATGAATATCTTTAATTGGGAATAGAATACTATATGCAACAGCATCATCATCTATTTTTCCATTTGGTAAATATAAAAATGGTACTACACTTACATTAGGTGTATCTGAATGTTAAATACTAGATCCCAATTCATCCATTAAATACCATACAGCAGATTCATCCATTTAATCACTTGTTAATAATCTGTAATTGCCTGTTAATTTAAATAGATTCTGCTTGATTAATTAGATATCGTTTTGTTCTTCTTTGGCAGGTGTATATGATTCATAACGAATATCTCTTTAATTTACTAAACGTAAATGTGGAGCTACTGTATTCAATTTATTAGTTTTGTGTAATTCATACAATACATCTTCAACTTCTAAATCACATGTTAAATATTCTACATTAGGAAGCAAACTGAAAAAGGCATTAGCTTCTTCCAAATCATTTAATTTAGTATTTTTTATATCCAACACTCGTAATGTTGGAAACCAATTAGAAATCTACTTTACAGATTTTAATCTCAATACATTTCTACCTGAGAGATTTAAATAATTAAGGGGTTCTTAGCTATTTGCCTTTTTTGTATCAAAATCAGCTGTAACATATCTTATAACCCATTCAGTTGCATTTGATGTAAATGATAAATCCACTAATTCTATTTATGGGCATTGTTCTTCTATAGATAATAATAATTGCTCTTTGTTTTCTGCAACTGGATTGCCATTTAGCCATATTGCCTTAATTTATTTATAATTATTAAGAAAGTTAACAACTTCATCTATTGAATTAATATTATTTCCAAAGAAACTAATTGCTAATGTATCTTCTTTTGGTTTAACATCTTTCAATGTTTCTAAGGTCATTTCATCAAAGTCTTCAGTATGATAATACACCTTATCTATTTTAAATAATGGCTATTTTTTATTCCAATATTTAAGTATATTCTTCAATCTATCAACCTATTTAATTGCAGTATGTAATTCAGTGTATCTGAAACTCAAAGCATGATCAATCAAAAACACTTTTTCAAATGCTTTTAATGGCTTTGTACATTATAATACATATGATTCTTATTCTTGATCATCAACTATCTTGAAATATTCTCCTGCATCATATATTTTATTTTCTAATTTAGTTTTTAGTTATTCTAATAACTCAACTTTAGGTGGGAAATTGATTCCTGCTAATTAGACTCCATGATTATTGTAAAATACTTCTAATTCTCCTGTTAAATTCTAAAAATTCATAAATTAATTTTTAATCTTAAATAGTTTATAAGAAATTTAGAATATAAATTAAGATACTCAAACTTTTTCTAAGATAAATGTTATTATATATTTATATATATTCTATATAAAGTATCAAAAATTATCAAAAAAAATCAAAAATAAATTATACTTCAAAAAATTATACATTTAAATAATAAATATTAGTAATAACTATTAACCTATAAAATGTAGTTAATTATCTTTATAAAATGTAAGGTTTTTATAGTATTAAAAATTATATCATAATTAAAACATTCATAAAATTATATTGTTATTAAAGCTTAATTAGTATGGTCAAACCCATAAAAATAGATTAGTGTTATTAATAATGATTTAGATAAATATAAATTATTCACAATTCCTTCCATTTTTAAGTTATCATTACATCATGATCAATATATGGTTTAATTTATTTTGCTTTGGTTCTAAGGGGTTCTAAATTCATTTTCAGAGTAAATATTTTGGATTCATTTACTGATTTATTAGACATTGGAACATATTTCATTGATCTTTCAAGTAATTTTGCTTATTATTATTGTTCTTCAATAAAGGATTATGCTCGAAACCTTTGATTTAGAACTTAATATATATGAACTTTCCTTTTGGCTTTTTAGTATTCTTTTTCTCTTTGACGATATTATTTTTCTCTTTCTTCTTGATAATCTCTTAATTTTGATAAATTTTCTGCAATTTATATTCTTCGATCTAATAGAATATCTTATAGATCAAAAGAAGATTGAGACATTGATTTGGAAGGGTTTCTATAGAGAGAATTTTATTGTCTTTTGTAATTTGATTTGCTATTAATCGAAAGCATAAATAGTTTATATTTTATTATTTTTTGAGATAATATCAAAATGGTTTTATTTTTTCTTTATATTTATTTGTATATTGAATAGGTATTAGAAATGATACAGCCATTAGAATTATTAAAATGAATATTATTATTAATATAATAATAATAAATGAAGTAAAGTCTTGGTAATCTGATTCCTAATAGTTTGGTAAAGAAGTATTCTTTCAGACCACCTAATCCAGCTTAATATACATTTGAATTTAAGGATGGGAAATACTATTTTTTTCCAATTATAAAAGGAGTGAAGAAACAAATTTGCAGTTATTACTTACTCATAGATTCATACATACTAAAAAATGATTAATTATATGTTCCTTTGATTCATTTAACAGGGTATATTGTTGATCCAAATATAGTTTATAAAATGCTAAAACTGATCTATCCTAATCAAAGGAATGCTTATTTAATTCAAAGTCTTTTTAGTGTGACACAGAAAAATAAACCTAGAGGAACAGGATGTTAGTTATATTTTCTCATGCAAATGCTAGTGATTTAGGTGATGTATACTTTTTTGGAGAAAGAATAAGCATAGAATATGGAGTAGATTTTATAGCATATGATTACACAGGTTATGGGATAGGTTTTGGATAATATAAAATTAGTGAATAGCAAACTTATGAGGATTTACAAAGTGTATTATCCTTTGCAATAAATAGATTAAATTATTCTCTGAATCAAATTATATTATGGGGTTTTTCATTAGGTTCAGGTCCTGCTACAGAAATAGCTACACGTTTTGGTGGATTGGCAGGATTGATATTATAAGCTCCTATTGCATCAATATATAATTGGTTTGGTGAAGGGGATTATGGATAATAGGATATGTACGTTAATTATAAGAAAATTTAATATGTTCGTAGTAATATATTGATAATTCATGGGGATTCAGATAAGATTGTTGGTCATGAATAAAGTGAGAAATTGTATAATAAATATTTGTAACATAATGCAAGAGGGAAGATTTAAATGGCAATAGTGAAGGGTGCTGGACATAATGATTTATAGTTTCATATTGAGAGAGGGGAAGATGAATTAGGATTTTAGATATAAAATTTGTTAAGATAAAAAGGTGGAGAATTTAATGAAAAAGAATATACATTATTGAATCTATGTTATGTGAAAGAACACATTCCAGGATAACATATTTATTAATTTAATTCATTGAGAAAGTTTTCAAGTTCTTAAGAAATTTAAAGAAAGAAAATACATGGTTTATTCTCTTTATGTACTTGTGATTGATTTTATTTATTCTTGTATTATTTGATATATTAATTTAATATATTATTTGAATAATAATGGAAACAGTGACTTTTGGAGGAGACAATCCTCAACCACGTTTTGGACATACAATTTGTATGATAGCTCCTAACAAAATTGCTCTTTTCGGAGGTAGAATATTGTATAGAGGAAGGTGCTGTTGGGGACACTGGAAGATATACTATAACAGGAGATGTTTATATAGGTGATGTTACATAGAGAAAATGGAAGAGGATTGAAGCAAGTGGAAGTGTTCCAACAAATAGAGCAGCACATTAAGCATTGGCTATTGAATTGAATTAAATGATTATATTTGGAGGAGCAGTAGGAGGAGGTGGTTTAGCAGATGATAATTTATTTGTTTTTGAATTGCGTGATGATACTGGTACATGGGTTACAGTACCAGTGATTGGAACCACCCCTGGTAGAAGGTATGGTCATACTATGGTACTCATAAAACCATATTTAATTGTTTTTGGAGGAAATACAGGTTAAGAACCAGTTAATGATGTTTGGAGTTTTAATTTAGAAAAATCACCATATTCATGGTCTAAATTGGAATGCCCATCTGAATTACCAAGTGTAAGAGTTTATCATTCAGCTGCTCTATGTAATACAGGATCAGCAAATGGAATGATGGTAACATTTGGAGGTAGAACAAGTGATTAAAGTGCTTTGAATGATGCTTGGGGTTTAAGAAGACATAGAGATGGAAGATGGGATTGGGTAAGAGCTCCTTATAAAAACTAAAATGAAATACCAGTTTAAAGATATCAGCATTCAACTTTGTTTTTGGGAACCTTGATGTTAGTAATAGGAGGTAGATCAAATTAAGTTGGAGATACTCTTCCATTTGAAATATATGATACTGAAACATCTGACTGGTATAAATTCCAATCAATCCAGAGATTCAGACATTCATCATGGTTAGTTGATTAGTTTCTATATCTACATGGTGGATTTGATTCCGATTAACCAAATATTCCAACAGAATGCATCTTAAGATTAGATCTCAATAAACGATTTGCATAAACTCCTTAATTATTTAGATAATTGAATACAGTGAGGAATGATAATACTTTCATGGAATCATTCAATCCTAGAGTTCCTCCTAATTCAAGTAACAACAATACATAAGATTAATTTAGAAGAACAAATTAATAAAATCAATAGAGAAGTTTTATTTAAATAATAATTTTTAGATTAATAAACATAATAATAAATTCGTGTGTCATCTGCCAATAACAAAAATATTAGATTAGCTAATTAAGCTTTGGTGGCTATGGTTTATGGTCCAGAAGAAGACATTACTAATTAAGTTAAGAAAGTTCCTATTGATAAATTATAAGATGAACATAGAAAATTAGGTGCAGGTTTCTAAGATCCAAATTCATAAAATAAATCTTAATTTGTTGAATAAATGCTTGCTCCTTTTATATAAAATTTATTATTGCCTAAAGATTACTAATCTATTCCTCCAAATTCAAATCTAATGACAGGTATTAGAAAAGACTCTATTATCAAATTATGTGATGAAGTTTAGAGAATTCTTGAAAAAGAACCTATAGTATTAAGATTAAGAAGACCAATAAAAATATATGGAAATTTAAATGGTTAATATTTAGATCTAATGAGATTCTTTGATCATTTTAAAGCTCCATATGATAATTTATATAATGGTGATATAGATTCTTAAGATTATTTATTTTTGGGAGATTATGTTGATAGAGGCACAAGATCTCTTGAAATAATTCTATTGTTATTTACACTTAAAGTAAAATATGGAGATTAGATTCATTTATTAAGAGGTCATCATGAAGATCCTAAAATCAATAAGATCTTTGGATTTGCTGATGAATGTTATTTAAAATATGCTGAAGATATTAATGATCCAAATAGTATTTATCAAAGAATCAACAGAGTTTTTTAATATATGCCATTGGCTGCAGTTATTGAAGATAAAATATTTTGTGTTCATGGAGGAATTGGATAAACTATAAGAACAATTGATGAAATTGAACTTATTTAAAAACCTCTCCAAATTATACATGATCCTGTTACTGTAAAGTATTTGCAATATTAATTTAGTATCAGTAAAAGATTGCTTTAGAATTATTATGGTCTGATCCATGTTTAAATGAAGATGAATAAGAAAATTAACCAAATGTTGAAAGAGATCTTTTTTAAAATAAATCTATAATTAGATTTGGAAATAATAGAATCAATAAATTTCTTTAAGAAAATAATTTAAATATGATAATAAGATCTCATGAACCTACAAATGAAGGATTTGAAAAATTAAACAATAGTGTGATCACAATATTTTCATGTAGTGATTATGGTAATTGTGGTAATAAAGGAGGTATTTGAATATTTATAATAATATATTAGCTATTCTCTCTATTACAAAAAGAGGAGATATAATACCAAAAGTCATACCTACAGCAAATATTATTAATGAAGCTAGATGGTTGAATTTAGAGGAACCTGCTTAAAGAACTTAAGGTTTTGTCAAATATGTAGATATCAATAATGATGAATTACAATAGAGGAGAAGACCATTTACTCCATCAAGATCAAAAAAAATTGGATCACAAAAATAATTCAAATGATATTATTCAAGTTATTAGATTAAAAATCTTTTATTTTATTATTATTCTTAATGTTATAATAATAATATTTTAAATTTATTCATAATTTATTATTTATTAGTTTATATAAATTAGACACATTTTTCAAATTATCATTTAATTATTAATATTATTCACATAATTGTTATTGTTGTTTTTTATTAAATTATATTTAATTCAAATAATCTCTTTTTTATCTTTATTATTAATTCAACATATCGATTATCTATTTTTGTTGTTACTCTTGTTGAAATGATTCTTTATAATCTTATATTTCATTATATTCCTTCTCTAAGATAACTCATTAATTTTATCTTATTTTATACAATTCCAACAATTAAGAATTATTGTAAAGTACTCATTAATGAAATTTGTAATTTATCTAATATGTTTCTGAATTGTTTAATCTCATTCAAATCTACCAATATTTTTGTATAGATCCTCATTAATTTAAGAATATAAATTCTCAATTTGAATATAACTAATTTTGTAGACTCCCAAAATTTATTTGTCTTTTGATGATATTGATTCAATACACTTTTCAATTAACTAATGATACTATCTTTGTTCTTAATACTCAATGGTTTTTTGTAGACATTATTAAAATGTTTGATTAATAAATTAAATCTCTCCAGTGTGCGGCAATAGAAACATAAGCCTATTATGATATTTATTGGTAAGTACCTTCAAAGTAAGCAGCTGCATATAATATGCTTCTCGATAAATTCAATCATACTAAAATAAAAATTGAGGTTGATTACAATTAGATTCAATTGCATCCATAAATAATGGAAATAATAAACTATTACAATCATATTCAAACATCTTAAATACCATTAATTAAAGCAACACCAGATATTGTAATTTTAGGTCCACCTTCATCAGATCCTAATTAACACTACAATAGATCTATTTAGAAAATATGTTCTCAATTATTAAATGAGAATCTCTTAGATGATTTAAGTAATTTCACAATTGAAAAGTAAATATTCTAGAATCTCAATAACTTAATTCATTGTCAAGGTTTAAATACTGTAATCTTATAACCATGTACAATACCTGTGCTTAGTAATTATCCTCTATGGTTTAGTTAAGGTTTAATTAAAACACTCGAAGCTTATTAAGTAGGATACCTAGAACTTGAAGAAATCGATTATCTCACAGAAATTCAGATTAAATTCATTCACTCAAGCTTAAATTACATAGATTCTTAGTTAAAATAAAAAAATAGCATTAGAAGTAAAAATGAACCAAATACATTGTCACCATATAAAGGGTCTAATATTCATCAATCTGAAATTGATAATTAGTAATCCAAACATAGAACCAAAAGTATACTTGTTTCAAATTGGTTTCATTTTAAGACTTATTCAAATCTCAGACCCAGAGACACTCTAAGTTAAATTAAGAGACATAAAGCAGTATCAAGTTCATAAGTAGATTTGCACACTCCATTTAGTCCTTACAAGTAAAGTCCCTTTAATTTAAAGGCTAACATAAAGCCCAGATGGTTTGAGCATATTTATTAAAAATGATACTAAATTAAATTAGAAAATATTTCTCTAAAGTTGCTTAGGAAGCCTTAAATCTAAGACATAAGCATATTAATGAACAATTTTAACAATATAAATCAAATCCTAAAATTTTGAATCCAAGAAAAGGAGAGAATGTCCAACCTGATTAATTAAAGAAAATGAAATAAGAAGCTATGCAAGAAATTGAAAAATTCTAAAAGAATTACTTATTTGATATTAATTTTAACACTAAAGGGTTGGTCAAACTATTAGGCTAAGTTAGCTATGTGTATGATAATCATGATCTAATCTAATCTCCTTAATTTTAAGAAATATTAAAAAGTTCCAAAGAAAATTTATATCAATTTTAAAACATAAGGGAATTAGCTTTGTTATTGAATTTCTGCTTCAAACATTAATTAGGAGATGAAAATCTATGGTTTGCTGCTTATTAACATCTACTCAATACTTAATCTTAAATATAAGTAGAAGATTTACTTTTAATTTTGGAATCAATAAATGAGACTAATTTAGAATATCTAAAACCACTGTTTAAATAATTCGAAAATGCTATCTTAGAAGAAGTATAAAGAAATAATCACAAAGTTACTATCAAAGCACTCCAAATTTATCGTAAATTTTAACCAGATAATAACAATTTCTTCTATTCTATTAAAAAATAAATTATTGATTCACTACCTTAAACTAATACTGATTCAGTTTTGAATTATCTTAGATATTATGGTTTAGGCAATGAACCTATAGAAGATAGATAAGAAATACTTAATGCTATAATGATTCATCTTTATAAAATGTAAAAATTTTTAAATAAAAAATAATTACTTTAAGTATATTATACATATGTAAGAACATAATTAGGATCTGACATATTATATCGTTTAATTGAAGATAGGGTTGCAATATTAATAGATGAATTTTAATTAAATGAAATTGAACAATTATTAATTATTGCTGCTAATCAAAAGAACAATATTATTTTTAAATATGCTGAAAGATTACTCAAATAAAGATTATTAGATTGTAATCCTGCTGATCTTGTATAAATTGCTGTTCTTTTTATTGAAAATAATTAAGGAACACCTGAATTTATTGATTCTTTAGAATAACATCTAATTTAAGCCATTTATACAACTGATGATATAACAGAATTACTTTGGGCCTTAGTCTAAAAATAATACAATTCTAAATGGATGGAAAAAATAGCTGATGCTTGTAAAGAACGAGTACCAAATTTATCAGTTAAATAACTTACATCAATTGTGTGGATGACAAGTGATTATTTTAAGAGATTAAAAAATAAAGAAAAGTAATAATCTAAATATATTGATTTATATGAACTTATAGAAAAACATTTAATATAATATTTCGAAGAAGGAGAAGTTATAAATAGAGATGTAGCACTTGTTATGAATGCATATATAAGAAATATTCCAATATCTCAAGATTTAGTAGATTTAATGGAAATATATATTCTTAATTCAACAGAGGAAGAACTTTAAGAATTAGATGGTTGGAGTGTCTCCCAAATCATATGGGGATTTAGTTAAATTGAATGTAAATATTTACCTTAATATTTAGAGTACTAGAATTTAAAAGAATTCTTAAATTTTATGATTAAAGTCACTATTGAATGTATTGGTGAAATGAAAATTGATGAACTTTTTACAGTTCTGAGAGTGTATATAAATGAGAAATAAGAAACAGAAGAAATGATCAAAGAAGCTATAGAAAAAACTAATTTTTGGATGGATTAATTAGACCTTAATTAAGTATATTTAGGAATTCATATTTTTACAAATACTTCATTTTCAAAGTAAATTTAATTTATTAAATTGTTAGTCTTTAAGGAATCAATGAATTAATTAAAAAACTATTAGATAGGTTAGAGTTCTTAAAGTCTATAAAACCATAAATAGATCCAAATGAGGATGAAGAAATAGACCATGATAAAGAATAAAAATTAAGACTAGAAGTAGAAAAATATAAATATTCTTGATACTATTATGAGTGATATATAATAAATACAAAGATGTAACTTAAAATCTATTATTGTAAATTTATTTTGAAATATATCAGTTTTATTTATTAATTTTTTGTTATTTATATATATTAACAATTAGTTTTTATTTAAACTTTAGTCCTTATATAGAAAATAAATAGACAAGTTGAAAGATGATTAATTAAAAAATATATTTACATAATGGTTTAGAGTAAATAAGAGAATTTAAATAATTTATTATTATGTTATGTTATGATTTTTCATTTTTATTCTATCATCAATAGAATTCTACAGATTTATCAATATTTCTTTAAAACCCATAATTTTTGGCTACTAAAATTCTATTTAAAATACTTTATAATTTTTTAAATTAAAAAATAATTCCTAATTTATAAAACATTTTGATTATAATGTACTAGTTTAACTAGAATTTGAATATTATTCAGTTTTAACTAGGATTTCAGGATTATAAAATTTGGTATTTAACATAATTAATTCCTTTTCGATATCAGGATTGCCAAAATAAAAAATAAAAAATATATGCTTGGAATTTTAAATGAAAATTTTAACTGTAGAAGCTATAAAGTATAATAATTAAAATATATTTTTTTTGTCTTTATGCCCTATGGATTTATGAAAGAGTATTATATAATTATAAAAAAAAACAAAATGTGTAAATATATATAGGGTTAAGTGAATGATGTATATGCAGATCTAAAGAGTTTTGTTACCTCTTTTGGTTTATTATGTTTGATGTATGCAGATATGTTTAATAAAAATAAATGATATATTTTAAAAATGAAGGCACTGAATTTGATAGATTTTGTATTTAGATATTTGGATTGCCAATAGTAATTGAATTTTGAATTTCATTGATTCAGTTATATAAACTTTGAGTTGAATATTAAAATAGTTCAATTAAATATAATAATGGAGCAAATAGAGAAATATATTTAGATAGTATTTCAAACCCTTATTAAATAATATATGAAGAGTATTTAAGAATTAATTTAAGAAATTGGCAGTTGAAATTTATTTATTCATTGATAATGAATATTCCATTTTAAATTTAAATTTCATATGAGTTATTTTATTGATTAGTTGTATTATTTTAAAAATGAATATCATTCAGATGTGTAACAATATTAACATTGCAGTCATATTGTCACATCCATAACCAGTAGAAGTATCGATAGCCAAAGAAGAATCGAGCAACTTTTCAAGTATTAATGGTGGTTCCATACCCCTTTCTAATCGTTCTCCTATAAATTACATCACTTTGTAACTATTCATTGTTTCGAATAATCCATCACAACCAAGAAATAGGAATCTAAATCATAGCAATAAGTCTTACTTGTCTTCTTTATTCAATTTAATCTTTCTTATTTCAGGTTCAGCAATCACCATTTGTTAATTGGCAGGTAATGGTTCCTATTTGAATTCGAAATCACCAAAAGCACGTGAAACTGAAAGTGTTCCATTGAGACGTCCTTCTTCATTAACAAATCCTCCTGCAAATCTGATCCTAGCCAATTCATTACATGGAAGATGATCTTTAGTTAATTCAATAGTTTCATCATCACGCATCAGAAGACAACGAGAATCCCCTAAATTGGCAACATATAGAGTTTTCTAGACTACCAAAGCCACAACTGCTGTTGAACCAATAAATGTATCTAAAAATGAATGTAGGAATAATATGATTACTTTTAGCCACATTAGTTTTGATCATTTCATCTAATTGTATAAAACAATCATGTAAGGCTTAAGTGTAATCTTCACCTATGAATGAAGGTTGTTGAACAAGAGCTTCTAGAAAATTATCAGCCAAGTAATTTGAAATTCCAGCACCACCATGTCCATCAAAAACAGCAAATAATGATATATCTTCTCTAAAATCTACTTTCATAATGTGCGCATCTTCCATTTAAAGTCTCCAACCTACATTGTAATATTACACACTAACCTTGCATTGACGCAGTATGGCAGTATAGAATTGCATTAGACTACTATTCATGTAATTTTTGGGTGATTGGTTATGACAAAAACTAACCCATTAATTATATTATTTATGCTTTTGGTATCAATTTAATTGCATTTAGACATGAAAATTAGAATCATTTTATAACAATATCTATTTATATTTTTATTCCTTTTATAAATATAATATTCAATCAATAAAATTAACAATATATTGATTTTTAAGATCAATCATATATCAACCCTGAACTCATTTGATATAATAAGCAATCTCATTTATATTGTTTTATATATTAAAAATTATAAAATATTTAATAATAATGGAGTTTATTCTAAATTTATTATACTATTTATAGAATTTCAATTTAAATAAATTGAAGATCATGATTAGTTCTTAAAATAATCATAATAATAAGAGATATATATTATAATTATTTATATATTGATAATAATTCAATATTGATTAAATGAGATCATTATTTAGAATAATTGTAGAGTTTTATAAGACTCTTGTGTGATGTATAAAATATTATTATTTAATAAATAATAGTAGATAACCATAATACATATTAATAATATCATTGAAAATACATATATAATATACTCATCTTAAATTAAATAAAATATGTAATATAAATTATATTAAATAAAATAAATTTTATATGGGAAATGCATTAAATGACATTGGTGATAATTATGACTTCAAATTCATTTAAAAAGTTTAACATTCACTTTTTGGTCAAATAGACATATTAGAATGCTAAATCTAAGATTTTCCTGATATTGAACAATATATGAGAGTCATTCCAAAATTAAATAATTAAGATTATATTGCTTTTATTAAAAGGTATATAAAATTGTAGAATCTTCATAAACATGAATTGACATCTCCATTTCTAATATATATCTCAAATAATATATTTGAATACCCATCACATTCATTATATGATGAAATCTAAGTAAAAAGATAACAAGGAACACAATTTGCAGAATCTGAATTATGGTATCTAGCTAAGAATTTGATTGCTGGATATTCCATATATCTTTAAATTCCAGAACTAGTCAGATAAACCTAATTAAATCTACATAATATTTTTATAACTAAAAAAGGACATATTAAATTAAGTTTACATACTTTGTTTTTAATAAATTCAACTAACTTTAAAAATCTATATATTGAAGAATCATAATATAGCCATAAGATTAGTAAAGAAATAGGATTAATATTACTTGAAGCTAGTTGTTTATCTTTTGAAGATAGTATTAAAGTCATGGATATGTATTATTCTATTGAATATTCAAATTTTGTTAAAGATATGATTGGAGATACAAAAACATTATAATATTTTCAAAATTATCAAATGAGTAAGAAGATATCTAAAACAATATATGGAGAATCATAATTAAAAAAGACTACAACATTACTTGCTCAATAGACTAAATCATTAAAATAATCACAAATTATTGAATCCTATCATGTTAAATCACCTGTAAAAACAGATCCAAATCAATTTGATTAAGTCTCTAAAATTGCAAGTATACCTGAAGTAAATGAATAAGATTAAAAGAAATCATAACAATTAGATTATTTTTCTGGTAGAAAATCAACATAACCTATACCAAATATATAATCTGAAATTTACTACCATTCTAAATAATAATCATTATAAATAAATGATTAATAATAACCTAATATAATTCAATTTATTGATAATTCAAATCTTTAATTAAATACTAATTAACCTGTAATTCAAAAATTCGATGTTTTAAATGAAAAATTTAATTAAAGATTTTGGAAAGCAATTGATTAAGCAAAGAGATAAGTCTTAATTTATGAATAAAGAAGTAAATAGATATATTGAATATATAATATCATTATAATACTAATTTCAAATTATCTTTTCCTAAATTAAAAGGTCCTATAAATATAGAATTTTATTTATAAAATCCAGATATACAATTTTAAAAAATGCATTCTTAACCATAGATGATAATTTCTTCAATAATGAGTTCTGATTGACATTACGAAAGATTTAATATCACAACGTCTTTAAGTATTTCCAATTTGAAATTTATCAATTAAGCATTAATTGCTTCTTCTTCATTTTCAAAATCTTTCAAATCAGCTAAAACTCCTATAGAAACTAAATTAGAAATAGCAGCTATCAATCGATAATGATTATCTAAAGATTTCACATTTTAAATAGATTCTTTTGTATTTTAAAGTATCAAGTATCCGCTTCTAATAAATATGGGTGTTATATCACTATAAGAACAATGAAGTATATGATCTTATTAACCTTTATAATTTAAACCTGTTATAAGGTCATACCATTCAGATTCTGGAAAATAAGCCTTTCTTGTGATTGATTCATCTAATATAGGAGCACCCATTAATTCATTACCAATTATGAATTAAGTATCCATCACAAAATCTCTATATGACATATTATCTTATGGAAATACAAAAAACAAGGGATTTATGACTAAAAATAAAGGAATGATATATACTTGTCCCATGATTCTATTCTCTTATGAAGATAGAATAATACCATTTCAAAAGAGAATATCTTAAATGAATATTCTTTTAAGCTGTTTGAATGACTGTATGATCAATATTATAAAATTCTTATGATTTAGATAAATCATTATTGTGATTACGAAAGAAAGGATAAAAGATTCCCAATTAGATCCATCTTGAACAAAGCTTAATATTAGTATCTCCCATAAATCCACATACATCTGCACCAACCATAGGGATACCATAAATTTAAAATGAAAATATTTATCCTAAAGATAAATAAAGAAAATCCCATGATGCTCCATTATCCCCAGTCCAATGTTAAGCATATTTACCAGTACCTGGAAATGTAGATCTAGTAATCTGAAAAGGTTGAATCTTACCCAATTCTTTCAAGGCTTGATAAGTATAATAAGAATCCATGATACCATAAAGATTATGAACATCTTTATGTAAGTAATTTCCATAATGAATTAAATGAGGAGGAAGTGTTTTATTAGATAATGATATAGCTCCAGGAATATAAGCAAAATTAATATTTTCATTCATTTTATCAATTCTTTGTTAATGATTATGTAAATTACTATTTAGACCACATTCTCCATCACAAAAATTAGCAGGTTCATTCATATCAACCCATAATCCATCAAACTCTACTTAATTATAAAGATGTTTATGCATTTCATTCCAAAACTTACTAATATTAGGATGAAAGAAATCAGGAAAATATGATTCTCCTGGCCAAACTCTTCCTTAAAATCTATATCCAGTCTCTGGAGAATAGACAAAAATATCATATTCTATACCTTTTTTATAACCTTCATCTTGATTACCATATTTAACACCTACTGCTACATCAACAATAGGTATATATCTAACACCTAAATTTCGTATATTTTCATAATCTTATTTAGTGAATCTATTTGAATCTACAGAAAATATTTATCTATCATGCATATAATCTATATCTGACCAAATTGTATCAATAGGAATTTTATTTTTTTAGTATTATTCAACTACTTGTACTAATTTACTACTATTATTATATCCCCATCTGCTTTAATGAAAACCAAAACTCCAAAAAGGAGGTAATATCCATCCACCTAAATAATTATGATATTGCTTGATTACTGTCCTAGGTGAATAATCACCTAAAAATAATTTTAAATGGATTATGCCTCCTATTGTTATAAATTTCATTCTTTCTTCCTAATAAATAATGTCCATTGGTGAAGATGATTTATAAAACATAATATTGAATTTTCCATTATCTTCCATACTCAATAAAACTGGATGACTTGAATAAACATTCTTTCCTGGTCTCTTACCATCTTCTATAATATTTGGTTCATCTCTTGCATATAAAGTATATATTCCTTATTTAAAACGAAAACCAACTTAGTTTCTTTCTCCTAAACCCCACATTTATTTATTTTGAGGATAATGTGTGAATTCTATGTAATTTTCACTATAAACCAATTCTGAAATAGTAAAGATTACTCTATCATCTCTGTAAATCTAAATTGTGACTAGGTCATTAGTAATTATAACACTGTAATTATAATTTTCCAAAAGTAAAGGATTCTCTATATCCTTATAATTAAATGGCTAATGTAATTAGAAGCATTTACAGGTTATTAAGGGATTCTGAAATGTTTTCGATCTTCATCAAAAATCTGAATGTCAAGTTATGAGTCATTTTCAAACCTTATCTCAAGAATTAAGATTTAATTTAATTTAATAGATTAACCATTCTTCACAATCATCTCATTTGTAGTGTGTAATTTATATTATTGTATTTATCCATCATTTCTAATTTATGTGGCAATATATTATGTAAATGTAACTTAAAAGTATAAACAGATGATTAAAAACATCTGATAATTATTTATAATTAAATTTATAATATGATAATTTATTTAAATTATAACTATTATAAATTATGTGAAATATTTATATTTAAAGTACTAAATAACAAAATATAACATTCATTATCAAATCAATAATAATATCCAGACTTATATACTAACATATTATAATTTAATACCAATTAATTAATGATAAATTTAATGTTTTAGAAATCATATTTGTAATAATATTATATAAAGAATATTTCAACATTTTTTTATCTTTCTTATATTTTATCAATATAAAAAAGAGGATACATAATATTTTAAGAATGTAATATTTAAGTTTATTTAATTTTTAAATCCTATCATTTCTTTTTAAAATTAATGAAAGGCTAAGATTCTTTATAAAAATTAAGAGTTTTTATTACAATAGCAAAACTTGATTAAAATTAATAAACATTTATTTGTACTTTATAGAAGAAATTCTGAAAGATCACTTTTTTCATAATCTTTTTAAAAGAGTGATAAAAATGAGGGTAACCAAAAAGAACCTTGTTTAATAGGAAGAATTAAAAAAAAAATTAATAAACTGTAGCATTTTAATAAGAAATAGGAAGGAATTTTATAAAATTTTTAATTTATTATTTGATGTTATAAAATAGGGCAAAGAAATTTAATTTCTTTTTTGGATCCATTTTGGGGTTCATAATAACTTATAATTATATATACTTTGATTAGATTTATATAGAGTAGATGAATATTTATATATTATATAAAATTGAAAATATGCATTGTTTATAGAAAGAATCACAAATTATTTGAAATAAATAAGCAATAATTTGTCACAAACTAAAATAAATAATTTTAATAAAGTATTCATATAAAAAATGGAAGAAAAAATTACATCTATTGTCACAGATGATAGAATTGATGAGATTTTGCATCTGAATGCTACTAAAGAGGAATTAATTATAATACTCAATTACATTATAATGGATTATAAGAAGTTCTCAATGACTGATAAAATCTTACTGCAATCATAAAAATTATAGAAACTAGCATTAGAAGAATGCATTGAAAATCATTATGTATTTCTATTCTTACCAGGAGTAAAGAATTCTATGGACATTAAATCTTAAAAAGAGGTGAGATATACATATGAACCAAAAGATGGAAAGATTTTAAAAGAAAAATATAGAAATGGTCGTAAAACTGAATCAACTGAAGTCACTTATGAATAAATCAATAAAATGTTAGGATCCTTCAATCAAAGCACAGGTGCCTTTTTATAAAGCAAACCTAATTTTGCTGAAAGTAGATTTATAGCTCCACTTTTACCTTAAGAAGAAGTATCAAAAAGGGAGAAGGTTTAAGTGAAAGGTGGACAAATGCAATTTGTATAATAGCCAAGAAAAAATAAACCTGCTTTTAAAAATTATACTGCAGAAGAAATCTCAAAACATAATAAACCAGGAGATGTATGGACTGTGTTGAATGGCAAAGTTTATGACATTTCTCTATACGTTGATTATCATCCTGGCGGAGTTGAAAAATTAATGCTAGGAGCTGGAAAAGATTGTACAAAATTATTTAATTAATTCCATTCTTGGGTGAATGGACATGCTTTTTTAGAATAGGACTATATTGGTAATTTAAAATATTGATAATTATATATATTATAATATATAAATTTCAATAGAGCAAATAAATGACTAAAAACATAGTAACAATAACTGCAGCAATAAATAGTCTTGTTCTTAATACCCTACTTTCTTAATCTTTTCTGACTTATGTTGCCTTGATTGATAATAAGATTTATTTACTGTTGTTTTCATAGTATCTGCATATTTATTCATAGTTTAAGTAGAATGTACTAAAATCTAAACTTAATCTTCTCTATCTAAGATTTAGTCTATGATATAATAATTATATATAATACCTAAAGTCAAAGACATTTAATTAGCTACATCTGTCAATTAATTTTTTAATCTAACAATTTTTTCATTTTCTGGATCATTATTATAATAAAACTGTAATATTGCAAAATAATATTGATACCATCTTGTCTTTTAAATACTCTACAAATTATTATTGCATTCCATAATTAATAGCTTATTTTCTCAAATTTTCACTAAATTTCTAACAAAATGATTCTTTAATTTCTTCTAAAAATGCAAAGGCAGTAGCTTTTGACAAATATGCATCTGCTAAACATAAGTAAGTAAAATCATTTTCATTTATGTAATGGAAATGATAACTAGTATTTATTCTATATTTACTAATTACTTTTAATCATAAACAAATGTTTAACGAGTGTTTTTTTTTAGTTTATCAAATAGTTTTTTTGCTAAAGAAGGGAAATTACTGGTTACAGATTCATAATCAACAAGTGTTATATTGTTTTCTCTTACAATGACAACATAAATCAAAGACATATAAAATTTTAAAATTATTTAATAATAAATATTCGAGGATTCAATTTTATAGTTGAATCTACAATCATAAATATTTAGATAAGTGTTTAATTTAATTGTAAAATATCGGTCAATCTAAAAAGAGGTATATAATTTAATTTTTTATATATAATTAATGAATTAATAAATAGTCATACCCAAATCAATTTATTTTAAAGAGGGATCATTTTTTCTAATTGTTAATGCAAAACCAAATTCTAAAGTGAGTTAAATTACAGGTGTTTCTGATGAAGCTGTTGATATTAATATTGCAGCACCACCTAAAGATGGAGAAGCCAATGCTGAATTATGCGATTTCATTGCTTAAACTTTAGGAGTTAAGAAAACTGCTATTTAAGTCTAAAAAGGAGGTAAAGGAAGGAATAAGCTAATTAAAATTGATAGCAAATTCAAAGATATCAACGAATTTTATGAGAAGTTGAAATAATGATTTTGAATATAACTATTTTGGCAAAAATATGACTTTCATAATCATTCTTTTATTATAACCATTATTTTATAGTTATTAGTTATATATCTTAATATACAATTTTCTGAAGACTAAATATTTTAAATTTATGTTTATATCAATAGGAACTATTTATAGAATCTCAAATTAAATAACTATTTGAGTATATTTATCTTTATGATTTCTTTTTTTATTTACATAAATAATAGATTAAAGTTTAAGATCTCTATTTCTTATAAGGTATCATTAAATTACATATGACAATAACTATTATTAAAAATGTATTTATTATTGATTAATATTTCATTAATTATTATTAAATACCGCCAATTTCTAATGAGCACAATAAGTAGAGAGGAATATGCTAAGAAAATGAGATTAGCATTATCAGACAATCATATATGTAAACCTGATGGAACTGTTAATCATTAATATTTCTTAGTCAAAAAAGGCTAATATTGGGCAGAGGAGAAAATATAATTCTTAATAGAGTAATTAGAGAAAGTTGGTGTTGGAAATTGGAAATTAATGTAAAAGGGTCTATTAGAATAAACTGTAATAATTTTTAATTGATTAATAGAGTGATATTGAATTAGAATTAAGAACCTGTTTATTATTTAAAACTACAGACATTTAACCATATATGGATAAAAAATATACAAAAAATGAAATCGAATAAATTGCCTAATAAAATATAGAAAAAGCTTAGTAGTTAAGTAAATTGAAATATGGAGTATTTGTTGTTTGATATTATATATATATTATAAATAAATGATGTTTTAATTTACTTATCATTTTTTTGCATATTTTACTTTAAGTTGGCATTCAGGAGTTATTTTAAAATTGCTCAAACCTTTCAATGCTACAGTAGCTTGATCATCATTTTAATATTCAACAAAAGCTAATCCTCTTGCATTTATTAATTTAATTAATGAATAACCTGGATATTGTCTAAATAATTCTGATAACATATTTTCTGTAACAAATGATGGTAATGATTCTATCAATAACACATTATTAACTTCTCCTTAATTGAAAATATTATTATTATTCAATTTATCTTCCAATTTCTTTTATTTCTTCTCCTTAATCAAATCTGTTGGCAGAGTTGGTTATAATTCCTTTTATTATTTCTATTTGTAATAAAATTTGCCTTCCATTCTATCAAATATAACACTCTTCTTGTATGCAAATTCAATAATCTAAATTAAAAGGCAAAAATACTAGAGGCTTTTCATACACCATCATTCCAGATAAAGCTGATTTTGCATTTGTGGCATAAGTAATATTTTAAAATACAATAAAAGCTTGACCTCTTAATTTTTATGTTTTTTTCATTACAATCTATAAGACTTCTCCAAATTAGGAAAAGAGAATGTATAACACAAATTTTAAGTCTTCCAATTTGATTTTATCATTCAATCCAGTAACATAAAGAGTTTCTTTAGGAGCAGAGTCCTAATTAATTTATTATGCAGGATGAAGATAAGGCTAATTCATTAAATAAAATCAAATTTATATAAATAATCATGCATCAACCTTTTCCTCATCAACATCTCTTACAAACTATAATTTCAAATCATGATAAAATTTAGTAAGATGTACTTATGCAATGGCTGTACTATTTGCAATTGATTAAGGCTATTCAGTTACTCTTTGTTATTCATGAATAGGTATTGATTGAACTATAGTATTTTTTAAAGCATTAAGATATTATTAAATGGGTTGAACTATTTTATCATTTTATTAAGATGTATCTTAAGAGACAGAAAGAACTGAGATTCTATCATCATAATAACCATCTCCCCACCATAATTCTGAGTCTTGATCAAAGTTTTTATCCATTAAACAATTTAAAATGATTATCGTCTCCAGCAATAACTTTTATATTAATATATATAAATCTTACTTGCATTGTTTCATTAGCCAAGAGTTCCTTGTTTGTACTTTAATCAAGTGTTTACTCTTTATATCTTAAATAATTCTCATTATAGTATTCTAAGACCTTCAATTTAATCTTTAATGCTTTCTCTGTGAAATCATTATAACATCTCAATATTATTTCAGATTTGCTTTCAATTATAGCTGCCATTTGATCACAAGAGTCTAATTAAATTTATTTCTTCTTCATTAGATCAGCTAGAAAAGTTTTGACTGGTTTAGTTCTCATGAAAGTTGCTAATTCACTTGAATCACAATATATTAAAGCTTCTTTTGATGTAGGTTGATTCTGAGGTGAAGCTTGAGTTTATGAAGTGCGAATTTCGAATTGTTCAGATGGTTTAGCTTTTCGTTTTGAACATTAAATTCCCATTTATTTTAGTATCAACTTAATTTTTATAGTTTATGAGTATATTTGATTGATAATATCAATAATTTGAATCCCAATTTGGATCTCTTGCCTTTTCTTTTTTATAAGGTACACCAATTTAATTAATTTCTTTTGATGCTAATTTACCAAGTGTGAGGGCTGTTTATATATCCTTTTCTTAAATCATTCTAGATTTCTTTGGTAAAAAAGGAGCTTTAAGTTCTTTATCCATCAATTTATCCTAACATAATATTTATATAAAATACCCAATCAAATTTATCAAACCAAGTATTAGCCTTTAAAGAAGCATAACCTCCACCCAAACGAGCTTCTGGTGTTTTCATTAACAATTATTCAATAAATTTTTTTGCTTTCTTGTCTTTCATAAAAGGAGGAAAAGTAATTGATTTTTTTTGAATTTCTTCATAAATTTCATAAGGATCATCAGCATCTTCTGCATAAGGTACTCCACCACACATAAATTCATATAAACATACTCCAATTGACCATAAATCAACAGTAAATGTATATCCTTTTCCTGTAATAATTTCAGGAGCCATATAATGAGGAGTTCCAATAATAGTATATGTTCTAATTGATTTTTAATTTAAAAACTTTGCTGTTCCCATATCTATCATTCTTAAATAACCCTAATAGTTATATAATAAATATAATACTTTTTCATCAACCATTATATTCTCTGGTTTGATATCTCTGTAAATAATTTATAATTTATGTAAATATTCTACACATATCAATAAGGAACCTATATAAAATTAAGAATCATTAGTAGTCAACAATCCTATTTCTCTAATAGCATCAAATAATTCCATTCCTTTAATAAATTCTACCAAAAAATAAATATAATTTTAATCCTTCATACTTTTATAAAATTGCATCAAAAATGGAAAATTAATTGTTGATAACACTTATTTTTCTTACTATTATTAATATTATATTATTTTACAGCTAAATGTCTCTCTAAATGTTGTTCAACAATCTAAGATTTACTAATACATTTTAATGCATATAATTTATCTTCTTATGCTGTTCTCACTAAATAAACATTACCAAATTATCCTTAACCTAATTTTTTTATACATATTAAATTATCTAATTTTAAATTTGAATAATCTTTTTTTTAATATTATACACTTGTCCTATTTAAATACTTTTATTCATGTGAATTTTCATTCTTCTAAATCATTTATTCTACACTACCTCCAATCATTTCAAAAAACATCTTTATTTCAAATTCTGCAATAATTGATTCATCTGTTTATACTTGAATTGTCTCAGGAAGTTTATTATCTTAATTTTATGATCTCAAGAATTATTCTCCAAAGATTTTTCCTTTACCCAATACTTATTGTTTAGAGGGCATCTATAGACCTTATAATTACGAAATAAATTGTTACTGTAGCTATTTCTCCTTCTAAAATTATATAAACTTTAGTGCAAGGCTATCCTGATTTTATAATAATTTCATTTTTCTCATAATGTACCTATCTAATGTTTTATAGAATCTTTTCAATCTAAATTGAAGTTAACTTTCCCAATAAAGGACTCTATTACAATGCCCATTTTTAAGTATTAATATATTTAACAGTCTATATTTTTTAACCTAATATTCTTTAGATATCATCTTTAGATAAAGATAGACATCTCACTTCTTCTTCTGCTGCTTTTACTGTAGCAGCTCTTTAACAACTTTAATATAAGGCAGCTTCACCAAAGGATTCACCAGCATTCATTTAAGATACTTCTTTATCTCCTTTTATAATAGCTACCTTTCCTTTTTTGATAATATAAAATGAATTGGCAACATCACCTTCAGATACTATTATTTCTCCTTTCTTAAAAATTAAAGTAATTAAAACACTAGAAATTGCATCTCTTTATTCTTCAGTTAAAAAAGCTATAATATAAATTGATTAAAAATTACAAAAAAATTCAACTTTCTTCATAAATTCTCTATTTTCTTCATAACTTCTTTAATTTTATTACTCAACTACCTTCCTAAAAGTATTTCTATCTATAGCCCAAAATGCACAATCTAATACAAATACATTAAGATATATACCTCCTATAGCTCTGACACTAGCACTTCTAGGTGCATTATAAAGCATAGCTAATTCACCAAAAGCATCTCCACTTTTTAAAGTTTTTTTAAGTTCACCATTAATTATAATCTAACACTATCCTCTTTCAATTAAAAAATAAGAACTTGCTTTATCTCCTTACTTGAATACAAATTATCCATCAGGAACAGTACAATAAAACATTTAATCAACTACATATTCTATGTCACTCTAAGGTACAGATTTAAAGATGAAATGCTCATTGAAAGCATTTAACATTAATTAGTAATCGAATGGTGATTTTCTTTTATCTAATTTTTTGATATTTTCAAATATTTCCACTGTATCTGACACTGCATTAATCTTTGCTTATTTCTTTTTATCACCACGTTTAAGCTAATATGAATAATAATGAACTACTTCAATTTATTATACTTCTTAAACTTGCTGATCTTCATCTCCATCATCATCATTTTATTTATGAGTAGTTTTTTTAGATACAGTTGTTCCATTTTAGTGAGGAATTGTGATAGTGTCTCCTTTTTTATTTACGTTCTCATTTCTACCTGATATGAGTTCCATATTTTCAGGACTGAATTATTGACAACGACATGCATTTCCCATTTATTTAAATAAAATACAATAATAATCAATATTTATGTTACACTTTATGAAATATAGTTTCTGTATTAAATCATTTATGCATCAAATATTATTAGATTAACAACAATATTTTTAAGTACTTTCCAATTTTTACAATAAATCTTAATAAATACTTATTACTCAAACTATTATGTTTAGAGATATGGAATTCTTTAATATATAGTAACTATTCATTTGATATTTAAAATGTGTAAGAATTACTTTGATAAAATATATATTTAGTATTAAAGAATTCTTAATTATATAGAAAAAGACTACCTTTTATATTTAAAAGTAGTGTGAGAGAAGTATTCTTTGGATTTATTATTTTCATTTATAACTTCATTTATAAGTTTGATTATGATTATGATAATTTAGGAAAATATATATATTTTTAGTATACTTAATATCCAGTAAAATAGGAGAATGAAATAATACTTATAGGTTTTCTGTAAAACAAAAATATTAATCAAGTATTTAATTTTCATGGGGTTTATGATGTTGGTGGTGTGTAATCTTTACAAGAAACACAAACACCTTTAGTTGAATCCCATATATAATTATAGAATGAATTGACTAAACAATTAGAGTAATCTAAATGTGACACATCTTTGGCTTCTATACATTTTGTACCATCCCACATACAAAGAAGAGGACCATCTTCAATAAAATTCTATCTTTATAATATGCATGTGCTTTCTGTAGTGTAATCTGAACAAGTAATCATTTAACATTTATTATCCTTCCATTAACAACCTAATCCCTCTCCAAAAATAAAACATAATTCCTCATTTAGTTATGTATCACAATATCTAATATCCACAACATTACAAGTATTTTTATACCAATAACATAAATTCCATTAGGATTAGAATCCAGAACAATCATCTTCAAAATTTCCACATGGTGCTAATTCATAATCTTTACAATAATTTCCGTTTTCTGTAGGCATACAAAACTAATTTAAATCTTAATTTCCAATCTTATAACAATCAAATGGGTCATTCATAAAATAATCAGTACATTTTGTGAATTCTCTACAGTTAGATATATTCCATGAACAATGTGATACTGCATTACATTTATCTTTGTTATAATATTGACTACAACTTCTATCTTAACAAATTGAAGTATTCCAAATACAATTAATTTATTCTAAACAAGTAGTTTCACTTGGGAATTTAGAACATTTACATTAATCTTTGAATGTAACTGGTATTGAGTGACCTAAAAATAATAGACACAATAAAACAAAAATTTTCATATATATAATAATTAATTAAATTCTAATTTATATATATATCACATTTAAATATAAGAGTTCTTTGTTAATATAATATAATAGAGTATGTATATGATTTTTTTGAGTTATTATTATTCATAAGAAATGATGATAAATATTAATTATGTATAATTATAATAAATTTAATAAATGTATTTTAGAAAAGAGAGAGTGAAACTTCATGGCAAAACTAACTTTGAATATAGATCTCTAGGTAGAAAAAGACCAGAGGATGCACCAAGATTAGAGTTTCTATCAACTGCAAGAGAATAAAAATTTGATGAAGTAATTGCTAAGCGATTAGCTGCTACTATCTAAAATCCACTCTCTCAATCTCAAGAATTTTATAAGAGTGCTCATAAAACTATTAAACAACATCCTTAAATAAGTCGTCCTAGGTATATTTTTATTAGATAATAAGATTTGCTCATCTTGAAGAGAAACCAAAAAGAAAACCAGTTTGGGTTGGTGATTCTTATTTAGTTTATACAGATGTTGATGGGAGAGAAGATTAAGGGACTTATCAAAATAGATCATAATCAAGTAAATGTATTTTTATATCTTAGCTACACAAAAGGTTGATCTTGCTTAAGCTAAAAGAGATGAGCATGGTTAAGCAATTTAGGAAACTTAATTAGTGGGAATGGAGGAATATGCTAAGAATACATTGGAAGGAAAAGTTGATTTAACTAAGGTAAAGGAAATTAGAAGAGCAATCAGAAGAAGATATGCAAATCGTAAGAATTTTTAGAAGATTTTTACACTTTGGGATGAAGAAGGAAAAGGAAAAGTTACTGTTAAGAACATTTATCATATGATTAAAAAACTAGGCTTAAATATGAATTTAGATGAAGTTCGAGTATTGGTAGCAAGTGCTGATGAAGATTATAGTGGAGATTTGAATCTAGATGAATTCATGAATTTAATATTTAATGATAATGAGGCTTTAAATGTTGATTTGGGAAAATTAAAAACTCTAAATGGTGAATAAGAATAGTTACTATTAGAAGGAGAAGATGATTAAATATAGGATGTATTAAGAGAGAAAATGCAAGCACAGATTGAGAATAGATAATTTAATTAAATGAATTTAATATTAAAGAATAAGTTATCTTAATTGAATAATGCCTTTTAAGAATTAGATCCATCAAAATAGGGACATGTAAATTTTGAAAGATTCAGTGAAGCTATTTAGAAGTAATTTATTATATTTATAAAAGATTATAAATATCTGAAAAGATTGTTAATGATGAAATAATTAAGAAGTTCTATGATAAATTTAAAAAGGATGAATATTAAATTGATTATAGGAACTTTTTAAAACATTTGAAAGAATTTGAATTATAAAGTCAATATGTTTAAAAGGAAGAAAAGAAATAGAAACCAGTTATGACTATATCTTTAAATCCTTTGTAATAAGAAGAGAAAGTACATATTTTTGATTGTACAAAAATCAATTCTCATCACTTAAATAATTTAAGATAAAGAGCAACTAGAATGATTAAAGTATTATAGAGATATCTACCTGAAAAAAATTAATTTGTTGATTAGATTCTCAATCCTCTCAAAGATCAATACATAAATGCACCAGATCTCACAAATTAATTATAATCTTATCTATCAAATTGTGGAGAGAAGATTGATACTAAAGATTTAGGTGCATTACTCTCTATAATTCAATATAATAATTTATAAGTTCCAAAAGATATGGTGGGTTTTTATGTTTATGAAGAAGGAGATGATGATTTTTATGAGAGATGTTCTTAAAAGAGAAAAGGACCTGCACCATTAAATAAGGCTGTAGAATTAACTTTACCTCCTTAAGATACTTAAAAATCTTCATTCTATGATCCAGGATTTGGATTATCATCTTTATCTAATAAATTTTCACCTGAAATGGGTCAAATGTTATAAAAAGTGGAGTAATGTATCTTTAAAGCAAGTGCTCGATAATATGACATATACAATTCATTTGATAAAGATAAGGATGGTAAATCTTAATATCAATATTAGGTTATATATCTCATGAGGATTTAAAAAAGAAACTCTAAGAGTTACATATTTTATCAAAAGATGAAGAATAATTACTTATTCATTATTTGGATCCAGAAAAGAAGGGTTCAGTTAATTTTTAAGAATTTTCATCTAAATTATATCCTGGAATGACATTGTATGATAGCAAAGGATGTGTAGGAGTAGTACCTTCTTTATATCCTGCCAAAGAAAGAAATGAAAATATGAAGACTAAATTACCATAAATAACTAGATCATTTGAGGAGACTTCATAAAGCATGTAATAATTAAAAGGGGCTACTCGTTTTGGGGCAACCCCATAACATAAAAACACTTTTTTAAATGTTTAAAGGCCTCCATAAGATTCTGCATTATTTTTGAATGAGGATGGAAGATTTGAGAAGAATGCTCGTTTACGATATTTGAGGGAAGATCAAGAGAAAGAAAAGAATATATATGAGAATAAACTAAATCGCATAAGAAAGCATTAGAATGAAATATAGGAGAGAATTGAGTAGAATTATTAAATGTCAATATAAAAGGATAGTGAAAAATGTAAAACAAAAGGATTAGCAGCATGGAGTTATGAATAAAGAGCTCATATGTAAAATGATTGGAAATGATAAATATATATATATATATATTCTTAATATATAAATATATTTAATTTTCAATATTATTTATATAAAAATATCAATCTAGTTTATTAATTCATATTGCTGTAATAATTAATAAAAGAATAGTTGACGTAAGTATAATTTGATAAATTGGATTTGTTCCATTTGGGTCTTTATCTATTGATTTCCCACATTTTTGGCATTTTGAAGTATCTTTATTCCAACTATATGTATAAAGACTCTTGGAGTAACATCTATTTTCTGAAAGTTAATAAGGGGGTCCTTAAATACATTAATTTTAGGAATTTTAAATACATATAGTAAATTAAGTTTCATCAAAATTAAAAATAGGAGAACAATTAAAGCTAGTGTTGCATAATATTGGATCGCATCTTGTAGTTTCAACATTATCTATTATTTCATATTTAAAACGACAAACTTTTGATTTTTTGGTACAAGCTGTATAACTTTTTTAAGCATCTTCACATTTGGTCATTTTAGAACAACTTTTTCCATCAAAAACACAAATTCCATCAATACCATCAGAATCACATGCAATTTCTGTAGTATAATCAGCACAATTAAGTTTACTAAGACATCTAATACCATCAGAAATGCAACCAGATTTTAATTAAGAACAAGCTTCAGTTGTTTATTCAATATAATCTAAGCATTCTTTAGCACGACATTATTTTGTACCTTATGATTTATTTAATGGGAAGGCAAATACACAAGGAGCATCAGTACCTTCATAACAAGATTCTTCCTAATACTTAGAACATTATTATTTATTTATGCATTTATATAAATCTGTAGTACAATTTAATTAAGGATGAAATGTGGAACAATATTAATGTGTCATATTACCAATAATAGGAATATCAATACATTCTTATAATCTACAAAATGGAATTGTTTAAGTTTCATCCCAGAAACAAGATCCATCTTTTCCAGATGTATTACAACCATATTTAGTTTTATATGAATTACAATTTCCAATTTCAATACAATTTTAACCATCAGAAGTACAATTTTCAGAGTAATATTAACAATTTTCTTTCGTACTACCTAAAATTTCATTACAATATCGAAATATTTAACATTTTGGTTCTTAATTAATTTATTCAATAACCCATCCACAAAAACCATCAGTACCTTTATAACAACTAATAGAATTAGTATATTCAGAGCATTTTGAGAATGAAATACAATGTTCTCCATTACTAGTACACTTATCAGAATAAATTTAGCATTCTGATGGAGTACTTTTTTTGATATCTGTACATTATGAAAAAGTGATACAGGTTTAGGTTAAATTCATCCATAGACATGGATTTCCTTAATAATCTTGAATACATTTAGTTTTAATATTAATATTCTCACAAGAATATTATTTATTAGTACATCCTTATCCTGCAGTTATGCATTCTGGAGATATATTTTAACAAAGAGAATCTTCATTATAACTAATAGGTGCATCTTCACATACTTTATCTCTACAAATTTTGATTTCCCAAACACATTATTTTGAATATCCTAAGGAAACAGCATTTAAACATGTTTATTTATTTTTGTATTAATTGCAATGATTAATCTCTATACATCCATTTCCTGTAGTTGTACAATTATTATTTAAAGCATAACATTCCTCATGTTTTTTTATTAGAACACTTGCATCTTAACAAATCCAATCTCTACATGATTTTTTTAAAAAATCCCAACTGCATTTCCTATTGAAATTATTTAAACATTAAGAATATTTTGTGATTTACATACATACTTTGATTGCATTTAAACATCCATCTATATATTAACAATCAGTTCTTTATTTACACAATTACTTTGATGATATCATTTCACAAGTATTAAAATCTATACATCCATATCCTGTAGTCTTACATCCAGATTTAAATTGATTACATTTATCATCTGTATCATAATTATTAGGTGCATCTATACATTACAATTATTTGCATTATTAAACAGTTCCATCAATTCCTTTACATGGTTTATCAATAGCATCAAATAGTACACAAGTTTTGGCAGTTCCATGAAATTATGAACAATATTATTTTTTCAAACATTAAATTCCATCACTAACACATCCTTCTAAAAATGAATTGCATTCAATATCATTGGTACCTCTTGACATATGAATACACTCTCTATTTATACATCTAGAATCACTAGGAGCATCATTAATATTCCAACATGGTTTAGTACCTTTTTCTCCTTTGAATTTACTACATTAAGCCTTGGTTCCAAAATAACTAGAACATGGTTCAATATCATCTATACATCCAATTCCTCTGGTTACACATCCTGGCATAAAAGTATTACATTCTGAATCAATAATAGCTTTGGAATTATCAGAACATTATCTATCTCTACATATTTAAATATCAACTATACTATCTGAATAACATAATCTTCCATTTCCTTTAAATTTAGAACATAATTCACGATTACCAATATAACTATAACAAGGTTCTAAGGAAGATATACAACCTTAGCCATTAGTTACACAACCTTCCATAAATGAATTACATTGAATATCTGTAGTAGATTATTAATCATGAAAACATTCTCTAATTGAACATTTTGTAATAGAAACTTATCCTCTACATTTATTTCCATTACCTACAAATTTCAAACAACTAGATTAAGTGCCTCTATATTGATTACATTTTTATGTTGGTTCAATACATCCTTTACCATTTGTTTTGCATCCTTTTAAAAATTGATCACATTAAAGATCATTTTAAGCTGTCTAATTATCTGAACATCTTCTAGCTCTACAAACCATATTTGTATTATAATTATCTTAGAAACAACTTTCACCACTTAAAGTAGTCACTTATAAACATTATTCACTGTTATATCCAATATATTATGAACATTCATTATGAATATTTACACATTTAATTCCATCATATGTACAACTTGGTATATATTTATTATCAACAGTTTTGCCTAGATATTATTAACATATATCTAAATTATAATGATTTTATTTATTAGAACATTCTTTTAATATACAATTTCTATCCATTCCTTAAATATTTCTGATATCATACCAACATTACTTATTGTTTGCATCAGTCAATCCAGAACATATTTAATTAGATCCTATATAATCATTACAATTTGCCCTTGCTTAAATACATTTTGTACCATTATATCTACATGTATTCAAATGCTTTTAACAATTTTCTACTGAAGCATCTTTAATAAAATCATCACATGATGCATCAATACAAATAGTACTTTAACCTTAATACCAACAAGATTAATTTGTTTTTGTTGTGACAGTTGTACAAGCTTCTGAAGAAAATCCAATATATTGAATACAAGTATCTTTTACATCTTAACATTTCTTACCATAATATCTACAAGTACTCAAATGATTAACACATTCTTCTGCAGAAAATGATGGCAAATTATCTGAACAAGTACGATTTACACAACTAGAACTTTAATCTTTAAACCAACATTTTTCACCTTTCTTATTTGTTACTTCCCTACAACCACTCATTGTAAAATTAATATAACCACTACATTCTTCTTATTCATCAACACATTTATTATCACCATCAAATCTACATGTCTTTAAATGATTTCTACAATTCTAATCAGAAGGAGCTTCAACACTATCACTACATTATCTATTTTAACAAGGATTATTATTATCTTCCTATTTCCAACAATCAGATAAAAATCTACATTCACTTATATTTAATGTTTTATAATCAGTACAATTTATCTATTTCTTAGTACATTTCATTCCAGTATAAATACAACTAGAATCATGTGCTTAACAAATTTCATTTGAATATTCTGGTAATTCTTCTAAACATGTTCTTTCTTTACATTTTCCATTTCCATCAAACCAACATCTCTTTCCTTCACTATTTATTGCATCTTTACATCCTTTCTCAGTAAAACCATTATATGTAGAACAACTAATTTATAATTCTTCACATTTATCAAATCCATTAAAAATACAATTCTTTCTATAAGATGTACAATCCTATTATGAATGAACATTTGTAGCATCATTACATTTACGATCAGTACATTATGAATTGACATTACTATATGTACAAAAATTGCCATCCAAATTAACTAGAATTTAACATGCTTCTTATGAGTATCCATAATATTATTCACAATTAGTTTTCTCAATACAATTTCCACCATCAAAAGCACAATGAGATAAATATTCTTCACATTCTTATAAAGATAAAGGATTCTATACATCTGAACATTTACGATCCTCACAATAATCTAATCTTACACATTATAATCCATTTCCTCTATATTTTGAACATGTATCTTCATCTCCCATATAAGTATCACAAGTTAATTATGAATCTTAACATCCCTTCTTATTAAATACACAACCAGATAAAAATCTATCACATTCATAATCATCTTATGCATCAACATTATGACTACATTATTTATCTACACATTGACTTGGATATCCTTAATCATACCAACATTACTTTCCATTTCCAATAAATTTAGAACATTCATCTATTGTACTTCCAACATATTATGTACATGGAGCAGTTGATTATATACATCCCTTTCCTTTATTAACACATCCAGATTTAAATTAATTACATTCATAATCTTCTAATGCTGTCTAATTATCATAGCATTCTAATGATCTGCATTTCCCTGTTTCTCCTAGATTTTATGAACATCTATTATTCAAAGAATAACATTCTTAAGAATTTCCATAGAATTCTTAACATTCTGCATTTTCATTTACACATCCATATCTTCCTGTAAATCTACATCCTTCTAAAGTATTATCACAATCTTTTTAATTTTAAGCAGATAAATTATCTTAACATTTTTTTGAACGACATTTTTAATTTGCTGAATCATAAAGACATGGAATTTTACCATTACTACCCTTATAATAAGTACATGTATCTTCATCCCCAAAATATTCTTCACATGGAGCAGATACATCCACACATCCCTAACCATTAGTAATACAATTAGAAAGAAACTATTTACAATCATCATTAGTTCTATATTCCTAACCAGCCTGTATACATTATTTTTCAACACACATTTAACCATCCCAAAAACATTCAACATTTGATGAATGTCTAAGACATAAACCCTTTGTTTAGAAATATTTACATTCATTAGTCACACATGATTCTGTCCATTAACATTTATCATTTGCTAAACAAGTTATCTTTTATATCGTATTTGGACAAGTATCAGCCATAACACATTTAGTTCCATCTGTCAAACAAAAAGATTAAACACTTTTACATTCTTCCATTGTTTTTAAATTAGCATTCTCACAATTATTTACTTTACAATATCCATTTTCACCTACTGTACATTTTCCCTCTATTCCTATATACTTATTACATTTTTCAGCTTCCCCTTTATATTTATTACAACTTATCAAAAATGATGTACATTCAATACCATTAGTAATACAATTATATTAATATTATCCACATTCACTATCAGTTGAAAATTGACCATCAGAACATATCCTAGCCTTACATTATTGTTACTCCTCTGGATTAGAACCTGTACATCTTCCATCTGCTCCTATTCTTTTATCACATTCAGATTTAATTCCAGTATAAGAATTACAATTTAATAGAATAGTAATACAACCTATTCCTGTGGTTTTACATTTAGAAGAATATGATTTACACTCTTCATCTGTAGAATATTATTTTGGTGCATTTTCACATTTCCTAGCTTAACATTTACCCTTCAATCCTTCTTCACATTTCCCACTACTTCCTATATATCTTAAACACTATTCACTATCACCTGTATAAGTAGTACATGATTTCAATGCTTAATCTGTACATCCAATACCTGTTGTTCTGCATCCATCTCTAAATGATTTACATTAATGATCTGTATAATATGTCAATGGAGCATTAGCACAATCCTTATATTAACATTTATCATTTTTTGATTCACATAATCCATCACTTCCAATCATACCATCACAATTTTTATCATAATAATAACAATTCCTTCTTTCAGTTACACATCCTTTCCCACTTGTGACACATCCTTCAATAAAAGAATTACATGCCTCATCAGTAATCATAGACTCTGGAGCTTCATCACATTTTTAATCTCTACAAACATTGTTTTCCCAAATACATTTCTTTGATCCAGATGAACTTATTACAGTGCTACACAATTATTCATTTTAATTTTTAAAACATTCCCTTGGTATTATGCATTATGTTCCATCACTTGTACATTATGTACTAACTAATTAACATTCATTATGAGTAGTATAAATAAAGCTAGTGCACCCACTAAAATGAATACAATTTTTATTATAGTATGCACAACCTCTTCTGTTAATACAAGCCTCTTATATTAATTTTTTGCAATACAAACTCTCTGGTTCAGTCGAAATTGGTTAACTTTCCTCTTTCTCTTTACAAATATCTTCGGACCATTAACATTTATCATTTTATTTACACTCATTTTACAATTGTAAATCTGAACATTCACAGACATCATTTTTATCTATTTGACAGTGAATTGATAACAAGAAACTCAATAGAAATAAATGATAGAAACTAATATTCATTAAATTTAAGTTAATATTTATTAAACCAAGAATTTTTTAATTTGAGTGTCCAAGAATATAATACTCTTTCATTTAACAACTATATTAAGTAATATCATTAAATTATTTAACTTATTCTTTCTATAATGGTCAACTTACTTTATTTTTTTTGTAAATTTAGAATAGTATAAATTAATTAAACTTAAATATTATTACATATAAAACAAAATAAGATTTTAAATAATATATAAACAATTTATTTTTATTTGAATCTTTTAAAGAAAAATATGAATTATAATTTTTATTTTGAATAATTAACAACATGTATTTATTTTTATAATATTTACTCTTTTTATGTGATACAAAAATACATTATGAAAAATCTATTTTGATATATATTATTATCCAAATATTATAGTCTAACATAGTTAAATATATATATTAAAGGATTTTTAACTATTCTAACTTGGACTCAACATAAAACATTTTTCAAATCTAAATATAATTCAATCTCTAATCCATGTGAGACTAAAAATATTTTATTTCCACTGAAAAAAACTTTGATTTCTTTCTTCCTTGCATTATTTTCAGATTCCATTAAATTTATTCTAATAAACTTACTTAAATCAATTAGTTAATTCTCAGATATTGATAGTATACTTATGCTAATATTCTATTAGAATCATGAAATTTTAATGGGATCAAATTTAATTAAATTATTTAAAAAAATATCATTTCATTCTGACAGGTAAGTTTAAAGAGTTTGATTAAGAGAGTTAAATTATAAAAAGATTTAAGATCAGGAAGAAGATAGTAAAACCAAAGAGAATATCATTTAATTTTAGAAATACAGAACATCTTTAAATTTTCTTCTTTTTATTTTTAAATTCCTTGTATTTAGCAATCTACTTAATATTATAACTATTTTAAATTTTCTTTTATCATAAAAGATCATTATTAAACTATTGGTTTCTAATAATAATATTAATTCATTACCCAAATGATGATAGTAATTAAAAATAAAGATTCATTCCATTATATCTTAGATGATCTATCATCAAAAATTTCACTAAAATTAAATAGTGAATTCAAAATGTGTTATTAAAACAAGGTTAATGATGGTTAAAATAAAAAGATGAATAATAAAAAATAATTATTTTTAATTTATAGACTTTAACCATTTTCTTAACTAATTAAATAGTTATGATTTATAACTTTCTTTCTTTCCTTACTTATATTACATCTTATTATATTATAGATTAACATATGATTGTTATAATCTCAAGATAGCTGATTAACTAATGTTTGTATCAATATTAAATTGAAGATTTCCAAAAAAATAGAATATAATCTTAGAAAATTTACATGCTATTCTTTAATTTTTCCATTATTATTTTATTTTCTGTTGTTGCAGTAGTTTTTGAATGATTTTCAATCTTTTAAATTACTTGATCAATGAATAAATTAAATTAACTTATATTATTTTATAATTGATGAAGTGAATAATAATTTATTGATTAAGTAATTTCAAAGATTAAGTTTAAACAATGATTTAGATATATAAATAATGTATTTCTTTAAGAATTATTAAAATTCATGTTTAAGAAATGTAATTGTATTATATATTAATAAATTCCCAAAATATTATGTTGGGAAATTTGGGTGTATAAATATGCAGAACAACAACTAGTCAGTTGCCTGCATAAGATCTAGGCGAGACCTACATTATTTAACGGCCTGTAGGATAAGGAAAATATGGGTGATTTAATTCTCTATTAAGTAGATAGGTCTTTAAGGCTTAAAACAAATTGAATAAGTAAATTGTTGCCTTAAAAAAAATAAAATAAGAGAAAGAAGCCAATGGAGTAAAATGTGTTTAAGTAATTAGTTTCCACGTACTGCAATGAGAGAAATTCATTTACTTTCATCAATCAAACATGAAAATATTGTGAGTTTTCAAGAAGTTGTCATATAATCTAGTAAGGAAAAAGCAGTAATTATGGTAGAGAGCACTTATTTAGTCCTGGAATACATGGATACAGACTTACATAATCTTTTGTAGAGACGAATAGGTTTTAGTTTAGATTAAGTTCGATATTTGATGTATTAAATACTTGAAGCTCTTTCTTATTTGCATTCTAGGAATATATACCATCGAGATTTGAAGCGTATCCACAACTATATTTTAAAGCTAATAACATATTATACAATGGCAAGGGATAAGTAAAGATCTGCGATTTTGGAATGGCCAATGAATATTCAAAAAAGAGACCATAAACTAAGCGAATATTGGTACCCCAATATAGAGCTCCTGAAATCTATCTAGGCGGTGTATTTTGCTTCGTATTTAACAAGAATAGCAATATGATTGTTCGGTTGATGTGTGGTCAGCTGGCATCCTCTTTCTTGAGTTAATTGTAAAACAAAGTCCCTTTATGTTGGCAAAATCTGAATCTCAATGTTTTTAAAAAATAATTGATCTTTGTGGAACTCCTACAGAAGGTTTGAATTTTATTTTTTCTTTTATGGTGATTGGTCAGATGTGAGTTCACTTCCACATTACCATGAATTAATAAATGAACCAAAGGAAAGAACATTACGAAAGTACTTGCACGCTTATTCAAATTCCATGCCTTAACTAATTGATCTTATAGATAGAATGCTGACTCTGAATCCAGCAAAGAGAATTACTGCCAAAGAAGCATTGAAACACTAATACTTCCAAGCAAGAATCTTTATAATGTGATTTATTATATCCTTAAGGCAGGATGCCCATAATAGAATAGGATGCATAGACACCAAAAGATCCTCCAATTCAAAAGAAGGTTAAATAGGAGCAACATAAACCTTTATTACAGGGTATCAAAATTAATAAATGTATGTGATTATATATATTATATCTATATAAATATTAAGTTAATTAAGAATGTTGTTATTTAATTATTATAATTTATTATTAGATAATTTCTAAGTTTAGATCAGGTCATTTTAGATTTATAATAATAATATAAATTAATTCATATTAAATTATAAAATATATATATATATTATCAATAATTTTCTTCATCATCTTTATAATCAGGAAAATCATCCACATTTGCATACTGAAATTCTTCAATATTTTCAATTATTTTTGGTACTACTTAACAATAAACATTTTAAATTAATAAGAAGATATTTTCATCAAAATCATTGATAGGTGAAATAAATTCTATGGTTATTCTATCATCATGACATTTAGATTCTAAACTAGTTTAAGGTGAACTTGATTCTCTTTTATTTTGATTTTACGATATTTTAAATAATTTTGGATCTATTACAATATATTTAGTTGAATAATTATTTGTATAGCTTTTAAATTCATCCTCTTTGAATCTATTAGTATCAAATCCACTTGGATATTTATTGATATTTTTTAATTAATAATCATTTAATTTAGATTCAAAAGTGATAGACTTTTAAACCACCTTTTGATAAGTACTAAATTTTTGACCTATTATTGGAAATATTAAATAGTATTTATACCTATATTTTCTTCGTTTTAATAATCTTTTTAACTAATAGTATTTCTCATTACTTAAACTTGATTGAATATTAATTCATCATCAATTAAATCAGCTTAAATTTACATTTCTTAAGATAATTCATTTAAATTCTAAGATTCCTCAGCAATTTTAATAAATTTATCTATAGTTTCTTTTATTCTCGAATCAATTCTAGCTATCTCACTTATATTGATATCAGAAAATCCTTTAATATAAAGTCTTGTATTAATGAAGTTTACTAGAACTTTGTTATTTTTAAGAAAATTATTATATATATCTTTAAATAGTTTGGCCTCATTAATTGTCATTTTGATTAATTTATCAATCAGAATGACAATTATAATGTGAGAATTATAATACAAATTTAGTAGTGTAAATAATAACAATTAATAGACATATTAATTTAATGTATATTTTAATAACCCATACTTATCATGAATAGATATCTTATAATATTAGATATGAATCTTACATCAATTATTTAATCGAATAATAGTTATCCTCTATTAAATTCTTCAAGAATATTTTCAGCTGATTATTATTTAAAATAATTCTTCTTTTCCTCTTTTGGAATATTGAAACTTGAATTTTTGATTGAATAAAGGGCAGCTTTCCTTTTCAAATAGATATAATAATTTCTAACAAAGTAATCCATTGATAGACTTTCTAATTTTTTAATAAAAGCGTTACTATATTTTAGATCTTGTTCAACATAATTTTCTACATAACTTATATTCATATTTGCTATTTCTGTAACCAAAAACCTATTCTCAACACATCTGTCTAGGATTATTAAATTTTTAATGATATAATTCCAATAGATTTTAGATTCTGATGATTCTAATTTTGTTAAGATTGTTTTTATTCCAATTTATTGACTAGTATCAGGATCTTTACCTGAGAGTGTAAGCATAATTGCTAGTCATATTTTAAAAAATACCTTGAATGTCACTTTCATTTGGATAATAATAGTCACCTTTATAGGTAGCTGACAATCTAGCTTTTTCAAATGTTGAATTACCTCCAAACTATACTATATTACGAACAAAATTAGTAATCATTTTATAAATGAAATAATTTGGAATAAATTTTTTAATACTCATTACTCTAATCAATCCATCATTCTCCATCTATCAGAATTTACTACTTTCAATTAGTATCTGTATAATGCTATTTAATCAATACTTACATTATCATCAATATTTCAACATTCAAAAATTAGCTCATTTAATGTTATATTTAAAATGGATAGCTATATATGCTTAACTATCTCAAAGTTGTACATAATAGTAAATATGTGCTTAACTTATTTTACTCACTGAACTTGACATGTTTATTAAAGTAATAATTGGGTTTGGATCTTCAATTAATTCTATTTTACAACCAAATATTTATGGATTTTACATAACAATTCCTTATATGATAGTGATTTTAGGTGTAGTTTTATATGATAATTGGAAACACTATTAAGAAAAAGAAAATAGTAGCACTCAACTGCAATAATCTAAGTTTGTTAATTGTAAATAAAAGTCAAATTAGTATGATTAATAATCTTCTAAATTATAAATCTAAGATAATTGTCTAAAATCTCCTGGTTTAGAATGTCCTGATTAATAAAATAGTCCAATGATTCTAGATATGTAATGTAATGAAGAAGAAGATGTTCTTGCTCAAATGTATAAATTTTATATTTATCTTTTTTAGGGCATGGATTCATAATTAATCTATATTAGTTTATAATTAAAATTTTGAAATTACATACTAAAACTTTTATTTAGGGAAACTTACAAATCGTCAATGTACAGGTGTTGATTAAGATTAGGATTATGAGTAAATCTTTTTAGAATCTATAATAGAAATAGGAAGTAGAGAAGTTAATGATTTATTTGGCAATTCAGAATTAGATATAGATTAAGAAGAGTATTATAAATATATTATTATTTAATATTAGTTCCTTAATATTAGATAGTACTGTACACAGTAGATATAAAATTAAAGGTGGATTATAAAAAATAAGATAAATGGTAGCTGCTTTATTTAATAATTATTAAAAGTATGTATCTAAATATATTTATTTAGATGGAAATTCTTTACTTTTACACTTTTCAAAATAAAAAGCAATGAACTTGATTTTAAGAATATTAGTATTAAAGTATTAATAACTGAAGTGAAATCAAAACTTTATACATTATTTATGTTTGAAGCAATATAAAAAGTGTCTTCAAAAAGAGTATTAGATGAACCGCTTTAATTTTAAAACGTTTTCTAAACTTTTCTTTCTGAATCCAACAATTATATTAATGCTATTCATTTATTACTTCTTCTATGTTCTCATGATCATGAAAAAAACTCAGGTAAAATATAAAAAGAATATTTAAAACAAATGAAAATGAGCACATAAAAGTTTATGATATTTTTGGGAACTATGAAAGACTTATCTCTATAACTAACAAATCAATTAACTTTTAGAAACTCAACCTTCAAACTTTCTGATATATTAGATGAACTATAACTCATTTATGAAGATTGTTTAAAAATTAAGGAAATCTCAATAGTTTAAATAATAGATAATGATATGATTGTTTATAATGATTCAGATCGAGTACATTTATATATTTATTATTTAGACTAAACAAGTTTTAAAATGTCTATTTGAAATAGCTATTAAATTTACTGTAACTTCTAAAATTAGAATTGATATTCATTAGGTATCACCAAATAATTATCAATTTTAAATCAAAGATATACCTTTTAGAGAAGAAAACTAAAAGATTTAATATCAAACTATACTTAAAAATATAACATAATTAATGAAAACTAATTGTAAAGATTTTGATATGAGTAATTTATTGGAATTGTAAATATCTGCAATTCTAGCATTCTAACTTTCTGGTTCTCTACGAAAACCTTTAGAATTAAGTTTTGATAATCATTTTTAAGGCACTTTCACTTTTACTGTAGAATCACTTCAAATCAATGGTAAACATGGTAATCATAATTAATAAATCAAACCTAAACGTGCATTTGAAACATCATTATCTATGTTATTAGCATAAGCATAAGATAGTTCTCATTATAAATATGAAGAATCAAAATATATGTCCTTTACATAGATTTCAAAATAGTACTCACTAAAACCAGATATTCCATTTGATTTATAGAGTGCTCATTTTTCATAAATATCAAAAATCAAATAAGAATCTCCAAAAATTAAACCTATAGGTTCATAAGCTCAAATTAATTCAGGTGGAACTAATAAAATATAAGAATCTATATTTCCTAAAAGTTTAAATAATAATAATCCTTCAAAAGCGATAAAAAGTGACTCAGCTATTAATGAATCTTCTAAACCTATGACTAGTGCTTTAGATTTTGGAGAAAGTACTAATCCCAATATTGATTTCCAGGAATTAAGTCCAAAACTTTTACATTCTGTTATTAAGTTCAAATTAACTAATTAATGTTGTTCTAAAGTGATTATTGCAGATAATGATTATTTGAATGTTTCAGTTCTTTAAATTCTACTCAATAAATATGAAGTTAAAGCTGATAAAGCATTTACATAGTAATAAACTCTTTAGTTGATTAGAAATAAGTCTCTAAATCCTTGTAGATGCAAAAATGGAGCTTATTTACTATACTTCATTGATGCCTCCTTACCTGTATACATTTATATATATATAGTAATCAGCAGTAGATTTGATCAAAGAAATCAAACAACTATTTAAATCTTTGTAAGTAGATAAAGGCTTCATTATTGCCATGGCTAGTTATTGTGATATGGATTTGAAGTTGATTTGCTTTAATTCTGGAATCGATTATTTCATTACAAAACCATTTGATTTGTTTGAATTAACTGCTATTCTTTAATATATATAGTTTTGATAAAACATAATTTTATTTTAAGTATTATATTATTTAATTTTCAATCAATATATTCTCTTATAAAATTATAAATGTACAAGTACTTAAATATCAATTGAAAAAGTGGGAGGTAATGCTATCTCTTAGATAAGATACTACTAATATGAAGGGGAGTCATAGATTATCTATTCAGAGGAACGTTTTGGGTAATCCAATTAGGATATATTGGAAGAAGAATTAAATAGAAAACTGTTGGTTTATTAACATGAGAGGAATTTAAAAGGAAAAGAGAAAATATAGATAGAATTTATGTTTAAGATCTTTAAAAGAAATAAGAAGAAGAAATAGGAATTAAAATAAAAAGAAAATAAGAATATAAATTGAAAACTGTGTAATTGAGCTTTGATTAAGTATAATAAGATTTTTATGATAAGAAAAATTATAATTATAGGTAAGATATCAAATTTTGATACATTAGATCTTTCAGACATGAATTGAGAAAAAAGATTGAAGAGCTTACTAAAAAATCACTGGTATAATTCTTAAATCTTATAAGTGAATATTAAAAAAATATGGAATTGTAAAAAGATTAATTAATTGATATAAAATTATAATATTGGGATGCATAAACTTGTACAAGAACTTTAAGAATTAGAAAAATGACTTTAATTAATAAATTTTTGAAATTAGTTAGAAGAGATATTATAAGAGATTTTGGATTTGTATGATTTATGAAATAGATTATTTAGTTAACTGAGTTATAGTCCTTATGATTTACTTTTTATAGCCAATACAATGATTTTACCTCAGAAACTAAGTCTTCATGATATAATTGCTTATAAAGTTAAATATAGATCTGGATAGACTATATTTTCATTTGAGTAGAGAAAGGTATATAAAAATATGATTTATTTGATATTTATAGGTTTAAGGTAAAGGTTAAGAATATGAAGTTGAAGTTGAAAATTCAACTACTTATAGGATAATTGATAAATTTAGATATGAAAAAATCAAACATATCTATCCATGTTCTTAATTGGAAATTGTTGATATTAATAAGTACTAATGAAAACTTTTGATGAGTTATTATTAAATTTAACGAATAAATTTTTAATAATGTCTACTGAGCAATAGCAAACAAAATTACATAGATTACAAAACTATTATCATTAGTTTGAAAAGGGTGAAATCACAGGAACTTAATTGAAATCTCAATTACAAACTAATTTAAAAATCAGATGGAATCCCAATTTAGAAAATATGATCCATCAAGTTGATCCATCATATACAGATTTTGTTAGATCAATTAATAAAACAAATAAATATGTACCAAAATAAACAACTCCTTAATTGACAGAATAAATCAATTACCCAAAGAAAATAAGAACAGAACATATGTAAATTTATATATTAATTAATAATAGAGGTCATGCAGATTTGCTTAAATGGGATTGATAAATCATTACATATATATAAATATATACTTAAAAATAAATATTTTATATTACTTTATAGATAATAATTTATAATTATAATTAATATTCTTAAGGATTATTTTTTTTTATTTCAACTTATAAAAGAATACATGAAAAATCATAACATTCCAAAAAGTTCAGAAAGATATGGTAAACTCATTTTACCAATACGTCATTCACTTCCAGTTGGATTATTCTCTAGTTAGAATTCTCTATTTGCTTCTATTATTTCTGTAAAGAACAGAGAGTCAAATAGCAAAAGTCAAAAACAGAAGAATTCATAAACACATTTTGAAGCAGCAACACAAAGAGCTGTAACACCAAATAATTAAAATCCATCTATACCATTTACAACTAAATATCATTTAAGTAGTCAAACATAAAAACCTAAAAAGAAATCTAATTTAATTAATAAGGAATCATTTTAATCAAAAATTTCCAATCTTATCTGTTAAAATAAAAGTGCAGATTTTGATAATATCAGTTCTTAAATTAAGGATAGAGATGATTAAGAATTAAATAAAGTTTTTAATAATCTAAAATGGATTAGTCAATAAATCAATACCATAAAGGTTAATTAATTATCTCAATAGATATTATCTTAATGGTAAAAAGTATTAACATCTAATTGTGAAAAAGTTGTAGAAATAAATAAATAAAAAAAGAAATCAGAAATGGAATATCCATAATTAATAAAAAGCAATAGTTCATCATCTTAAATATTTGATGCATCTGGTCTCAATCTTGAAAAGCTTTTAGCAGAAGAAAGAAGAAATAGACTATTAGTAGAAGAATAGACTAGCAAAATAATATCAAGTCAAGAATCTCAAATTAAATCATATGTAAATATTTATCTATATTATAAGATTGAGAAAATTAAATAATTAGAATAGAGATTAATAGAAAAGAATTCTTGGCAAAAATGATTATAAGAAAACATGTGTATTATTATTTATTCCTCAATTTTATTTTATTTCAAATATCTATAGTTATTCAAAAATTTAAAACTAAATTTTTCTCAAATTACATATCAATTAGATTACAGATAATAAACAATCCCTTTAGTTAGGCTAAAAATTATACCTAAAAATCCATAAATACCAAGAGTTAAATTACAAAATAACAAATAATAAGAATTCTAATGTAATTAAGGAGAACTACAAAATATAGTAATCTATTATTTATATAGATTTAAAGAGAAATTAAAGAATAAATTGATATAAATATCAAGTATCATTTTGTTTATTTTAAATTGAAGGCATTGAAAAAAATTAAAAATAATTTGAATCAAAAAATCATTAATTACGTTTAATTATAATTAATTTATCGCATGCAAAATACTATCATTTAGATCAATTTAAATTATTTTCAAAGTATGAATGGGTTGAAAAATTATAAATTCAATAATATAGTTTATATTCATCAAAAGTAAAAGAAATAAATATATTTAAAGTTTGATTAAGGTTTGTACTATATATATATTAGAATTTAAAACTCTTTAAACTTTAAACTTGAATAATTTTCATAATATTTATAAAGAAACATTGAATGATTATATATGTAATAAAATTAACTTTGTCAACATAATGATAAATTTTATTTGATAAAATAAGTCTCAAAAATATGAATAAACTCGAATAAAAAGCTGTTAGCTCTTTACTTAAACTAGCAAGAGAAGAAGACACAATAACTTAAAGAGATTGGGAACCTTAGTCTCCAAAGCAAGTTGATTTTATCTCACCTCAACCCAAAAGTCTTAATTAACATAGAAAAAATGTTAAAGTGATTTAAAATCATAAAGCCAGACAAAAATCTTCAATAGAGATAAATTAAAATGATGATTAATAAGTGTTAGGATTTTCATAAAAAGAAAATTCACTATAATAATTAATAGAAGTGTATATGAAATAAATTCGGCATACACAAAGATAAATGGAATCAATACACTAATAAAAATTTGATTTAAAATCAGGTTGGGTTAATTTTAGTTCAATAATTCTCGAAAGCAAAGAGAAATTACCTAAGAAACACAAAAGGTCTTCATTAGAATTATAAGTAAAAGAAAATAATCAACAAAAAGTATAGTAACAACAATCATTCAAAAAGACACCGCTTCGAAAAGTATTAAATAATGATTCTTTTTTTTTACCAAAATTGAAGTCAACATATCTAAAATGATTCATTTAATATTTCAAGTTTGCTCAATTTGCTTTTTTTTCCTCTTCCCATTATTTATTATCTAAAGGACAAGTATTTTTTGTTTTAAGCCATTATCTTATGCAATGTTCATGATAAGCATGTCCACATTTTCCTTATTATGTATTGCATATCTCTTTTTAATCTTTTCCTTCACATTCAATACATTTTTCCATTATGTGATTTTTACAAATAGCACAATGTTCTACTTTCAAACTCCAAGCTAATATTATAATATTTATATACACCAAAATGCCACAGGATACCATTTCTTAATTTCAAATCTTCCTTTTTCTTCTTATTACATAAGTATTTATTATTAATAATATATAGTAAAATATTGACTATAATTAACACTTGAATTATTATTACTCTTTTTAAACTCTTTAATAATATTATTTATTTCATTTATATACTCATTACTCATAATGACTATAATACTTTCTCTATTGTATCAAAAGCTGAATTAAGTTCTGCTTCATTAATTATCAAAGGTGGAGTTAATCTAAGTGATTATATATAATATATATATACCTCATGATAGTTTTATGTGTAGGTTTGCAAAGAAGTCCTTCTTTTGCTAATTTAAGACAGAAATCCCAAGCAACATCTCCTTTACCATCTTAGAATTGTATGGCTCCCATTAATCCTCTACTTCTAATTTGAGTTACATTATTGTATTTCTTTAATTGAACTAATCTTTTTTCCATAACTTTCCCTAGACTATAAGCATTTTCAATCATTTTTTCTTCTTATAAAACTTCTAAGGCTTTAATGCATAGACTAGCTGCCAATGGATTACCACCATAAGTAGATCCATGCTCACCTGGTTTAATTTACAACATAATCTAATCATCAGCTAGAACTGCAGAAATAGGATAAAATCCTCCTGATAATGCTTTACCCAATAATACCATATCTGGTCTGACATTATCCTATTTAATTATTAAATTTATTTGATACATGTTCTACTGCTAACATTTTTCCAGTTCTACCTAAACCTGTTTAGATTTCATCCACAATCATTAAAACATTATATTTATTGCATAATGATCTTACTTATTTTAAATAATTTTAATCAGGAATTATAACTCCATTTTCACCTTATATAGCTTCAAAGAAAATGGCAGCATAATTTGGATTAGCTTTAAATTTAGATTCAATAGCATCAACACTATATATAAAAATTTTGATTACTTGTTATAATCTACAAGATCAAAATTTAATCCACCAAAAGGTCCAAATTTATTATATCTTTCTGGATCATCACTACTACCACATGCTGCTATAGTTCTACCCCAAAAATTGCCATTTGCAAATAGAACTCTAGCTTCATTTTCAGGAACCTTTTTTATATTGTATGCCCATCTTCTAGCAAATTTAATTGCTGATTCTCCTGCCTCAACTCCAGAATTCATAAATAACACTTTATCATATTTAAATAATTAGGTAATATATTTCTCAGCCTCTCCTAATTTATTGTTATAAAATCTAATATGATATATATTATCTTACGCTCTTGATGTTAAAGTTAATTAAGAAGCTTATTGTATTAATTCTTAATAGATCTTCTCATGACAATGACCTTGATTAACTGCTGAATATGCTGCTAAAAAGTCCATATATTTCTTTCCTTCTTGATCCCATACATAAATTCCTTTCCCTTTTGAAATTACAATAGGTAATGGATGATAATTATGACATCCATATTAATTTTCTAATTGTACAAAGTATTAACTATTTTTAACTTATGAGAACTTCCCAATCGATTTGAAAATAAGATTTTTCATTTAATAAATTAATACGTAATATTTTGATAATGAAAATTTCACAAATTAATTTTTAAAAGTCATAACACATGATCTTAATTGGAACTGATAAATTTTTTCTTATCTTCAATATACAGAGCTAATATTTCTAATCCTTATATTGGCATGATAGTATTTGTAATTTCATTTGGTGGTAACAAATATAAAAGACTGTTTCCAATGTATGCAACCCCAATCTTGTTTTTTTCTGAAAAATAATCTATATATTCTTAGAATGCACTATTCTAAACATATTGTTATAATTAAAACCTAAGTGAAATCTGAAGGACAGAGAATGAATTTGAAAGCATCATTTGCAGACTTTTTGGCATCAGTAAAGTTTCCCTTATAATTAACTTATATTTGTGGTGACATCACAATAGGAGCCTTAAATTAATACTAAGAAATTCAATACATCAGATTCTTAACATTTGGCATCTACTCCAACCTTATGACTCTTGCTTCTAAACATAAATCCACTCCAAAATGTATCCCAATCTTATCGCTATTATTATTGTTGATTAGTATCAAAATTTAAAAATCCATCAAGAATCTCTTGGTTCCCATTTTGATTGGGATTTAGTTTAATTTTCATATCTTATTCTTGAGGTTGAATTTATTAAGGAAGATTAAACTATTATGGATCTACATATTGATGATACATTCTTTAATCTTATTTAGGAATCATGAATTGTTATTTTGGTTATTGGAACATAACTTTTTATGGAATGAAAAGTGGTTAATAATTACATTAAAAAGGTTATGCAACTGATGGCATCATCATCATTTTATTAGGTAATGGTTATTATTATGGAATCATTTAGATTTATTAATATTATGGAGGTTATTATTATTATTATTATATGAGTTTTGTTGGTAATGATACTATACCTACTTCACATTTGGAATCACCTAGAAGATCTACTAAATGTTATTAAAGATAGTTTCTTATTTAGATAGCTTATTTTGTATCTCTAAATTGTAGAAGTGTGTATGATTTATAATTTGGATCTTGTTGAATATAATTCCATAAGAGAGGTGGGCATGAATGATTCTAACATATCTTTTAGTTATATGATTAAAAAAATTACTTCAAACAAAAACGCATGATCAACTTTTTTATTTAAATTAGGAGGAAAGAATATAAATAATACTGATGAAAGTTTAGAATGTTACTCATTTGATAAACTAAAAAAAATCTAATAAAATTTACTTATTGCCAACAATATTGTGTCTTTTTATAGGGTCAGAAAAATAAATTTTTATTTAAGTAGAAAATTATTATTAAATACTATCCATTTCTTCATAGGCAGAAATAGCTTAATCTATCTAAATTCAAATAAAAAAAAAGTTTATACAGTAAAAAATTTTATATAACTGTTAAATATATTATGCTTATTAGGATACAGATCAACCCTCTCTATAGGGCCAAATTATTAAAAAATCTATAATTTTCACATTCTATTACCTAGCGAATCTTCAATTCATCATAATTTTTGGATATCCCACTAACAAACAATTCTCTAACAAAAAGTTGAATTTATATTTTTGGAGATGGCTCCAAAGGAGTAATGGGTCCATTAGTTAATACTTGTTTGTTTTTTTCTTAAGATCTGGATCGAGATCTAGATTTGCATTTAGTAATAGCTTATTTATCAATTTAAGGTTTCACAGTCCAATCTCCGATTATACCATCTTGAATTGCCTTATCAGCTGCATCATTATCAGCAAAAGCAATAAAAGCATAACATGAAATATGTAAAGGTAATCCTTTTGTGAATTAATTCCTATACCTGTAGGTGTTTTTCTGATGATCCTGATATCAATAATATTTCCATAAGTTTAAAAGGTTTATTACAATTATTAAGTTGTGACATGTAAAGGTAAATTGGAGACATGAATTTTTTATCTAGCAGAAATAGGTTGGGCAGGTGTTGGAATAGGTAAAGGATACTAAATGGGTGAATTTTGAAATTGATGAGAAACTAAAGAATTATTGAGCATAGAAATTTAAAAATATTAATATCATTTTGATGTTTTATACTTCCTCTTAAATTTGAGAATAATCTACTATCAATTCAAGTGTTTGAATAGATTACATATACATCATCGGCTCAATTGTTTTTAATGAAATAATATTCCCTTCATTTATATATATTAAAATAAATTAAATGAATAACAACGATGAAATTATATAGAAGTTGGATGTGATAGTTGCAAATTACTTAAATTAAAAGGATCATAATGGTTAACTGTTGACTGAAAAATATTCAGAGACATACATATATTCTTTAGTTCAGAAACATTTATTTGATTATGAAGCAATTTTTACAGCATCTTAAAAATCTGTAATTGATGTATTTGATTTTATAACTTCCCTATTGAAAGTAAATTTACAACCATTCAAAATAGTTTACTTCAGAACCCATAGAAGATACTTTATTCATTATTGTATAAGCCATAGATTTCTTCAAAGCTATCTGCGAAGAATATCAAACTTACACTATCAAATTTTCAGACCTTTCAAGTTATCTTTGCAAATATAATCCAAATTTAGATGATGTAAATATACCATTTGATTTTGATAGAAGGATGTCCCTTTACAAAATAGAACCATAACTTATCATAAATATCCTCCTTTGAAATAATTTAATAAACCATAAAGTAGATAAGTAAGAAGTATTGATTTGGAGGCACCAACAATTCTTGGAACTTTGGGTCATTACATAAAAAGAATCAACAAAGAGAAAATTTACATAGATTCTCAAAAAAATTAAAATAGTTCTATTTTAAGAATGCAATATTAGGAATCAGAATTAAAGATTCTAATACTCCATTAATATAGTGATTTTATTAGTATCTACAATCCTGATTGTACATTGTAAAGTAGATTAAGACCTAAAGCATAACAATTAAGAAATATCATTCATGATTTTTATTGGTCTGAAGAATAATAAAGAATTGGTATAGTATTTAAAGATGCATGGATTTGTTTTATGGATTAGAGTGATTAATTTGAATTGGAAAAGTATTTTACAACAAAAGTAGATCAACATAGAATTTACTATGTTCAAAATAAATGGATGACTATAGGTGCTGATTCAAAGATATCAATATGGAATTTAGAAACTGAAAAAAGTAGTGTTATATCTCATGATCAAATTAAGAATGTTGTAAATATAGTTGAAATAACTTATTTATAATTAGTATGTATAGCTTGTTAAGATAAATTGACAATGTGGGATTTATGGGAACACAATAAACCTAAATTACTATTTAAATTATAAGTTAATCATAGTAGATTGAATAACATTGTATTCTTTTAAGAATATCACTTAATTATAACTTCTGGTTTTGACACTAAGGTTAATCTTTATTAATTACATAAAAAATATAATGATGGAGATTATGTTGGTTAATTGGAAGGTCATACTGCAATTGTTACTGCAATATAATGTGTAGAGAAATCTCCAATTGTAATAACAACTGATGATCGATTAATTGTAAAATTATGGGATATCAGAATTATGAAATGCATATAATCTTTTGATTTAGAAATGAGACAATCTATAAATTACATTACCATAATGTAAAATCTATCTAGTGTATGTTTTGCTACGAATCGATTAATAGTAATGGCTTTTGAAGGTCACGATAAAAATCTATCTTAACCTAAACCTTAAAAGTAGAGGACTTTGCATTTATATCCTAAATAGGTGGAATTGGATGCTATAAAAAAATAGTTGATAGTCTCAACAAATAGAGATATTCGAATTATCAATTTATCTAATGGATAAACTGATACCATAATAAAGGCTATGATTGGTCAAACAGATGATATGATCAATCAATTTAAACGTATTATATGTCAATATTCAAAGCAATTCAATAACATAAAAAGATAGTACTTGGAACAACTAAGGGACTTATTAAAATATTTGATACATATTCTGGCGATCTTATCAAAGAATACTAAAATAATAGTAATAAAATTACTCATCTCTCTATTGATTATTAAAATAGAATAATTTCAACATCATCATTGGATGGTTAATTACATATCTATAAGGAAAATAATTTGAATTTTGAATCTTTAAGAAAAGCTGAAAATGTTCATAATGGTATTGATTATTGTTATGTCTCTTTATTTCATGATTTAATTATTACAGCTGGTGTTGACATAGTATGTTTATGGAATTTGGAATTCACTAAACCAGTCTCTACTATTAGAACTGAATCAGCTCCAAAAGGTGTACATATTCTAGATGGTTATCGTATTATAATTATAGGATGTAAGTCTAATACATATTTTCTCTAATTTGATAAAAGTGAAGATTAATACTTTTATTAATAATTAGGATTTATTCCATAAAGTTGTTGTGCTTTCACTGATAAAAATGGTACTGTTCTTTTAGGATCTAGAAGAGGATTTATTTGTAAACTCTAATTTAACAATACTAAATGTCAGAAAGCATAGTTTCATCCCTTTAGATAAAATTGGGAAGACTATAATATAGGTGTCAATAATCATAAAGTTACAAGATTTGTTGTTAATACTAATCATGAACTCAAAGTGGAAACATAAATTGAGGCTCACAAAAAAAGATTATAACATATTGATTTTATTTCATTAGAAGGTGATAATGTATTAAAGGAAGGTTAATCTAAAGTAATAACTACATCTAAAGATGGTTTTTTAAAGATCTTTGATTATCCATCTTTTGATTTAATGTGTGCATTGAATGTTAATCATGTACTCCCACTTAAATGGTCGATTAAAATAGATGAACATGAAATTATTAAATTTAAAGTGGCTTTTGCATTAAAAGTAATACATTTTATTAGGTCTTAACCTAATCTAACTATTAGTCATTTAAGAATGCTAGAACCTAATTCAATATTTAAAAATTTATTAAGTTAAAAGAAATTCTTTAAATAAAATACAAATGAAAACAAAGTTTAATTATTGTAAGACTTTTATGAACCTAGAGATTTGGTATTTTAAAAAGTTAAGGGATTCTATAAAAATGAATTATAAGGACTTTCTTTAAAATAAATTGAAGAAAAAAAGAAAGCATTACTTTAAGCAAAAATGTTTGAAAAAGATTATAATGAATAAAATTTTTAATCAGAATAGAAATAAAATGAAGATATAGGAAATAAAGAATTTAAAAGTTGGTAGTAATTTCTTCATCCAAATTTCAGAAAAAATGGAGTACAAGGAGAAATTGAATAAATTGAAAGATTACATATGGTTCATCAATTTGAAAAAAGATTAGATCAAGTCTTAACTAAAGAAGATGATACAAATATTAAGCCAAATGTTTCAGGAAGAAGATATTCAAAAACAAAACAAGAAATCTAAAATAAAAGTGCAAATAAATCTTCAAGATTAAGATCAACGCTTCCTTTCTTTCAATATGCTAGTGATAGAAAATTAGCATCCATTCCTGCTTCAACTGATACATCTCAAAGATCTACTCATGTTGGATATGATACTATGAGAGAAGAATACTCTAAAAAAAGAATTTAAAGAGTTTAATTTTTATCATAAAATATTGGCTAATTGATCTCTGATTTAGATTAGAATAAAAAGAAATAAGGATTAGAAATAGGAGAAAACACTATGAGAAAAACTAGTGGATAAGTATTTAATTAGATTGTTAATAAATTGAATGAGAAATTAAGAGATTCAAAGTTTAAGAAATACTCTAGAAGTATGTGTAAACAAGATTTAGAAGGAATTTTGATTGATGCTCATCTAGATTCTATGCACTCTAAATAATCCTTAAGGAAATTGCCTTGATTTCAGAATTTACATTAATTTTAATTCATTTCTATATATATATATATGATAAATCTAAAAGATTATCATTTAAATATTACTTTATTTTTTTTAGAAATAACACACTATTTTAAATTAATTGTTATATTATAATCAAAAATGGGATAAACTTGTGCATGTCAACAGAAAATAGAAGAGGATCCATATCTTGAAGATTCATAACATTAGACCAATTAATAGAAGCAAACTGATCTCCAACCTAATGCCGATAAGATTGAAGTGGAAGAATAAGAATAAGAAAAAGAACAATAAACTATAGATATTGATCCAATACAACTCAAATCATATGAGATTGAGGATAATTGTCCTTAAGGCCTTTAACCACTTTCATTTTAAGCATAATAAGAATTCATTGATCAATTTCCTGCAATTGTTAAAAAATAACTTTAGAAACTATAAAAACTTGAAATTAAAGCATCTATATCTCCTAATTATAAAAGAATTCCTCAAATTGATACACCGTAATAAAAGTATAATATTCATTATTAGTTATTAATTATTAAATGGAGATGTTTATGTAGGATAATGGGCTGAAGGAAAACCTTTTGGTTTAGGCAAAATATATTATATTGATCACCAAGTTTATGAAGGTCAAGTTATTGATGGAATTCCTGAAGGAGAAGGTAGAAAAATATTCAAAGATGGTTCATATTACAGTGGTATTAAACAAACTATAATTCAAAAGGATAATTTAAAATGGGAGAAATAACTGGAAAGGGTAAGTTTACTAGATTAGATGGTTTCAAATATGAAGGTGATCTTTTATGCGGTTTACCTGATGGAAATGGAATTGAAACATGGCCAGATGAAACCACTTATTAAGGAATGTACAAATTAGGTAAAAAACATGGGAAAGGAACTTTTACTTGGGGTAATAGAAAGAATAAGAAAACAGGTAAATTAGAAACCTATACTGGTTAATTTAAAAATGATTAATTTTATGGATCAGGAAGATATGAATGGTCTGATGGAAGAATTTATGATGGAGAATGGGTAGATGGCAAAATGGAAGGTGAAGGTGAATTCATATGGCCAGGTATTTAATTATTTAAATTTATATTAGATAAGAGAAAATATACTGGACATTATTTAAAAGATTTCAAATCTGGTTATGGTGAATTAGAATGGCCAGATGGAAAAAAATTGGCAGGTTAATGGAGAATGGGTAAATTGAATGGAATTGTTACTCTAACTATTAAAAGTAAAATTAAGGAAGGATAAACTCAACCAGAATCTGATAAAACATTTATATCTGAATGGGAAGATGGAAGACGAATAAGATGGCTGGATAATTTAAAACATAGTGGAATACATAGCAATATTAGTTAGCTTAGAAATTTTGATGAACATTAGGTTTAATAAAATACTAGTTAAATATTACATTCTCAAATTAGATAAGATGAGTTGCTGTCAAATAAGTAGGATTCTATATTGAATAATTCTAAAATTTAACAATAATAAACTATATTTTAATAAAATGCATATATCAAGTAATAATAATAATAATAATAATAATAATAATAATAATAATATTAAAATCAGATTATTGAAAATCAGAATAATTAATCTATAAAATAAAATTAATAGGAAATTGGCAGCTATAATGTTGAGGATAATTAATTTGAATAGTTTAATGAACCTAAGAAATAACATTAAAATCAAGATATATTTGGTAAGGAAAGTGATCAATAAGGCTAAAAAGATAAAACAGACATATGATAATAATTTATATTTATATTTAATATAACATTTTTGTATAAATTTATTTAAATAATCAGGAAATGCTTTAAGTTTTCATTTTTTTAGTTGGTTTTTTAGGTGTTTTCTTTGAATCACTATTAGCTTAAGTTCTCATTCTTATGTTTCTTTTAAATGGTAATAATAAATTAGATTTTTCATCATATTATTTTGAATAGAATTATTATACAAAAGATTTCATAGCATCATCTTCAACTGAATTTATTTATTAAGTTTAAGCATTAGTAGGAGTAAATAAATATTAAGTTGAATTAAATTCTTCAGCCAAATCAATTTTTTAATGATTCAATTTCAATAAAGATAGTACTTCAGGTTTCTGTTTTATTTTTTCTAAATCTTCTCCTAATGGAGCTTATTATTATAAAGCCATAATAAAATTAGCTTCTTTTTCAATATTACTTATAGTTCCCATCCTTCTAAAAGTTCTAGCAGTATTTACTTTATGAGTATTTTCTGATTTCAATTTTATGTCTTCTTTGACAATAGGATCGAAATTAATATGCATCAAATCTTATTTGGATCCTTATCTACTGAAATAATCCACAAGAGCATAAAATTTCATATCACCAAACTCGAAGTATTTCTTAGGTTTTTATTAACTTTCTCTTAGTTCTTATGAAATTTGTTTTACTCTTTATAAATAACTTTTGCTAAAAACATCTAATTTCGGAGGTCTTAAAGAGTCTGCATACTTTTTTACAGCCATCATCTTTTAAAGTAATACAGCATTTTTCTTTTTTTCATATTCATTATATTATTTAAGGATGGCCATTTCAGCAGGTGTAAATTTTTCATTCAAATCTATATCAATAGAAGAAGTTACCTGCTGATTCTTTATAACCAACTCCTAAATCATATTTCATAAGGAAACCATGCTGCCAACCTTTTTCTCCCAATAATCTGTCTGGCAATATTTTCAATATTTTATGTCCAGGTGGTCCAATAGAGGATTGTGTTTAATCGATCTAATTTAGTTTGACCCTACTTTGCAGAATTGTTTTCGACAAAATTTTCTAGCAGAATTCTTCTCACAGCCTTCCTCTCGCAATTTAAGATACATCATTGCATTGCTGTTATAGGATGCATGAATTCGAGTACACATAGAAAATATATTAATGTTTAATGAAAATCTTCATTAAGAGTAATAAATATTCTTCATTAAGAGAACAAACAATAATAATGAGAAATATTGATATTAGAATAGATCACAAAACATAACCTTGCCTGAATTATTTAATATAACATAATTTATATTTTTCACAATAATTTTATAAATATAAAAGTCTTTTAAGAAAAATATACAAATTTAATTATTATTTTATTCAAAATTTCCTTACTTCTTTCTCTCATTATTATTTATCAATGGATTCCTTAATATTATATACAGTAATTGCATAGAAGATTTATGTTTGCCTCATTTCTATAATAATGCATTTTAATCTTCTTTTTTATGTTCTAATCATGAAACTTAGTATCTAAGTTTTAAGTAATTAAATGTTATTTTTATTGTTACTTTTTAATAATCCTATTTTACTTTAATTCATTTTCTACTAAAAATGAAGAATTTTCTAAAGGGGGCTCAGTATATCTGTTTTCCATTTTTATAAATCTATTTAATGTGATAATATTAATGATAATTCTTATATTTATACTTAAACTTTAAAATTAAAAGATATATCACTGAAACCCATTATTTTACGAATATTTTGATTATTCAAATGAGTAGATTGAATAATTAAGTACTGGTTTGAATTAATTCAAACCAGTATTTAATTTGATGAAAAAAAATATTATTTTTGACAATATAAATTATGTAGAGAATATTCATAGATTGCAGCAATAATAAACAATTCATAAAAAGGTAAAAAACTTGTTTATCAATTAGTAATAATTAGATGAAAAATCTTTATAATAAATACAATAACTCAAGTTTTTAACATAAAGATCTTGTTAACTAAGTATAATTTAACTCTTAGAAATTTGTAAATTAGTAAATTTAAAATTAACTTTCCAAAATTATAAATGTTTAGATATGTATGATAATAGATTATAAAGAAAATCATTAAATTTGATTAATGGAATTTATTGATTTTTAGCAAAGTAAGAAATACAATCTTTTGATGATAGATATAAGGAATAACTTAGAATATAGATGATTACAAATAAGACAATAATAATATTTTGAGTATAAAACTAAAGAAAAGAAGAGAGAAATGTTATTATTGAAATTAATACAAAAGTGAAGAAAAAAGAACTGAAGAACCTGTGCCATTCTTAAAAACAATTTAATTAAAAGAAAACAATTGATATCAAATATAGAATTAAAAGATTATGGTTGATAAAATATATTTATGAATTAGACTAATGATTAATCTTAAGATACAAATGAAATTTTTTTACTATAAACTAGTGATAACTTCTAATTTTGTCTTGATGGGGTATAGGTTTTATAATCAGAAGACATTACGGAAAACAAAAAAGAAGTTTGGAAAGAATTTAGTATAATGATTATATTTATTTTAACTCAATGAAATCAACCAAAGCCAGATAAGTTACAAATACATCACAAATCGAAACTACACTTAATAATTAGAGTATTTCTTCTCGTAAGGTTCCAAAATTGCCATACTTGTATACAAAACATAATCAAGTTCTATCTACATCTCGAAAACTTTTGTTAGAAGAGAATTCTGTTATTATATAACTAAATGGATAGAAAAAAGAGTTACTAAAACTGATTTATGATAGATAATTAGATGATGCTATAGATAGTAAGTTATTTTTATAATAGTGTAGTAACAAAGAAATTAGTTTAGTAATGTATTGCCTATGATCTGAATATATTTGGTAAATCACTTCATATACTGGCAGACCTTTATATATCTAACAGAGAATTTGCTAATGGATTGTACATTTACAATGTACTTAGAGTTTTGGCAGACGTTTAAAACAATTAAGCACTTAAAATTGAAGCTTTAATTCAAATGGGAGATTTATGCAAATTATAATAATAATATCATCTCAGCAAAATATTTTTAAAGAAAGCTCTTTAATATGTATGGTATATGAATGATACTGAAAACGAAGCAACAATTTATGATTATTTTGGAGTTCTTTATTATGTATAAGGAGAATTAAGATTGGCTAAAGAATATCATGATAGAGCTATGAATTTTATTAAAGAATCTAATGATAGTGCTGCACGTAAACATGGTATTGAATATGTAAAGACTTATATAAAAAGAATTAATTATTAATCTTAAGTTATGAATAATATGGTATTGTCTAAATTAGGATTAATATAAGGTAATGAAACAGAAATTAAATTAAATACACTACTAGATTTTAATATATTGACAGATTAAATTTTATAAGATTATGAATTTTAAGTTGAAATGTCAACACCAAATAGACCTTAAAGATGTATAACTAAAAATGGAGTACTTTAAAATGATGTTGATATGTTTGAAAATGTAAAAGAATTGCATGAAAGATAAAAAAAAAGAAAATTTTTTGAAAAAAAAATACCAGTAATGCATTTAACTAGATCAGTATTTAAATAAACAATTGAAGAATAACTTGAATAACGTATGAAAACAGATAAACAAAAAAATGTATATATATTCTTTTGATTAGTCTGTTGAAGAATATAAGAAGTAGTTATAAAAATTTCATACTTATAAAAATTTCCCTGAAAAATTAGAAAAGGTTAATATTAATCATTTATCTCCAAACAGAAATCTTATTGGTTTTAAATATAGTTTTAAACCTATGCGTCATTCATTACTTGATTTATTTGGTGAAATTGAATAATATATGTATTTACATTAATCCTGATTTTCTTAATTATTTATTTTTATTTTAACAACACAAAATAACTAAATCATTTATATAAGCTTTAATGAACACTCTATTTATGAATTCAATACTTATACATATATATATATATCAAGACATTTTTAATAAGGATGTAATCTAGAAAATATATAAATGTCTATTATATTAAATATTTAATTTTGGATATGAGAAGATTAATTGTCAACCAAACAAGAAGCAAGACAGTTGCAGCTCGTCCAAGTGCTAATTTAGATAGGATCAATAAATGGTTGTAAACTCTTACAGCTAAAGCCAATACTTTAGAGAGCAGATTTTATGCATCATAATTAAGTTCCTTGTTTAATTTCTATTCTAAACCAACCACAGGTGCAGCTTAAGTAATAGCTTAATTAAATAATAGGAAATTGATTGGAATTATTGGAGAGAATAAATCACTACAGAAGGATTAGTTGATAAGGTATAAAAGGGTCATGATACTCTTCTTAATAAAGAATTTGATGTTGAACGTATTTGTCATCAAGTTGTTTCCAGTTAAAGCAAAGAATTAGAAGACTTAGAAAATGAGCTTACTTTCCATAGTGCTGTTTGGAGCAATTACTATTTGGATTAACATTTGGCATTACTCGATTTAGAGTAATATGGAGACAGAAATGATTACGTCAGTATTCTAATCAAATTTATGCATAGTTCATGAGGATTATGATTTCTATCCTGGATTAGAAGCAGATTTAGAAGAATTAACAGAAACTCATAATTGGATTCCTGGATCAAAAGATGATATTAACTTGAAAGGTTACATGGTATCCTAATTCTAATGGGGCAAGAAGATTATATCATTTTATAGACATCCTTGTGATGACTTTAAAGCAGCAAGAGGTACCAAAAATATCTTGGGTAGATGAAATTTATCTATGCAAAATATTATAAAACAATATAATTCAATGCTTTATACAATATATTTATTATTTATCTAATATAGATGTTAAATAATATATAAAGATTGTATTTTGATTATAAATGTGAATAGATCTAATTATTCAATTACTTGTATTAATAAAATAATATTATAAAATAACCAATACAAAAAGTAATTAATTTAAATTATAAGGTATAATAATCTTATAATATTATTCTCTCTTAAAGTTACAAGTGTTTTTATAGGATTAAAATCTTATTATTCAAAATAATAATAAGTAACTATATTTTATATATTATAAAATCAATAATGGAAAAATTAGTTTATAAAATTAAATATCATACATTTAATAAGAAGGTATACTACTTTAAAAACGTTTAATCTAAGATCTCTTGTAGTTTTTAAACATTTATTAGTTTTATTTTAATTCTATGAAATTCTTCAAAAATTTATTATAAATTGAATTAATTAAGTCATTTCTCCTTTTTATCATATTAGATTGGATAATTGTCATCTTAACAAATGTAGACTTAAATTTCATTATGTTAATTTTGCACTTTTGAACTATTTAAATAGACTTAATAAGGATATTCAGGATTATCATCTAATACAGTTTCTACTAATGTGCCTTTAGGGGCAGTAATAATAAATAAGGCTTCACCCTTATGTTCAATTTATTAAGTTTTTGAGAGCTCTTTAAAGTCTTCTTATGTTAGATATGTATATTTAGCAATTTCAGGTTCTGTTTGAAACTTCTCTTATAAATTTTTTTATAAGTGCTCAATATAAAAATCATAAGTTTTTTCTTCATTTTATAGTAATTCTAATTCTTACTTAATCTATTAGAGTTCATTTTCTATATGTGGATCATCAGTAGCACCAATCCATTTAATTTTATTTTTTGAGATTTTTTCAATAAAACCTATTCCTTCTAAAACATTTGTTATGTCATACATTCTTCTCTTTTACACTCCTAATACTTTAACAGCCATATTTAAATCAATTGTAAGATCATTTGAATTTTGGATAAGTTCGACAAATTTTTTTGTTAAAACAGATAAAGAATTATCATGTCTTGTTTTTAACTTTTCACCACTCTTTAATTCTTCATCATTATTAGATTCATTGAAAGAATCCTCATCAATAGAATACTCTTCTTATTTATTTTTTTTTTCTGATTCCAATTTAATTTGTTTTCGCTTCAAATTCATGCAATTATTAATTTATTTTTCATCTTAAAAAGAGCTCTAAATTTATCTTCATATAAATCAACTATATATTTAGTTAAAACTTTAATTAATAAGAAATTATTTTATTCATTCATACTTAAATAAATTTTGTATCTATTTGGTAATCTCTAGATAAATAAATTAAAAAATAAAAAAGGATGAAATCATTTGAATAAATACTTCTTTAAAAAATAACTTCATTAATATCCAATTAATAAAAATTTAGGTATAAAAATATTCTTGATTTTTTATTAATACATTATATTCATAACTTATTTATTACTAAAATTTATCTTAATAAATACTATTATTCACTTAAAATTAATACTATATTATAAAAGATAATAATATTTATAAAATATTATTATTCGCGTTTAGTATCCGTTTTCTTTTTATTTTAAATAATCACAAGGCTTTATTTATACAGTACAGGTTAGGTCAACAAAAAACTCATTTGCCAAACAAATATAACAGTTTTTTCATAACAATCATCAAAGGAACCTTCTGGATAAGTTATGAATTATATTGATCTACTCATATTTTATTTCATTTTAATTGTCTTATTATGTAGACAGAGACATCTGATTCACAATTAGAATAGATATACCAAAGCCTTTGTAGAGATGATAGATTTTGTTATGACTTAAGAATGCAATTCGAGAAAATTTTAAAAGTTGAACAGGAGAGACATCGTGTTTATAATGATTTTGCAATCTTTCTAAGTGGACTAGCTAAGGAACCATTCTAAAATACAATATCTATAATTGAAATGCTTGATGAACTTGCAAAGTGTATTTAAGAAGTTAATTAAAAATACTTGGATAAATACAATGAAGACTAGGATAAAGGACTTATTAAATTGTTAAAATGCAAAATAATACCTAGTTTAATAGATGGATAGAAATTAGTTGAAGTTTAAAAGAAGGCATTAAATGAATATAAAGAGAAAGCTTCAAGATTAAAGAAATTAGAGTAAAAGAAAAATGAATATATAATGAAAAATGATGATAAATTGCTTAACTTAGAAAAATAACTTTAAGAGGCGAAGAGAGAGAAAATGGAAAAAGTATAAACTTTTAATTTTACATTTTAAAACTACGTAGAAGATAAAAATGATGAATTAAAAGGTTTATTCAAACACTTTCTTAATAGGCTTCTTGTGATATCTTCAGCAGGACTTCAGAATTACTCATTTGCTATTAATAAGGTTCATATAACAAATGAAATTAAAGAAATTGAGTATTTATTAGGGGAGTTGGGTATTATACGGAAAAAGAAAAAATGATTTTAGATAATGATTTATCAAAAAATATAATGAATTTTTTATAAGTTTCTTTTCATATGAATTTATGACAAATCTAATTAGATAATTTATAAATTTGATATTGCTACAAAGAATAATAAGATATATAATATTTAGTTAAGATGGATTAAAACAAGAATATTAATTGTTAAAATTAATGAAAAAATTAATAAATATTGTAAATGAACTCAATTTTAATGGAGATTGATTAATATTCAGCTCGTGCTGCCAATGAAGATTAAGCACTTATGAGTAAGAGAGGTGATTAAGAATAAAGAAAATCAGAGTTCTTTCAACGTTGTCTATAGGATCGTAAAGTTAATACAGATTTATCAGAATCAGAAAAATTTATATTTGGAGATAAAACTATTTATATGGGAAGGATGAAATTAGAATAGAGATTATAAGATATTGATGAAGTATTTCTACCTTTTGATAATATTGATTTGGATGAAAAGGAACGTAATGAAAAAATGAAAGAATTATCAAAATCTTCTTAATCTGATAATTAAAGAATTGATATTAATAAAAGAAATAAGAAAATAGAAAATTTTTGGTTAATAATAAGTCCAGATAGTTCTATAAAAATAGTGTGGGATTTCTTTTGTATGATTTTAATTCTATATGAAATAATAACAATACCAATAAGAATAAGTTTTGATATAGAAGTAAGTGCTGAGTTTGGTTATGTAATAACAGCAGCATTTCTATTTGATATTGTATTAACATTTAATACAGCAGTATATATAAATGGGAATATCAATTATTCTTATAAGGCAATAGCATTTGATTATTTCAAATTATGGTTTTGGATAGATGTAGTGGCATCTTTTCCTTATGATATGGTATTCAATACAGCATTAACAGGAGAGGCAGGAGATGAAGTGAATGATTCATCAGAAAATTTAAAAAAGAGTACTTAAATTTTAAGAGTGTTAAAATTCTTTAGATTTGTTAAAGTAATTCGTTTATTAAGATTGGCAAAACTGAAGGCTATAATGGATAAAATAGAGGAATATTTTTCAGATAGTTCAATAATTTAAACAATAGGAAGTTTTTTAAAACTTTGTGCATTTGTTTTATTTTGGTCTCATTGGTTAGGATGTATTTTCCATTTTATTGGTTAAAGTGAAGATACTTCATATAATTGGCTTTCTATATATGGATTGTATGATGAACCTTGGGAAATTAGATATGTAAATTCTGTTTATTGGGCTGTAACTACAATGATTACAGTAGGTTATGGTGATCTATCTCCATAAACACCATTGGAAAGATTATTTGGAGTATTCTTTCTTTTAATAGCTTGTGGTGTGTTCTCATTTACTATGAACACTATTGGTAATACAATGCAATAATTAAGTTAAAAGTAAGATTAATATTAGAAGAGGATATCAGAAATAAATATATATATGGCTAAAGTCAAGATTTAAAAGCAATTATAAAATAAAGTAAGAAGATATTTATAATATATTTGGGATTCTCATCGTAGTGTAAATTTAGAATCAATTTGTTAAAATCTATCTTTATCTTTAAAATATGAATTTACAATTTAAGTAAATGGAACTATATTGGCTAGTTATAAATTGTTATGTGAGACATTTTCAAGGAAATTACTTATTGAATTAACATAGATATTAAAAGAATAAACAATATAACCAGATGAATATGTATTTATTGAAGATGAACCTAAGAATGAATAAATTCTATATTTTATTTAAGAAGGTCAAATAAATATAGTATTAATAAAGACAAGATAAATTGTAGCTAGATTGAGTAATAAATAAATATTTGGTGAAATAAGTTTCTTTGGAAATATAGGTAGAACAGCATCTGCAAAAAGTAATGGTTTTACAGATGTTTTTGTATTGAGAAGATAAGATTTTGTAGCTTTATTAGATAAGTTTCCAGATGATAGAGAAAGATTTAATTTTATAAATGAAGAAGTTAATAAAAGATAATTATAAATATTAGATATACATTGTTATGCTTGTGATTTACCAGGACATGTAATAAGAGAATGTCCATCATTACATTTTGTAATTGATTTAGATGTATATTAAAAGACCAAAATAAGATGTATCAAAGCTATAATGAAAGATTTTGTAAGGAAAGATAGAATGAATTATAATGCTATGAAAAATAGAACAGAATTAGAAAAAGCAGCTAAAAGTTTATAAATGAATATACCAACTCATAAATTTTTAATGGAAGAATGTAATGTGGATGAATAATTATCTTAGGCAGTAGAAGATGAATCTATAAAAAAAGGATTTAAATTAAAATCTAAATTTAAAGAAGATAGGAATAGAAGAAGAAATTGGGAATAATCTTATAAGAAATCTGCCCAAAAGATTTAGTAGATTTAAATTAAATAATCAGAAATATTTAGTATTACCAAAAGTCTATCTTAAGCTATCTTATCATCTAATGCTAGTGGTTAAACAAGTCTTAATCATATTGCAATTAATTAGTTTAAATCTCCAAATGAGAGTTCAGAAGAAAGTGATAGTGGAACTATATAATAAAAGATGGAAGATATAATGGCTGATTATTAAATATTTAAATAAGAAGTGGATAAGTATAATGGAAGTCAATAATTAGAAATTAAGAAAAATTTTGTTTTATTGAATGAATTTGAATTTGGTTGTGATTATAATATATTCTACCCTCACAATAATCTTTCTGTTGTGTTGAAAGAATTTCATAAATATTAATTAGGTAACTCTGTTAAACCTAAAATCGATACTGAATATGATACTAATGTATTTTAAGAATATATGGAATATTATGTTATAGACATAGAAGATGTAAAAAGATTTAAATTAGAAGTAAAACCATCTCAAATTAAATAATTTCTACCTTTCACAGAACTACTTTAATCATCATACAATCGTTAAGTAATAATAATTAATATTATTTATTAGAAAAAAAAGAATTTTGGTTTGTTAAAATAACCAAAAAGATCTTTTAAATAAGTTGTTAGAGCAATTATTTTGGCAAGAAAATTTAAATGATTAATTAATTATAACATAAAATTATTAATAAACATCCTTATAATTCTATCTAAATCATCTAAGAGTTTTTAAAATAAATGCAAAAGAGAAAGAAGCTAGAAGAGAACCCTAGGATAATTGTATACAATTCTTCTTATTGAAGATGTTTGAGAATCTCTTATTACTACTAAGTAAATCAAAGATATAATATCATTTAACCGTTTTATAAGTATTAGAGAGATTCAAGAAGATTGCTAATCTATTTTTTATTGTTTTTTCAGCCTCAATAATTATGCACAACTTAGATGTGATATTAAACAAATTTAAAAGGCATTTAACATATGGGAACAAATAGCATAAAATCTCAAAACATAATGTAATTCAATTAATTTTTTTTGATGAATTTTCTTGTGGCACTATACTATAGTTCATTATTGTTAGGTATCTTTATCATATTCAATACAGACCCTTCTTTCTTATAGGGCTTAAGATTTCTAATAAAATTATTTGGATTCTTTTGAAAAAAGAAGAACCTTAGAAACCTCTATTTGATCTTTTAATTCTTGTTGTCTAGATTATTATTTAATTCTTTCTAATTGTTTAAAATATAAAATTGATTATAATCTTTTAAATATTTACAATTTTAAATTGAACTCAGAAATTCATTCCATTATTTCTCTCAATAATATTATAGATATGATCAATATATATAAATTAATCTTAATTATTTATTAATAAGTCTTTATATAGATTAGAATTATGAACCTTTATAAATTTATATATATTAATTAATAAATATATTATTTTATTAATATGTCTCTCCTTCTTTTGAATGCTAGCAATAGAATTGCATAAGGATTCTTAAAAGTTGCTGCCGAAAGTGGTAAATATGAGAAGATCATATGTGCTGACATCTTTCCAACTTATTTTACAGTTCAAAGACTCTTAAAATTTAAATAGTCATTATCAGCAAACATAGAATTGTTCAAAATTGGAGATCGTCAAGATTTACATGATGTAATTAAATAAGCCAATAATGTTCTATATGTGAGTCACGATTATTACTAAACAACTGCATCTAAAAAGAATTTATTGGTTGCTACATTAGATTTGGTTAAAAATAGAAATTATAAGACTGTAGCATATGTTGCACCAGTAGAACATGATCATCAAGAAGAAATTGATGAATGGAAACATTTAGAAGTAGAAGGACGTCGTTTTATTCCTTAATTAGTTGGAATCAGATCTGACATTACATTTGGACCTCAAAGCACATTTACTAATAAATTAGCATAAAGAATTTATAATGGTGAAAGTATCTACTTTTAAAGTACTGGACAATCATGTGCTCCAATTTTCACAGGTGATTTAGAATAGATTGTTGCTTAAGTCCTAGCAGGATCTCATGCAGGAAAATTACTCTTAGCAAAAGGACATAAACATATTGATTTCAAATCAATTATTCATTTGATTGAGGATAGTCTAGGAACTACATATAAAGCTAATTTAAATCAATCATTTATTGAAAAAGTATTATATATAAATTATATTTAGGTTATCCATCCAACTAATAATTGTATCATAGGTTAACAATTATATTGTCCATCATATATTAATCTAACTAAATTGATTGCAAATTATAAAGCTTTAGAAAATACTGGATATGATCAAGTAGTTGGTGATAAATTGGTTGATATTGAAGAATATCATAAAAACAATAAAATAGTAATTGATCAATCATTGAAAGCAGATTACTAATTAAGTTACTTAGTTGGTTGAATAAATGATGATCTTCATTAATCAAATAAAAAAATATATAATATTAAATTTTTATTATTCTAAAAAAATTAAGAATTATTAAATTTTAATTGTTAGTATTATTATTACTAATAGAGTATAGCCAAAAATTAGATATTAATATTTACATAAAAAAAATTTAATTAAAAAGACCAATTTTGGTATTGAATACTTTTTGTCCTCAATTATACTTTCAATCTTATCTATTAATAACAGATGAAATATTTAAAGCAAGTTAAATTTAACATTAAAAGAAAACTAATTAGGAAAGAAATGCCATCAGAAATAATAAATTATATATGACTTATATTTTGAATAATGTAAAATTTAAAAATTGGTTTTATTTAAAGCTGTTATCAATTTTACTTTGGATATATATGGAATTAATAATGGATGAACAATTAAATATTCTAGATTTATTTAATTGAAATAGATTTTACTATCATTTTGAAAATACTGAAACAATTAATTTGTATAGACATAAATATCAATGTTGCAAATGTATGTAGAAGACTTAAAATTTAGAATATTATAAAGTAAAAAAGTTTGTTAATTCAAGAGATTTTGATAGATAAAATGAATATTTTGAAATACATCTGATTTAAATTATTAATATTTTTTAATATAATAATGTCCTTTATTTATTTTTATTTCAGAAATTTATTTATATTAAGATTTTAATCATTATAAATTATGGTTATATGGGGAGATAAATAAGATTTGCAGTTGATCAATATATTTTAATAGGAAATCTAAAAATATTGAATGATTTCTTAAATAATTGTGAAATAGCTATAAAAATATAAATTACAAAATTATTATCATTTCAATGTAATAAGAGATAAGCAATACTTCCTTTTAGATGTAATGTAAACGAAAACATTTCATAAAGGATAAGATATATCATCTACTTTTAGATGATGATCGCATAAAAATATCGGAGGTAAGAAAACATCAGTCTAAAAGAGACAGTCAATTTTCAATAATCAAAATATCTACTTGAACTAAATTTTGAAAGTTAAATGTATTGGAAGACAGAGTAGGATTAACTTGTCGCATTTGGTATAAAGTATCATAAAACTCTGAAATGGTTTCATGCTAACAGTTCTGATTTATAACATCTATATAAAAACTTATTTGGTAGAGTATTCTTTGGAAACATATCAACCATTTATGATAGTAAAGAAATATTAGGTTCTGGAGCTTCATCAAAAGTATATAGAGTTATTAATAAATTAACACATTGTTAATTTGCTTCAAAATGCATTCGTAAAGACTATATCTATAAGAGAGAAGACAAAGAAAGATATGTATAAATATATGTGATTTAGAATCGAATGATTTAAGAGATTGAATTAATGAGAAAATTAGATCATGAAGCTATTGTTAAAATGATTGATATTTTTGAAGGTGAAAAGTCTTTCTATATCATTCTTGAATTATTATAGGGTGAATCATTGCATTAGTTTTTTAAAAAACACTCATTAACACTTACATAAATAAGATAGATAATAAGTGTATCAATTTATTCATATGATAGAGATGTTTATAAGCATTATGCTATTTAGACATACATAATATAATACATAGAGATTTAAAATTAGAAAACTTAGTTTTGAATGAAAAAGGAAAAGTGGAATCTCTAAAGATTATTGATTTTGGTCTTGCAATTTATACATCAAATCCTTAAAGATAATTATGTGGAACTCCTGGTTATATAGCTCCAGAAATGTTCATTGAAAAATATCCTTATACTACTAAAGTTGATATTTTTAGTTTAGGAACAATATTTTATAAATTATTATGCAAGAAATCATTATTTAATGGAAATACAAGTGAAGAGATTTTAGAAAATAATAAAAAGTTTTTATGGAATAATCATCTTAAAAATTGTTCAGATGAAACTATTGATTTGATTAAATAAATGCTTTAAAAAGATCCAAATAAAAGAATATCAGCTTGCCAAGCTCTGTAACATCCTTTTTTTATGGAAAAATTTATTGGTATTTATTGAATTAGATTTAAGGAGAGTAAGGAGTCGCTGAAGAAAGTCCTCATGAAATAGTGAGAACATTTCCACATACAAAACCTATGTAAATCATTAACTCAAATGATAATATTGCAGATATTAAGATTTAAGCTATTAAGGGAAGTTAATAAAGCTTTGATTAAAGCTTAGGATCAAATTATTATCCATCTTTTGATGAGGGTTATAATAAATAAAAAAATGGAAGTGATCATATTATTGAATGATTTTAATCAAAATAAAAACTTAGTATTCATAATATTTTATATTCTTGTTTACTATTTTTCACTCAATTGAGATTTATAATAAGGAATTTAATTATCAAGTAATTTATTACATATTGTTTAAGCTCTATCTTTATTATCATCATACTTTAATATAAATTAAATGGATTCATTTAATCTGGCTGATTTCATTTTCTATCTATTTAATAATCTGTCTTTTGCTCTTTAACTTCCCTCTTTTCCTTACTACTCATTTAATTTATTTCTTTCTTCTTAAAAATCAATAAGCTTTTATTGGAAAACTTATGTGAAATTTTTATCTTAAGCTGTTTCATTAATGAAATCTTTTAGTTTTCTTTCTGCATCCAATTTTAATTCTTAAATTTACTTCAAAATTTCTTTATCATAACAAATTTTTCTATATACTTTTTATTTATAAATTCCATTAATCAAACGTAATTCATCTATTTTATCAAATGTTTAAACAAGTGTTCGAAGTTTTTATTATACTTTAGGCTTTAAAGAGATACTTCTAACCCTTTTAGATAATAAATCTTAAATAACTTATTAATATTCTTTGGTTTAACAATGTTCCCAAGCTAAATCAATTTATGTTTTTGAACAATCAATTATTTGATGATCTTGAAGAATCTTTAAGAATTTAGATTTTTATGTAGGTTTCTCAATTCTCAATTATGCTAATAAATGATATGTCTGCATTTATAAATAATAATAAGTTATAGATAATGTTTATCCTTGTATATAATTTAAAACATATTACATCATTTTTTTGCTCGTAATTAATTAGTTTATAATCACTCAAATTTACTTTAATTTGTGAATTAATAATTTACTGAATTAATATGAGTTATGATAATATTTTAATAAAGAGCAAAATCAAGTATTCTTCTATAATATAAATTTGGCATACTCCTTTAAATCTTAGATATCCTCAGGCGATTTCATTTCACCCCATTCTTTTAATCTTTTTTTTAATTTTTCAATATGTCTAACTAATTAATTAAAATAATTACTATTTCTATTAAATAAGTTTATCTGTTAAATCACTTGGGAAATGATAATCCATATCTACTTTAAAAAAAAGATCTTATTTCATTTATTCCATTTCATGATTTATATATGGTTATAAGACATCTGTAGGAACTTGAATTTAAAATTTCTTTGGTTCATCAGTTAATTAATTTTAGTTATTTAAATTCATTAATTTTTTAGTCTTAGCTTTGAGATTATTGCGTTAAAAAAATTAAATTTTTTATTTTACTTTCATAGGTTTAATAGTTTCCTCTAATAAATCAGGTTTACTATCAATTCTTTAGGAACATTATTCAATTTTAGGTTCAAATTTGGTTTAATAATTGAATTTCAAAAGTGGTTTTTTTCTTTTCTCTGGTAATATATAATGTTTATTGAAATGCCAATGACCATCTGGAGTATGATGTTAATTTGTTGGTGATCGAGAATGATCTGTATGATATCTTTATTTTTCTGAATTAATCCTTACTAAACGATTCATTTAATCCCTTTCTCTAATAAAAGGAACAAATGATTATATATTCTTTACATCCTTACTAAATTCTTTAATTAATTTGAAACGAGGCAAAAATAAATTAGAATCATCTTAATCATTGAAATACTCTGAAATGTTGTTTTTGAAGCTATGTATATAATTGTTGGACAGCATATAAAATTAAATATGAATGAGGATTTTATTGATAAGAAATTATTAATAAAAAGTATAATGTAAATTTAACAAATTAACTTTAATAATTTATATTAATGATCCAAACAATAAAAATAATATAACAATTTACTTAACAAAACAAAAATAAATAAAATAGTAAATAAAAAAAATATAAAATCCAATAATGATACTAGAGAAAGTATTTCCTAATGATATATCAAGATCAAGTAATAATTTTGTCATTAATTTACTTAATATAGGATTATATAGTATTTGAAATGCTTAAGTTTCTTTATTTTAATTGTCGAAAGAGAGATTATTAGTTAAATTTTGGTTAGTAAATACTTGGTAGATAGGTTTTCGTAACAATTTCTGTTTTTCTTATTTGATGACATCTTAAAAAAGAATTCTCCCTGGAAGTAACTTAAATTTCTTCTAATATTTTTTAATTCTTTTCTGGAGATTCATTTGGTGATTATGTTTCATAATGACGTATAGATTATTTAGATTATATTACTTTTTCTTAAGTATTTAATTCACTCCTTTATACACTAATATAATTAAGTCTTTTAGGAGGATTAGATGTTGGTTTTTTCTTATCAATTTCTTTTCCTACACAAAAGATTCTTAGATTTGTTTATCTTTTTATTGTAAATTCTAATGTCATTCTTGTTATGTCTATCATATGTTGTAATAAAGTCAAAAAAATAGATTGTTTACTCTAGTTATATATTTCATGTTATAATTAATCTGCTTTAGAAGGAAGACCATAAAATAGATAAAGATCAATTATAATTTTAGTTGTTGAAGCTAATGTTGGTTCTATATTGAGTAACTTATTATAATTTATGAAAATTAACCTCAAAATTAACTGCAATTATTTTAATTATGAATTTTATGGTCTCTTGAAATTGTAGAAGATCATTCTAATTAAGTTTCTTGCCTTAATATAATTAGTTCATGGAATCGGTTTCTATTATTTATCTAATCTTCTCCCTATACTCAGAGAATCAAATTTTTGAGCATACTTATTTATTTGATTGGCACTTAGTTGTTATATAAATTGCGAATATCTTGTGATCGTTCTCTTAGCAAATCCATTACATTCATTATTAAAAATATTAAATATAAAATAAATAAATATTTTTATACTTATTTCTAATATTAACTAAAATAGTATTGAATTTTGAAATATATTTTTTATAATTTAATTAAATGAGTAGAGGTACAAATCTCTTTGCAACATTTTCAATATCAATAATTGTATGGATAATTACTTTATTTTTATCATCTGGATATGTTAAGTATTTAACAAAATAAAATTAGAGAAGTTACTAAATCCATACCAACATATGCTTTGATTTTATATTTCTCTTATGCATTATTTAAAGTAGGAGGAGATTTAGCACAATTAAAGGATTATCCTGAAGAAGCTTAATCATTATAAAAAGAAGTTGAGTAAGCAAAACGATTCTATTAAGAAAAGGGATTAAAATTGTGAAACATTAAATGTTCATATATATATATTTATAAATTTAATGGATATTTATCACCTTCGTTTGGAAAATTACTAACCTAAACAATCCTTCTATTTAATGAATAAAATACTCAAACTTTTAATCGCTCTATAAATGCTTTTAGTTTTTTTTAGGATTTTTGTAAGAAATTAAGAACCATTTTTTTTGTCTGATTGTTTAAATGCATGTATGATGATGCTCACTTATTGTTAAAAAGTATTATACTAAAGTAAAATATTAGAATTATTGTCTTGCATTGATTACAATGTTTTATATATTCTCATTGATATATTTGAATGCAATCTTCTTTTTGTAGTTTGTTGAATATAAATTGCCCTTTTTTATTGATTATACCAAAAATTTTACTTTGATGCTGGTATGATTTCATCTCAATTTAGATTTTCTCAACTTTGCTTTATATTTTTGAATCAATTATGTTATATTAAGTTTACAAGGAATTTAAGGGAATTATTTATGATATCAATCAAGAATATTTAGAGAATGTTTAATAAGAGTAATAGCAACATTTAGAAATAGAAATGTTATCATAAATTTAAGAATAATCTGTTTAACAAATTAATAGTAACTAATAATAGTTAGCAGAATAAGAAATTGAAAATTAATCCATATAGGAACCCAATATTGCTGCTGGATCATTATAAAGAAGAATGAATAATTAAGGATCAAGAACTTAACAAGAACTGTAATAATAATAATAATAATGATTTTAACTTTTTTATGAATATATATTTATCTATTTTTAGTTTACAAAACTTAATTGAAAGATTATTGACAAGACATGTATGAATTTTAAATGAATAAATTATGACAATTTATTATTCTTATAAATTAGTTTATCAAATAAAAGAAATGCAATAAGAAAGTCGGAAGATTATTATAAATCGAAGAGATCAAAATATTTTGTTTCCTTCAAATGCAATAAAGACTTCTAAATATAATATGCTTAACTTCTTTCCAAAAGCAATTCTATTGTAATTTATGAGAATTGCAAATATTTACTTCTTAGTAACAGCAGTTTTGCAAAGCATGCCTTTGATTTCTCCATTGGCCCCTTTTTCTGCTATAAGTAAAATAATAATATCAATTTTTTAGGTCCTCTTGTGTTTGTTTTGGCTGTGTCATTATTTCGTGAAATGTTAGAAGATTATGTATAAATAGTTCGTTATTAACTTTAAGCGTAAACATAGAAATGATGACATGATTAATGAGCAAGTAGCCCTTTTGTATAACAATTATGTATTTTAAAAAATATAGTGGAAAGAGATCAGGGTTGGTGATATTGTCTAAGTTTTAGAGGATTTCACAATACCAGCAGATTTATGCATTCTACGTACAAGCGATGAGAATGGCTAATGTTTTTTAGAAACCTCAAATCTTGATGGGTGAGTTACAATACTAAACCTAGTGAACGCAATCTAAAAACTAAATACGCAATAACAGAAATTTAGGAGTAGATGATCCATGGGAAATTCAGCGATCTTACCGGAGAACTGTAATGTGACAAGCCTAACAATCGGATTCATAAATTTCAAGGAATGCTTCAAGTAGATCTAAAACAGTATCCAATTAGTAACAACAATATTTTATTGAGAGTATAATTATAGTAGTAATTGATAGGGAACAACAATTAAGAATACAAAATGGGTAGTAGGTTTAGTAGTATATACAGGTCATGATTGTAAAATAATTAAAAGTTAGGGTAAGATGAGATATAAATCAACTCATATTGAGAGAGCTTTAAATATAATAGTAATTGTGATATTGATACTGTAAGCAGGTGCTTGTATAGCTTTATCATTCTTCACTGCTTATAATTATAATCCTTTAAATTTTGAAGGCAAACCATAGTTCATTTACATATATCCAGATAATGATAAGAATGGACCAGTTGTAACAGCAGTAATTAGTTATTTCTCTAATTTTCTTCTTCTCAATTCTATGGTGCCCATCTCTTTAATTATCTCTTTAGAAACATTAAAGTATTTGTAAACTACTTGGATGGAATTTGATGAGTAAATGCAAAGTGAGAATTAACCTTTTAGAGTACTTAATACAATGATTCATGAGGAATTAGGAAAGATAGAATATGTATTTACAGATAAAACAGGTACATTGACTTCAAATAATATGGAATTTCGGTAATGTTGTATAAAGGGTATAGCATATTCAAATGAAGATTTACTAGAGATTTTTAAATGCGATAATATTATGAACGATTTAGAATTGGATAAATATATAAATTTCTTCCTTTGTATAATAATTTGTCATAATGTTATTGTTGATGAAAAATTAAATGAATTCTAAGGTAGTTCTCCAGATGAAGTAGCTTTAGTTAAGGCTGCATTTAATCATGGATTTAAATTTCTAAAAAGAACTAATAATTCTATTTTTATTAAAGTTCGTGAATAATTATTAGTTTATGAGTATATTTGTGAATTTGAATTTACATCAGATAGAAAGAGAATGAGTATGATAGTTAAAGATATGTAGACTGAATAATTACTATTATTTTGTAAAGGTGCTGATAACATTATTTGGAGAAGATTAGACATGAGAAAACATTAAGAATAAGAATTATAAATGTCTCAAGTTAGTCTTAAGAAATATTCCAAAGAAGGTCTTAGAACACTCTGTTTAACTTATAAATAATTAGATGAAATATAATTTTAAGATTGGTAAAAATAATATAGATCAATTTAAAATGAAGTAGCACTTGATCCAGAAGCAATAAATAAATTGAAAGAACATGAGTCTATTTTAGAACATGAATTAATGTTATTAGGTATAACTGCATTAGAAGATAAACTCTAAGAGGATGTTCCTGAAGTTATTAAATCTCTTCATGATGCTGGTATTAAAGTATGGATGCTTACAGGAGATAAAATGGAAACTGCAGAAAATATTGGTCATTTATGTCATTTAATTGATTAGAGCACAAAATGTTTTAGAGTTAATTAGGAGGATTAGGAAAGTATATTGTAATTATATTTATATTTATGTTTTAGAATGAGATTCAAGAAAATAGGAAGGAGTATATAAACTTATGAAAAAATTACTAAAAAAACTAATAAAGTTAAGAAAAATTAATTGTTATAATAATAATTATAATGGTTAAGAGAATAATCTTCTATTAATTCACAAATAAGATCAGTTCACAAAATGAAAATAAATCAAATGTCTGTTAAATCAGAAGGCAGTGATAATCATAGCTAAAAGGAAATTAAAAGAACATTTGCATTGATTGTAGAAGGTGATTCAATATATTATCTATTACATTCTAAATAAATCTAAGAAGAGTTTTTAAAAATCATTCCAAAATGCAGAACTGTTATATGTTGTAGATCAACTCCTAATTAAAAAGCAGAAATTGTAGGTTTAGTTAAAAAAAATTTAAAATCAATAACTCTAGCTATTGGAGATGGTGGAAATGATGTTAGTATGATTTAAGAATCTCATATAGGAGTAGGAATCTTAGGAAAAGAAGGAAATTAGGCAGCAATGAATAGTGATTACTTCTTTTGTTAATTTAAACATTTATGGAGATTATTATTTGTACATGGAAGATGGAATTTATATAGAACCAGTTATTTTGTAAATTACTTTTTTTTTAAAAATATTTTGTTTACTTTTCAACAATTTTACTTTGCATTTTTTAATGCATTTAGTAGTTAATCTTTTTATGAAGATGGTTATTTACTCAATTTCAATACATTAATTACAGCAGTAGCACCTGTTTATTATGGAGTATTCGATCAAGATTTAGATGTTCAAGATACATATATAAAATCATAACTACCAAGAGTTTATAGTGAATTTAAGTATCATAAGTTATTTGGAAGAAGAGCATTTGCAAAATGGTATGTAAGTGGATTGTTATGCAGTGCTCTTGTATTCTTTGTGACAAAACAGATATATTTAATATAAGTAAATTCAGAAAGTGGAAGAGTTGATGGATTATGGTAATTAAGCATTTCTTGTTATTGGTCAAGTGTTTTCATAGTATTCATTGTGATAATTAGTGATTCAAATTAATTCACTTGGATTACTTTCATAGCTTATGGTCCATTAAGTATTTTAGCATTTTTTCCTGTATTTACATTGGCTTGGAATGAATTTTAAAGTGAAACTAAACATTATGCTTATGACTGGTTAGGAAATGCTAAATTCTTTATTGTTATAATTTTAATATTGGGAACAGTTTTCATTTTCAAAAGAGTGGTTAACATTTGGTAGTAACTTGAGTACCCAACAATAATTGATAAGGTTAGAAAGGAGAAGTAGGAATTAGATTAAGTTGTGGAATAATCATTACCACCTGGATCAAGCAGATAGGAATTGAGTGAATTAGAATTTCCAATTTCAATTGAGAATTAAGTTTAAGGTGTATATAATCTCTCGCATAACATGGGATAATAAAGAGATATGTGATAAAATTTATTTGCACTATTTATATTAAAATGATCCGCCCACGTTATGAAAGCCAAAAAGACCATCCTTTGTAGACAGATGTGGCCTGTTTCTTAATGGTCATTGAGATTTAGAGATTATTAGATGAAAACACGTAATTGAAAGTGGAAATGCAAGAGATCTTGGCAAGACAACTTGACAGAGCTAATTATGAACAATAGATTAAAGATCTGATGGAACGTCTTCGTTAACTACAAGGGTATGTTAGATTTATATCTTGTTTAGTTTGGTAGCAGATCTTACAAAGGATAATAAGTAGCTTAAATAACGATAAGCTGATTAAGATGCTGAACTAGCAGACTTAAAATAATTTGTTGAAGAAAATAATCTAGAGGAGAAATAGGAATAATAAGAAGCGGTTGCCAAAGAATTAGACGATCTAAAAGAATAATTAGAAAGAGATTAAAAAGATAGGGTAGAGAATCTAATCTTATTTTATAGGATGATTAAAAGGCTTTTTATGAAGGGTTGCTTGCTGATAAAGATGATTTGATTGCTGAATTAAGAAAACAATTAAAAGATGCTGATGAAAAATTCAATAATTATCGTAGAGAGAAGGAGTAAATTATCAAGGAAAAAGATTATGATATCAAAAACAAGGAAAGAGAGATTAAGGACTTATTAAGGAGGTTAGCTGAATTTGAAGGTAAGTTATAAGGTAAAAGACCTGATGAAATTCAGCGAGATTTGGAACGTTTAAAAAAGGAATTAGCTGATAAAGACAAGGAAATTGATAAATTAAAAAAGAAGATTGGAGATTTAGAAGCTTAATTAGCATTATTAAAATAATAATTATAGGATGCTAAAGATAAGCTTAAAGATACTTTATCATAATTAGCAGATGCAAAGAATTAAGCAACATAAGCAGCTAAAGATAATGATGCTAAAAATTAAAGGAGAATAAGAGAACTAGAATAATTAGTTGAGTAATTGAAGGCTGAAATTGATAGATTAAATGCATTGATAGATAAATTAAATTAAGATGTTGCATCTGGTATTGAAAGAGAAAAATAATTGAATGATAATTTACAAAGTAATCTCAATATCCTAAATTAGAATAACTAAGTGATAATGGATCAGTTTCTGCAGCTAAATAAAATAGATAAGCAAAATAAGCAGAATAAGCTTAATAATAATTGACTTAGACTTCTTAAAAGTTAAAGGATGCTGAAAAAGATAATAATGAACTTAAAAAGAAATCAAATGAATTGGATAGATAGTTAGAAGAAGCTAGAAAATTAATTAAATAATTATAAGATGAAATTGCAGCTTTAAAAGAAAAATTATTATTGTCTCAGACTGAAAATGATGATCTAAGAAATTAATTAAATGATTTATAAGATTAATTAACTGAAGCTTTGTTAGATAAAGATTATCTTTAAAAATCTCTTAAAGATTAAGAAGATGAACTCAATAGAGTTAATGATTAATTATAAGATTTAAATAATGAAAAAGAATAAGCATAAGCAGCTGCTTTGGAAGCAAAATAATAACTTCAGAATTTAGAAGATGAAAAAGCTTAGGGAGATGCTGATAAAGAATAAGAATAAAATAAATTAAATGATTTGGAAGATAGGGTAGCTGATCTTGAAGATTAAATTGAAGATTTGGAAAAAACAAGAAATCGTTTACTTAACTAAATTTAAGATTTAATTGATAAATTGCATGATGAAAGAGAATTATGTGAATATTATCATAAACTCTGTTCTGATTAAGAACATTAAAATAAATTATTATAAGATTAAGAAAAGTAATTAAAAGATTAAGTTTAAAAATTAAATAATGATATTGAATAGATGGAAGAAGATCATGATGAAGCATAAAAAAGATTAGTAGAATTAGCTTAAGAATAAGAAGCCCTTAAGGAGTTAGCTGCTTCAAATTAAGATAATGTTATTGATAGAGAAGCTTATGATAATTTATTAAATTAGTTGGATGAGAAAAATAAAGAAATAGAAGATTTAAATGAATTATTAAGAAGATATGAATAATAATTTAAAATGTTAAGAGCTGAATTAGCTAGAGTGAATTTAGCTTAATTAAAAGATAAAAAGAGTAAATAAGATACTGAGGCACTATTAACAAAAATCATGATTATGTAGGCAGAAAATGAACGATTGTAATAGGCTGCCAAACAATTACAATCTTAAGTTACTTCTCCTGAAGGATTGAAAAAAACTGGAAGTTAGATTAATGATACTGTTTAAGGAAAAGTTGAATCATTACAAAAGGAAAATCTTAAACTTGAAGATTAAGTTAGTGAGTATGAAAATAAGATTGCATTGTTGACTATGGAATTGAAAAGATTGAAAGACTCAAAGTAAATGAATAATTTTATAATTTAGACCAGAGATTCTTCCAATCAAATCCAATGGTAGCGATGAATAATAACTTTAATTACAAGTTCAATAATTATAATAATAAGTTTAATAATTATAGAATGGAGGATTATTGTAATCAAATGGATAACCTTTATCAAAAGAGGATAGAAGATTATCTGATTTGTTATGCCTAGTGACAATCATGGCTGCTGAAATAGAGAACCTTAGAACTCTCATTGCCTTGCATTGAGATGAATAAATATAAGATACATTATTAATATTTTTTTGAGTATACATCACTCCTCGTAAAAGAATTAGGGAACTACACCCTAATTAATAGTTGTTGAATTATCACTAAATTCTTGACTAAATGTAGGTTCTTCAAATTGAAATTCATCAGTCTCAAATTTTCCATTGGCTCCATAATAACTTAAACAACTTTGATTAGGTGTCAAAGCTAGATATTAATATGTAGAAAATACCAATAGTATAAGGTTTATCATATTCAATTTTAATTGCTTTTTTGAAATACATTTTACCAATATGATTTACAAATTCCATGTCATTCTTAATTACAAATTTGTCTTAGTAAATTATTTTTTTACTAATTAAAATAATATAATACCTATTAAGATTTGATCCTTCAAATATTTGCACTTAAAATACTAACTCTTATTCTGGCCAAGTTGTAATCTCATATAAACCTACACCTGAAAGCCAAATATCATGTTTCTTTTTTGATCTTAAACATATGGCATCAGTCTCTTTTAAATTCCATTATTCATATGTTAATTGATATCTATTTTGACTGCTCTATATCTTAACTTATTTTTTTATTGGATGTTAACAAGTTTCATATAATTTTTTCAAATCAATTAAACACTAATAAAATATATTAAGATATATTACTTTCTCCAACCAATATTTACTCTCTCTTTCAATAACTTCAGCAGTCTTTATGAGTTTTTGAGCCTACTAATTAACTTCAGTATCTCTCAATATCCATATTTATCCATCACATGTTTTTAAAAGTGGTTCAATCTTCTCGATTGCCTGTTCTATCTATATTTTTGATAATTTATCCATATTCAACATTGATATTGATTTTTCAAAAGCATCTCCTACAAATAAGTCTGCTTCCAAATCAAGTAATTTAATTTATTTCTCTATTTCTTTTTCTAATTTATTAAGGATTTCCTTTATTTCAATTAAGTTTTATCTGAAGGTTTGTTTTATATTGTGATGCTTTGCAAATATTTCATTACCTTTATTGTGCAATTCTTATTAATTCTTAGGATTATTAGCTTTATTAAGACTTTGAACAATTGTTTTAAGTGGGAATACATTTTTAACATGGTCTTAATGAGATTTTAATAAACAAAATGAACAGATTAATCCTTTATTTAAACATTCTGCTTCTAAACAAAATAAATTGAGAGGATTATCTAAATGTTCTTTGTCTTCACAATATAAGGCTTACATTTAATTAAATGTTAAAATTATTCAATAAAGAAAAGAAGAAAGCTCCTTAAATTCAAAATGTGCTTACAATTGAAGAATTTTTCAAGAGAGATGAATATGAGATTAATGATGAGTTTTGGAAAATGAATGCTACTTAACTTGAAGAAACATGTAAGAAATAAGAAAAGTATATAAAAAAATTGAAAACCTTATATGCTGCAGTATAATAGATATTTAATAAATTCAATAGCATTTAGATTATCTAGAATAATTATTGATAAAACATGAAGAAGAAAAGAAGAAATTAAGAACAGAAATAGAAGAATGGCAAATTAAAAATTGTAATATTTAAATTGTATCATAAATATATAGAAAGCAATTTTGAACTTAAGCAATAGATTGAAGTTTAATATTAATAGATGTACGAATAATTTTCTACTCAATCTTTACAATAGAAATAACCTTAAATTATAGAGGAACATAAATAAGAGCCATAAAATACAGATTTATTAGAATTAGTTGAACCAAAGGAAGAAGAAATAGAAAGATTAAGATTATAATGTATAAAAGTATGTGAAGAAATGAGAAGATTACAAGAAGATAATGATGATCTTAGCACTGCTTTAGATGCAGAGAAATAACATAAAGAGTAATTAAGATAATAATTTGAATAATAAAAAGTATAATTTTAATAAGAGATATCTGAGTTAGAAAATAAAATAAAAAATATATAAAATGAAGGATAAACAAATTTTTAAAAATTAGAAGATAAAATAAGAAATTAAAAAGATTTAGAATAAAATATATCTGAATTATCAAATAAAATTCATGAATTGGATAGTAAATTATTATAAGAAAAAATTAAAGTTGATTAAAAAAATAAAGATTGTATTAGATTGGAAGATTAAATTAATGAATTAAAAAATTAGATTGAACAAATGTCAAATTAAATAAATATATAAAAAAGTAAATTGTAATTATTAGAGACAAAAAGATAGAAAGATAAGGTTACAATTAATGAATTAAAAAATAATATTGCATTATCACAGAATAATATTGAATTAATATAATTTTAACAAAAAAATGAATTATAAAATTTGAATTTGCAAATTAATGAATTATAACTAAAAAGCAATTTATATGATTAACTTAAAGTATAATATGATTAATTGCAAAATTAATTGATGGATAAAAATGTAAAAGTTTAATAATTATTTCATTAAATTTCAGATATGGAATAATAGATAGAATAAAAGAATAAGTATAAAATTAAATTAATTAAAGATAGTAATAAAATAAAGATGAAATACAAATATAAAAGGATATTGAAAGAGAAAATTTAATTTAACATCTCACACTTAAAAGAGAGAATGCAAGAGTAGAAATTGAGTAATTAAATGATAAGATAATATCTTTAATGAAATTAGTGGATTCTATCAAAAGTAAAGCTTCATAAAATAATGATATTTAATAAATTATTAAGCATAATTCAGATATACTCAACAAATCAGAAATGCTATAAAAAAGTAATAGAAGGATATAATTATTTCCAACACTTCATAAATGTTTAACTGAATTAAGAAAATTGGAAGATAAATGTTATAAATTATATATATAGACTATGATATCTGATTTTTAGAATAAAGATTCAACAATTTAGATTGAAAGATATTTAAATGATATTGGAAGAAGATCTTAAGAAATTATAGATCTTTTAGATGAAATGGGTTTGAAATGAAATAATATATTATTAACAATTATTTGTAGATTTATATTATTTTATTGAGTGATTTATGAAATTAGTCAGATTTCTTATGAAACTCAAAAATGAGTAGGTGATTGTAGAATTAAAGAATGGCACAGTAGTTTTAGGTACAATAACTGGAGTAGATGTAAGAATGAATACTCATTTGAGCAAAGTGAAATTGACATTAAAAGGAAAGAATCCTGTAGGATTAGATTAATTGACAATAAGAGGTTTAGAAAAAGATAATTAATATGAATAGGAAATAATATAAGATATTTCCATCTATCCGAGAATTTATAAATAGACAATCTATTGGTGGATGAATCAATATCTAAATCTAAGAAGGTGAAAGCAGGAATGGAAAAGAATGATCCAAATTTTAAGAGAAAAAAGAAGAATAAGGTAACTCGTTTACCAAGAAGATGAATAAGGATAGTTATTTATTTAATAATCAAATAATCAAGTTATAGTTTATATAAGTGTTGTATTTGTAAATTAATTTTATAAAAAATAAAATAATAATTTGAATTTGTTAATTCTTTTTTTATTATTCTTTGATTGCAATGTTTGAATTTTATGAATAAAAATATTTAAATAATTTAGATTTAAATATATAAATGTTACAAGTAGTACTTTCAGATGAATAGAATTTATCAATTTCTTAAGATATACCTCATTAAGGTTATAAGTACACAGGATACCAAAACAAACCTTAGTGAAAATAGTTAATGCGGCATAGGAAAGACTATTTGCAGAAGAAATTGATTTAATAGAAAATATTCAAGGTATTTTTACAATAGAAAATGGATTATAAACAAATTTCGCAAAAGGATTAAAAGGAGATGATTTTCATGAAAGAGACTTATTATATGGGAATAATTTAAAACCTGTAATTCCTCTTAAAAAATATATACAATTGCTTTTATAAGCTTTGGAAGTTTAAATTGAGTATATAATAATAGGATTTCATAATGAGAATATTATTAGTGGCTTCGATAGTGTCAATTGTTATAGGAGTCTCAACAGCAGATGATGATCATCGTTCATTAGCTTGGATAGAAGGATTTGCTATATTTATAGCAGTTTTTGTATGTTGTAATGTGACAGCAATAAATGTATAAATATATGCAATAGTTAGGATTATTAGAAAGAAAGACAATTTTAAAGTTTGAATTAAATGGCTGACAGCAGAAAAACAGTAACAGTTTGGAGAGATGGAAGCAAGATTGATTTACATTAGAGCTTGGTTATGGTTGGTGATATAATTTAAATCTTTGAAGGAATGGAAATACCAGCTGATTGTTTTGTTATAGAGGCAGCAGAATTAACAGCTGATGTATAATAATTATAATATGTAAAAGAAAAGTGCAATGAAAGGTGAAACAGATCCTATAAAAAAAGATACATATGAGAATTGTAAAAAGTAAAGAAATAAATTGAGAGATCAATAGAATGAATTGGGTAGACATGATATTCCATCTCCAGTTATGCTGAGTGGTACAAAAGTATTATCAGGTGAAGGGAGAATAGTAGTGGCAGTAGTTGGAGATTCAAGTTGTGTTGGCAAAATCTCTTCTTTGCTTGCAACTGAAGAAGTATAATCGACACCTTTATAAGAGAAATTAGAAATAATTGCTTAAGATATTGGAAAGTTTGGATTAATAAGTGCAGGTTTAATTTTATTTATTTTGTTATTGAGATTTACTATAGAAAGAATATAAAGAAGATTCATTTGAAAAGGATCATATTAAAGAAATGCTTAATTTCATTATAATTTCAATTACAGTAATTGTTGTAGCAATACCAGAAGGCTTACCCCTTGCTGTAACACTTTGTTTAGCTTATTCTACTAAGAGAATGTTAAAGGATAATAATCTAGTTAGAAAAATGGCTGCTTGTGAAACTATGGGAGGAGCTTATATGGTATGCTCAGATAAAACAGAAACATTGACATAGAATAAAATGTTTATGGTTAAGATTTGGAATGATACATTAATGGATATTGATGCATATAATGAGTAATTAAATTTAAGTAGTTACTTACCAATTCAAATGCACGAATTATTCATTTAATCATCAATGGTTAATGGAACAGCTATGATTAGACCAGAAGAAAAAGGAAGTAAAACAGAAGTAGCTATGATTTTATTTGCAGAAAAATGTGGCATAATTTATGAAAAGGAAAGAGATATACATCAAGCAACTATGAAGATCCCTTTTTCGAGTAAGAGAAAAAGGATGGCAATGATTATTGGTGGCAAAAGATTGGTTATTAAAGGAGCTAGTGAAATTATTTTAGAAGGATGTAATAAATTACACTCTAAATCAAAGGGAATTATCTCTATTGATTCATCAATTAGAAATAGTATTGAGTCATCCATAGAAGAAATGGCTTCATAGTCTCTTAGAACTATTGGATTAGCATACAAAGATCTCAATGGTAATGAAGATCTTGTAAACAAAAATGATAAAGGTGTTTATGATATAGAAACTTAAGATCTTACATTAATTGCTTTAGTAGGAATTAAAGATATTCTTAGAGCTGAAGTACCAGGTGCTGTAGCTAATTGTAAAACAGCTGGAATCAAAGTTAGAATGGTTACTGGAGACAATAAAATCACAGCTAGAGCAATTGCTAAAGAATGTGGTATATTAATTGATGAAAATCAATCTCTTGTTTTAGAAGGACCTGATTTTGTAAATAGAATTGGTGGAATAATTTGTAAATGGTGTCGAATACCAACATGTGATTGTCCAAGAGATCAATAAACTGCCAAATAATTAGGTAAATAGATTAGAGTTGATACAATTTAAAATGGGGCAGAATTCGATAAAATATATCCTTTTTTAGATGTGTTGGCTAGAAGTAGACCTGAAGATATATATGCACTTGTAACAGGTCTTTTGGAACGAGGACATGTTGTAGCAGTAACAGGTGATGGTACTAATGATGGTAAATTCTAAATTATTTTATTTTACTAGCTCCTGCATTAAAGAAAGCTGATGTGGGTTTTGCAATGGGGATAGCAGGAACTGAAGTAGCTAGAGAAAGTGCTTCGATTATTTTATTAGATGACAATTTTAGTTCAATTGTAAAAGCTGTATTATGGGGAAGGAACATTTACGATTCAATAAAGAAATTTTTATAGTTTTAATTGACAGTGAATGTAGTTGCTGTAGCATTGACACTTATATCTTCTGTTTTAATAAAATAAGAAGTTTTAAAACCAATATAAATGCTTTGGGTTAATTTGATAATGGATACATTTGCATCATTAGCTTTGGCCACTGAAACTCCAACTCCAGAGTTATTATAGAGAAAACCTCACAATAGAAATGAATACATGATATCTTCGAAGATGTTTAAACATATTATAGGATAAGCCATTTATCAAATGATTATAATGTTAACGCTTTTATTTTCTGCACAAAGTTTTGTTCCAGAGTTTAAGGGATAAGAAGATGAATCATAAGATTATATAGGTAATTTATAATTCAAATATTCAAATACTTACTTTGATGAATCTATTAAACTTCATATTTGTCCTAATTATTAAGATTATTGTAATCTTATTTCTTTCAGTACAGATTATTATATAAATGGGTCTGAAAATTATGAAACCTTTTATAAAGAGACTTATATTCCTTCGAGATAGTTTACTGTTATCTTCAATACTTTTGTAATGATGCAATTATTTAATTTTATAAATGCTAGAAGAATTAGAGATGAACTCAATATCTTTTAGGGTATATTAACTAATATTTTATTCCCTATTATTGTTTTTGGTATACTTACTTTAAAAATAATTATCGTTACTTTTGGAGGAATAGTATTCCACTGCTATTCATTTTATGGGCTTCGTATTGAATAGTGGTATTAACTAATAATTATATATAGGTTAATTTTTATTGCATTTGGTGTTGGAAGTTTAGTTGTAAGATTAATACTAAGACTAATTCCAGATCCAAAACTTTAATTTCTTAGTAAATTAAATGAAAAGCATAAATTAAAAAATCTAATATCTCCATCAAATACTGTAAATAATTAAAATTATCAGATTTAATTTCTTAGTCCAGAATCAGAAATAGAAAACCTCAATAATCCAATTTAAGAACATCAAATATGATTAAATTAATCAATTATAAATTATAATCCTCTTAATTATTAAATATAATTCTAATTATAAAATTATGATGTCAGAAGTGAATGAAAGAAAAATATTAACAATTACAAAGAATGATAATGTTTTGGATTTAGTTAAGATAAAAGTTAGATTAGATGAACATTTTTATATATTCTCTCGTTTTATGATAAGCAGAATGTTAACATTATCAAGAATAAAGAAATTGGATGCAATATAAATAGCTAAAGACATAAAAAAATAATTAATAGATAGGAATTCACTTGAGATTAGTTCAAATGAATTAGAAGCTATTATATTTTAGACAATGAATAAATTTGGATATTAGAATAACATCTAAAAATATTAAATGGTTTCAAAGTACTAAATCAAAAAATCATAGTTTCTATCGACACAGAACTCCTATGATTATTATCATTTTTGGTGCCCCAAGTATAGGAAAATCTCTATTAGCAAATAACTTAGCAGAAAGACTTAATATTTCTAATGTCTTATAAACTGACATTGTGGAAATGGTCATGAGAAGTATAAATCCAGAATAATTCAATTATGATTAAAATGAAGATTTCATTACTAAATTTAAGAAAGTAACAGAATTAACATTAATTAAGAGAATTGCAGATTGATTAGAAGAGGTGTTTCAACAGATATTTCTAAATGTTTATCTGAAGGCAAAGCAGTAATTATTGAAGGTAGTGCAGCAATGCCAGAATATTATTTAGAAGCTATTGATAAATAAGATCCTTAAAATGATGAATAATAATTATAATTAATTACAAGTTTCACATAAAATGATATTAAACTAAAGAAACCTTAAAGAAAGGATTTATTACTATTTAATTAATAGATAAAATTAAATACTTAATTTAAAATTATCTTTCCTTAACCTGATTAAGATTTAGAAGATGATTAACAGATTTAAAAACATTTGAAATTATGTAAAGATTTAAATAAAATTGTATAATTATTTATTCAATTAGGATTAATCTCATTCAATGATTTTAGGTTTCTTACCTATATTATCTAGAAATGATCATTTATATAATATAGAAAACAATACAAGTAAAAAGATACCAAAAGACTTAATTGAGGAAAAACTTAATTAATATTAATCTATTTAAAATGAATTATTAAAATAAAGAAGTAAATGTATTTTATTACCTATTAATTTACATAATTTAGAAGAAACCTTGGTAATAATTATTTAGATTATATTAGGATACTATGCATGATATTATATTATAAAAAATATTAGATCAATCAACTTGATTTTATGTGTGATTTTATATATCTATATCAAATAATAAAAAGTTATTTTATAAATAAATACGCATTCATTCGAATTTAGAAACTGCTAAATCTTCCTAACTATCTTCTTGTTTTATTTATAATCCATTTATTGAATTGAAACTATCATCAGTTATTTTGCTTTTAATTTCTGGAACATCAATTTACTCTTCTATATCATTTACAGTTTAATTTGGACTATAATTTTATTCTATTTATTAACTACTTAAGTAAAATTATTCATTTGTACTACCTTATTATGAAGATAATCTATTATTTTAAGATGATAATCCTAAGGGTCTAGTAAAAGTGCTTGAAAACTTTCCATATTTTGTTTAATATTCAGAATTATCACTTTCATAATATAAATCTTTCATTCCTTAACTAACTTATGAATATTTGTAACCTAATTCATTATCATCAAATAATTCATGAGAAAAATGACTGCCATTTTAAAATTCTTAAGTATGTCTCAGAAAACTTTAAACAGCTTTTTTTTATAACTAAGTTTAAGTTGTATTTTTAGTTGAATTAGATTTTGAATATATTGGAGGTTTATTTATATTAACTTCTTCTATAACTTATAAACCAGTTGCTAATTTAATAGTTTTTTCAAGTAAACATTCATGAGAAAGCTACTTTGTAAGATTTCCACCAATTTATGTTAATTTTTTAGATCTATTTGATGAAATCTAAGATAATTATTCTTTTTAATTTGATCCTTATATTAAAATAGGTTAAGATTATAATTGCTATTATTATTATATACTTTTAGTTTCATATTATTTTTTCTGATTTATTAATTCTTTTTAATTTTGTTATAATACTTGTATTTTTTTTGAGTTTTTATTTTAAGACAAAGTAGTAGTTTTGGGTTTCGTACTTTAAATAGCATTTTTTGGTAATTCTTAAAAGTTTAAGTTTTTGTATTTGATGTAATTTTTTTTATGATCTGATTCAGTTTAAGGTAATTTCTCTTAAGAATTAGAAATAGTAGATAAACGTCTCTATTATTAAGAACCCAATTAATTCTTTCTTAATTCTGTCTTCTCTGATTAAGCTCTTATACTATTAGGTAATAATTCTAATATTCTCTTCTCACATATCTTTTAAATTAAACATTATCCATCACTATTTTACTAAATTAGAATACTTAATGTTATTAGTTTGATTACCTTCATAGATTTTCTTTAATCTACAAAGAGAATGAATACTTAACATTCTAAATTAATGTTCAGCTTCCTTAAAGAAGCTCTCAATATCAAATGATAGACTAATCCATTTATTTGTTAATATAAAAGCACTTGAGATTTTTACTTCATCTGATTTTTTACTATATGTTTGCTATAAATTGGGACTTACTATTATCCTACAATACTTAATATGTATAAATTCAATAATTACTTCTTATTTATTCTGAAGTTCTAGTATCAATTTTAGCTTTTCAATCAAATATATTTGAATGTATAATTTGGAACCTTTAATATATACATCATTAGAGTTATGGTAGGTGAATAAATTAGAAGGTCCGACTTTTAGAACAAAACCTCTATATGAATATTAATTTATACTTTTCATTGTTTTATCAAACATAACATTTTCACATTATTGAGACTTAAGATCTATATATAGAGAAGCAACATTACCTTTACAATCATATAAAATATTTTCTTGATTAATTTTTGGAAGGTGAGTCATAACTACAACTGTAAATATTATATTTATTTAATCATAAAACTAATAATCAAAAAAAGGATTAGCAACATTAGAATTTTTAATAGTTAACTAAAATCTTAAATAGTTAAAAATAACACATTCAAAGTGATTTACATAGGTATTCCAATAATTTGATGATACTTCTATATTATATAAACTTAATTAGGAAAACTAGTAATTTTTTATATAATTTAAATGTAAAAATCTATAATTAGTATTTATAGCATTGATTTATAATTTTTAATATAATTATGTAATAAAATCTTCATTTATACTTATACAATACTTAAGTATTTTTAGAAACCAACATTACAATTATTATTGGATGGAATAAATAATAGATTTTGGATATCCATTTATCAAATAAAATATTAAAAATAGAAGATAAACTTTTGATTATTATTTATATGAAATAATGAATGTAGTTTATGATTTTTTTTTAAGTTCTACATTGCAATTTTAAAGAATTCTTCTTTTGTCTAAAATTGTTTTTGTTTATTAATAATTTTTATATTATAATTAACATAAAAATGGATAACTCTGAAACAAAAGAAATCTAAGAAAAATAATTTATATGCATTGATCCAAAGTGTGATTAATCAAATAGATTATTCAAATCAAAAAATGAAAATCATCCTCATAAATCTCATGATCATTAATTATACTCTGAATTCCAAAAATTAATTCGTGCACAATTTCCATAATAGATTAGAGAATAAATAAATCAATAATTCAGCAAAGATGAATTAATCAAAGCAATCTAAACTAGATCAGTATAAATGCATGAGTCTGTCAAAAATTTTGAAGAAAATCTAATAAAGTATATGTAACTCATTATGAATCTTTAGAACTATCGAAGCCTATGATATTTTAGGTGCTGATAAAGTTTCTATTAATCAAGCTTTAAGTTAATTAAATGAACAAAATCCTCCTTAACAACTTAATATTTAAGGATTAATGCATGTACTAAAATTCAATAAATTGGGTCCCTAAAAGGTTTTGGAAAAATGGAAAAGAGAAAATGAAATAATCCTTAAAGAACTTAGTACATAAGCAGATACAGCCTTAAAAACTTTAGGGAATGTAACAATTGCAAGTTATATGCATATTTAACATTTATAAAGTCCTTTGATTTTATAAAAGTAAATAATTAAACTATTAATAGAATGCACTTTGCTTGGAGTTAAAGTTATAAAGCAAGTTCGGTAACAATTAGAGAAGATGCAGCTTATGAAAAGGGAAATTCTATGGGATTAGTGTGTATTTAATAGATTTTGGAAAAAGATTAAGTTTAGAGTATTACAATAGATGTTAAAGAAAGAGCTGGAGTATTATTCAATATTAATATATAGAATCTTTATATAGGAGTTGTAGATATGAATGAAAGAAAATAAAGAGGTAGAAAGGCTTTCAGTTTCCATGATTGGAATGAATCAGGACATGGGTTATATTTAATATATCATGGTGGATGTATAAGAATATTTAAAAAAATTAGATGTTTTTAGTTCAAATGATTAATCTATAAATACTAAGAAAGCAGGCTTTACATTTGATTAAAATGACAAGATCATCCTTACCTGGAATGGTCCTGAACATTCTGTCACTATTCTTAAAGTTGGAAGTAGTAATGTAATAATCAAAATGGATTATAATAGTAATTTACTTTTAAAGTCAATCCTGATGGACAATACCATTTTGCAGCAGGTTTGTTCAAATGTGAAATAAGATTGATTGAATGATCCATTATTTTCTAATGATTAAATAAATATGAAAGAATATTTTTTTTTATAAATTCTATCCAAAAATTGTTATGTCTTTATTTATTAAAGAATTTTTTTTAATTTAAATTCAATCCTTATATTTGATAATATAATTTATGAAATCTAAAGGTAAATCAAATAAGAGTAAACAATAATAAGTTGACTTTTATACTAAAAAGGATATACTTTAAAGAATTAAAGTAACTGAAGATATTACAGAAATACTTGAATATACTACTAATTAAGATAATGAAATTAGACTTGCTGCAACATCTCAATTATGTCCATGTAAAGTTTAAGAAGATGTTCCTGAATTTTGGGATAGAGTTTTTGAATTAGCAGATGATCTTGATGCTAAAATAAGAGCAAGAGTTTTACATATTATTTGTGATGGATCACCTAATAGATTGTAAAATGAAGTGATGGATGCTCTTTATAAATTTAATAGAGATTCTGATTAGGAAATAAGAAGATAAGCACATAAAGTAATTGCAAAAGCATAAAAAGGTACTTGGAATGTTTTATGAATACTAAAAATTTAAATTTATAAAAATCAAAATTAATTATATTATTTGCTTATAGTTCTTTATGTATCTTCAAATACTTTGCAATTATTATTTGAATACTCCTTTCTTTTTGTATTAGAATGATATTAATGTTCATAAGAATTATCATTTTCTTATTCTTGTTCATTATTTTCAATTTTAAATTATTATTATGGATAATTTATTGATAATCTATTTGATTGATAAAGACTCTTATTATAATATGGTTCAATAGGTTAAATAGTCAATGCTCTATTCATTTTCTTTATAGGATTTATTTTAGTTGATGGAAATAATGCTTCTTCTAAAGACTATTATGTAATTTTTTATGTTTCATAATATTATTAATTTATTTATTGATTAATCTTTGAACCTTCAAGTAATTTATCTATTTAAGATTATTATTTTATATTAATTTGTTTTAATTCTTTATTTTCATTTTAAAATTGAATCAAATCTCCATGTAATTAATTTAATATTCCACCATTATTTATTGAATTTGATTAGATTTATAATTTCTCAATTTCTTGTTTCAATCTTTCAACCTCTTAACATTTAATCTCAAAGCGGTGATTTAAATCTAATCTTATTAATTTTTCTTCCTTTAATTCTTTATGTGTTTTTATAAGATCATTTTCTAATTCAATAATTTATTGTTCTTTAAGTTGTTTATATTAATGAAATTTTTATTTTTCTAATCGTAATTCTTCCTCTTTTCCTTATTCATCTAATGTACTCAATTGATTTAATTAATTTCCGCCTCTCTACAATTTCTCTATTTCTTTTTGTAAATGCTAAATCTCTAAATTAGCCATCTTTTAAGCTTCTGACATTCTATCTAATTCTTAAATAAGAATATTTATTCTCTGTAAACAACCCTTATGTTTTTAATCAGTAAGCAATGAATCAGTTCTAGGAACATTTAATGTGTTCCCTTAGGATTTAATTCTATCTTTTTCGATTATAGAGCCTCTTTAAGAATATAAATTAAACATAAATAAATTTAATTTCTAAATAAGTATACTATTTATTAATTAGTAGTATATAATAATATTTAAATTTATAAGAAAATCAATTTTATTCTGATTGATTATTCAAAAATATTCACATATTTTTAATAATATCTTATTTAATCTTCCTAAATAGCTTATACTTTGGATAATTGTTTATTAAATAAAGTAATTTTAAAGTCTTTACTATTTTGACCTTATTATATAAAGTCTATAGATAATATATATATTTTAGTTAAGTGGATTATATATATTTATGTAATATCAAATTTTAATTATTTTATTAATTGTTTTTAATATGGCTGAAGAGTACGATGAAGAATTTGGAGAGGTGCAATATTATAAAAAATAGGTAGCTTGGATTAGTGATTGGTGATTTAAACATCCCATCAAGGGCTTCTGATTTACCTCCTCAATTTAAGGATCTTTTAGTTCCTAATAAAGTCTAATATGTATTTTGCACAGGAAATGTTGGGAATAGAGAAACTACAGATTGGTTGAAGACATTATCTGGAAATACTCATTTTGTAAAAGGTGATTTCGATGAAGCAAAAGATATTCCTGAAACAAAAATCATATAGATTGGCTCATGGAAATTGGCTTTAGTACATGGTCATCAAGTAAAAATGAAAATTAATATAATAGATAGTTCCTGCTGGAGATGATGAGTCTTTATATGCATTTTTGAAAGAGATGGAAGCTGATGTGCTCATTACAGGTTATACAGGTGTTGCTAAAGTATCAGCTGTAGAGAAAAAATATATTATTAATCCTGGATCTGTTACTGGAGGTTTTAATGGATAATAAACGTAATTGTAATTGATTATTTAGATCTATTCCATCCTTCTTAATATTGGAATTTAAAAAGGAAAAAATTTAAGTTTTTATCTACACTCTAGATGGAGAAGTTAAAATAGATAAACAAGAATTGCCATTATAGAAATGAATAAAATAAAATTTAGTATCATTAATATTGTTATGAAAGCCAATAATCTTGCCCTTTAAAAATGCAAGCTCTCTCTCTTAAGACATCTAAGGCATCCCAAAAATCTTAGTCAGCAATATCAGGATTTCTAGATTCAAATTCATACTAGGATTGTCTATAATAAAAAATTTTGTCTTGTGAATTTTCTAATTACTACTACCAATTTTAAAATAGTCTCTAAATTTCCTTTTATTTGATTCTGTATTATTTAAAATAATTATAAATAGCTAAAGGCATCCCAAATATTAACATGATTATGATAAGGTAGAATACCAAACTAAGGCCTTTTTCATTTGAGATCATAAAACAATAAAAATTATTAATATATTTATGCAATTTAATAATAACACTTTGATGTATAGAGATATTGTGCTATTATAAATTAGAAGAAAAGAATCAGAAATATTATCAAATTTAAATAAAATTATTTGGAATTAGTACTCTCTTTGTTTATTTGATAAGAATTATTGATAAGAATTAAATAAAAATAAATTAATAATTAGAATTTTGATATAACTCCCAAGGTTTCTGATAAAAAAATGAAATATAATAATTAAAATTTAATAAGAATTCAGCATTAATTATTATTATCCACAAAAATAGCTTCACCTTTAGCAATTATCGTAAGAGCTTTAATAAAGAACTTTTTATCTATAAGTACTAATTCTGCATTCAAATCAGTCTTAGATTATAATTTATTTTAAAGTATTGCATTATTTAATCTATTTAATCTTAAAAATAAATTGTCTAATTTAAGATTTATTCTTCCTGGTTATTCAGTTTCAAAATATTTCCCTCTACATTCTGTTATAATTTCACCACATTATATTGTGGATTTTGAATATACTTTTCCATCAATTATTTATAATTTTAGCATATCAGAATCACAAATGATATAATGTTCTGGAATAGGTTTTTATTTTTGCTATTCCCAATAATCAAAAAAGTTTTCTCCTTTATATGCCTTCATTTGATCATAAAATGATTTCCAATAAGAAAATGAATAATCAAAAAATAACTCTTCACCTGCCTTAACATTCTTTGATGCCACCAAAAATGCTTTATCATTTTTTATTGATAATTCAACATTATGTTTTAAATGTTCATGAATAGGAAAAACACCGAAATTTAAGCTTTACTCTTCCATAGGTGTTAAAAGACCAAATCTTACAATATCATTAAATCTAGATGATAATGAACGACCAATAACTGAATATTTTTCATTTATTTAAAGCATTCTATCTTCAAGCATAAAACATTATGCCCAAGAGTATTTTGCATTAATTACTAATATATTAATGTAATTTACTTTTTCCTCTATATTCTACTAGAATTTATCCTTTTGTAAGATCATTTTTTGCAAATACACCTAATCCAGAATTTGGTATTGTAGATGGTTTAGTAAATAATTACAAATAATCACTTTTCATTATTTTAATATATGATAATTATGAGAGTAATGTTATTAAAAAGTAATAAAAATCAAAAATATTAATAATCCGCAAAAACCATAAATGACAATCTTTAGTCTTGTTTTTTATGTTTTAATTACTAAAGTTTAGTAAAAAGACTAAAATTCAATTTATTAGTTTAATTCCTAAAAATAACACTACTCTATTTTTTTTTTGTTGAATTTGCTCTTTGAAAACTATTTGCTCTTGAAGATTTATTTTAATTATTAAAATCTTCAGAGCATTTATTTTCTTAAAGTTAATTTTCATTAATTGAACAATTATGAAAGTTATTAACATCCATCAATTGAAGTGAAGCTCTTTTTTTACCTTAAACTTTAGATTTAGAGAGATTGGTTTAATTAAAATCTTAATTTCTTTCAGCAGACTAAGCACAAGATTTCAGTTCTGTTTAATATAGTTTTTTTAATCTTTAATATGAATTCTAAGAGTTATGAGAACAGATTAGACTCTTTGATAAACAAACTTATTCAACTTCACCAGAGATTCTATCACTTAAAGAATTTTATTTTGATCTGTCACTAATATAAGACTTAAGTCTGTTTATTCTTGAATATAAACTTAATCTTGTCTTGTATTCATCCTCAATTTTATTTTACTTTGATAATTAATTATTATCTTATCCTAGTTCATCTGAGTCCCTAAAAGTTTCAGCCATTGTTTATCTTCTAGATACTCTCAAGTTGGAATTGAAAAATTATGTTTTTTTAATCATTTCTTTCTCAAATGTTTCAGTCATATCATAACATCTAGGATATACATAAGGTTTTAGACTCATTTTCCTTTTTTATAATTTACCTTTACTAGAGTTCATTTATATTAATTGATCTCAATTATAATAAAATTTATATTAACAATAATTTTATATATATGAGTAATCAAACAGCAAAATTTTAAGTTATCAAAGATGTTTAAAATAGATTAAACAAAATATTCATAAGAAATAAAAACAATATTAAAAGCAGAAATTACAATTGTATAAAATACGTATATGATTAGAAATCATTATTCAATTTCTTTAAGTATTTTGTCTCCTTCATCTAAAGCTCTTTTCATGTTCTCCTTAAATTATTTAAGAAAGGTTTTAAAACTCTAAATTACAGATTGAAATTATGACTATCCCCTTTTTGTCTTTGCTTTGAATTGTTTCTATATCTTTAATACTTCAGATATTTATTATTTATGTTTTTTAGCTGCTGTAAATTTTTTCTTGATCTTCTTCATTATAGTATTTGCTTTAGCCATTTTTGCTTTTGAAGATCCAATCATAATAATATCTGGACTTGAATCAGATTTTCTTTCTTCTGTAATTTGTATATTTGAGTTTGGAGCCTTTTTTTTTTATTTGGGCGGTCTTCCTCTTTTTATTTTTGTACAAACACTAGTTTAAGGTTAACTTATAAGTTGTTTTTTATTTTCTGTATAATCATTATCACTATCAATATTTGATGATGTTAGTAGATCTATCTCTAGGTCTTCAGATATCATATATTAATAAATTGGTTATAATACTAATATTGTATTTAAAGTAGAAAGACAAAAAAGCCTGTAAAAAAATTGGTTAATTATAATTATTAGCAAATGATGTGTTCAATACTCTTATTAAATATATATATAAACTAAATTGCACATTCAATTTATCTATAAACATATTATCAATACAAGATTATATATACTTATACTTCTTATTAATAACTATAGATTTTTCTTAATGGAACAATTATTGATATATTTTAAATTTAAAGTGTTCATTTTAGTTGAATTTATAATAAAAAATTCAAATGAACAATAATCGAAGAAGATAATCTCATTCTGCCGAAAGAGTTAATTAACAGTCTTCAATAAAAGTTTAATCAGAATAAAAGCCTCCTTTTCTTTTAGATCTATAAAATGAAATGGAGTATATAGAAGACATTTTGATTTTGATGGCGCGAATAAATCGAACTCAATTTTAAGAACCTCAATAATTGAAGCATGCCCTTAAAACATAGAACTCAGTATATTTAAGTATTAAGATACTCTACAATCACTAGACATTTTATAACTTATTATGAATGTAATTGATCCTTACTTAGAAATCAAAAGTTTTTCTGATGAAAAATTTTAGTTATTATTAAAGAGACTTGGTTACCCTTGTAAACATATGTCAAAAACAAGATTTATGAGCTTAGGATCCTCACATACTTATCTATAATCGCTTCATATTTTATCGTGGCTTTGTAGATAAGCTTAATAAATCATATAAATAAATGAACGAATAGAAAATGGCTAATATTAACCAATTGAGATAGAAAATGAATCATTTTCAAATAAAATAAAAAAGAAATTAGCAGAGTATCTAGTTTACCTACTAAATTAGATATTTACAAGATGGTTATATAGGTACAATTGATGACTCAGCCTTGGAGAAATGCTATAGAGATGCAAAATAAAAATTGACACTTGAGTTAATGTAGTTGTAAAAAGATATATCCAAGTTGACTTGTGAATTGAATGTAATTAAAACATAAGAGCCAAATTTACCTGAAATAGAAGAATAATATAAAAATTTAGATGCTGAATTAATGTAAGTAACTTAAGAAACATAAGAAAATTAATAAATTTTAGAATCAACTAGGTAGGAGATTAATTAAAATATGAATAAATATTTAGAAGTTGATAATGAAATTATAAAGGTACATAAATTAATAGAATCAAAAAGATAATATATAGCCTAATAACCAATTAAAATTGATAAAGCTAAAGAGATGGAGGCTAAAGATTATTAATTAACAATTTAATCTTAATAATTATTAAATGAATTATAAAAATATTAAAAAGAAATTGATAAAGCAAGATAAGAAAAAACAGAAATGCTTTGTAAAATATCAAATATTATTTAAATGTTAAATTCAGGAAAAGTCAAATTTGATAAAGATTATGAAACTTTTGAAAAAAACCTTTATTCATATTAATAAAAATTAGAATAAAATAATGGAATTTAAATAGGTGAAGATGAAAATTTATTGGATATGGAATTAGATGCATAATTTGAATAAAAACTTGTTAATGAATAAATAGATTATAAAAGTAGAAAGAGTCTAGTTGCTTATGATTTAATCTAAAAATAAGATACTGATTCTATACTAAAATTATTATTGCCAAATAAAGAGCAAATTCTCTAAGATCTTAATCAATAATTATAAGATATTTTAAATAAACTTTCTATTAGTAAAAGACAAGCTTTAGAAATGAAAAATGAATTAAATTAAAAATTAAAATAATTAGAAGATATAGAATGTGCTAAAAAAATGATTATTTAAGAGATTAGTTAATTAAATGATTCTACAGAAGAACTTAAAGTTTTAAAATAAATATATTTAGAACATCAAGAAAAATAATAAATATTACTTAAAGAAATGGAATAAAAGAAATTAGAAATCAAATTTATTGTTGATAGAAAGAATTTAGATGTTATTGAAATTGATAGATTAAAAAAATAAAATTAAGAAAATCAAGAAGTAATATTTTGCATGCAACAATAAGCAGAAATAATTGAAGAAAAAAATACATAATTATAATAACAATTTAAAGATTGGGTTAAAGATAACTTAGATCAATTTTTGTCTTTGATTTAAGAAGTGAAAATTTGATAAATTAAAAATATTAAATTAATCAAATTATTTAAGTTTTTTTTATTTAAATCAAATTAATAATGTATTTATAAATGTTTTTAATATTTATTAAATGAATTCTTAATTAATTCTAAGACAAAATACTAATAATCATAATATTCATTATTCAATTTTTCTTAGGATAATTAGTATAATTTATAATTTAATTATCATTAATTCTCTTGCAATTTATATTAATTTTATGATGTTAGAATAATGTAGTATCAATTATTATTAGAATTAATTGAATTTATTAAAAATCTATAAATTAAATTTAAATCATTTATAATATAATCTATAAGTATAAACATACGCTGTTATTAAAAACATCTAATGGTCTTTGATATATTTAATAATTAGTATAAATACATATATTAGAAACTAATAAATTTCAAAGTATCAAGGTAATTTTCTTAAATTATTTGATGGATATTTTCAATTTATTTCAGTTAATGTTTAAGAAATAAATTTAAAAATTCTAGGCTTGTTATAAAAATCAAAATTACTCTCTTCAAAATAAAAATTAAATACAACACAGAGAGATCTCACTTGATAAAAAATAATTTATTTTACACTATATTTATCTAATTATTTATTTTCATAAGATACAAACATTATTATATTAAATAAGATATAAAATTAATACTTTTACATAATTATCTTTATTCAATTTAATGAAGTATTAAAATATAAAAATAATCATATGGTGTTTTGAATAAAAAAATTATAATAATCTAATAAATATAATATTAATTTAAATAATTTTATGTAAATTTGATCTTATCTTATAAATAACAATTATATATTGATGAATTAATTTTTTGGTTTTTATAACTTGATTTTATAATATAAAAATATAGTTTTAAAGATGGATTTAAGATCCTATTTTAAATTTTAAGGTAGATTAAATTTATTAAATAGCTTGAAAAATCAAAATAATAATCTATAAATATTAGAAGTGCATCTCAAATTATTCTTACTTATATATATTAGTAATATTACAGATTATACTATGTTATAAAGAATAATTAATATTTATTATAATTATTTGTTAATATGAGTGTCTCTGAAAATTCGTAATAAATATATGAAGAACTTATGGTAATGATATTAATATTCTATTTTAGGATAAAATCAAAAGTAATTCAGAAATAAAAGAGAAATTTGATAGTAGAACTTAAAGTGGATTATTAGATAAAGATTATGCTCATGAAGTCTTGATAGATTGGAGCGATTTACTAAATTATGATCTCAGTGATGCTATAACTTATTTTGATCTTGATAATCCTGATATTCCTCCTGAAGAGATCAGATAGCACTTAGATTTTGACAGTTTCATAAATCTAGTTGATAAATGGTTATAGAAGCAATTATTATAAACATCTCCAAAATAAAAACAAAGTACAAACTAAGATCAGTATTGGTTTAAGAGTGAACCTGGAACATTGAATACAGAACAAAGTGATTTAAAGCATTAAGAATAATTAATAAAAGCAATTTTTGAGAGTTAAGAAAGTAAGACAAAAAAGGTATTTAATGAATATGCAATGATGAATGATTAAAATGATACAATAAGTAAGTAAGATTTTCCCCTTTTATTAAAAAATTTGTTGTATCAACATAATGCATCAATTTATGAAAAAGGAGGTTAAGAGGATTATTTTATGAGAAGTAATTCATATGGTAATTTAAATAACTTTTTGAAAGATGACTAAATTAATTATTAATAATTTAAAGAGGCAGCAATATAATTCATAAAAGGAAATCAAGATTTAATTCTTTTAGATAATGAATAAATCAATAAAAAAAAAGAAAAATAATAACCTTAAGTTCAACCTAATTTAGAAGAAGAACTTTTATAATAAATTGATAAATATCAATAGATTTTATAAACAACTGAACCTGAAATTGAGAAGTAGGTTCTTAGAAATATGATAACCACTTTAGTCCGTTAATTAGATTTAATAAGAGATAACACTATGAGATTAGATGAAACATAAATTAATTCATCTATGAAACCTAAAGCAAATCTATAGGTCTCTTTTTCAGGTATTGTTAGACCTGAAAAAAGAACAAAAACAAAAGAAGAGATTGAAATTGAAAAAAGAGATCATTAAATATTGGAAATTTTTCTATTTTTTGCTAAATAATAGTATGTCAATGGAGTTGCTTATGAATTTGATAGATATTCAAAAGAAGCTTAAAGTTTAAGTTTAGGTATGTTCTTATATTTTTGTAAATGTTTTAATTTGATTGAAACTCATGTAAGAAAACCAAATGAAGAAAATTTATTAGAAAGAAAAAAGAGAGGAGAAGATGTAAATATTACTCGATTGAATTAAACAATAATAAATAAAAGTGTATAAGAAGAGGAGAAATAAGTAGAATAAGTTTCAACAATTATATCTCCAAAACAAAAACCTCCAACTGTTCCAGTTGATATTCAAAAAGTTGAAAATTTACCAAGAAGAAATAAATATTCTCATGTCCCTTCAAAATTTGAGTAAAATTCTATTTCTATATCATAGATGGTGGAATGATGAATTAAAGTTTGATAAATACTACAATCCAAACCAAAATCCTTTACCTCAACAAATCTTAGATGATATGAAATATTTAACTAAAGATGAAATCAAAAGTTTATTTAAAAGAAGTGCCTTTGGAAAAGATGTATACAAAATTAATTTAAATAGCTCGATTTTGAAGAATTTAAATGCCTCTTAGGATTTATGGCAAATCTTATGTTTAAATAAAATGGAGAAAGACATCCTCATGCCTATTAATTGATATTAAGACTAATGTATATTGATTATCCAGAGGAATACAGAAAAAGATTAATTCCTATTAAAATACCATTTAATTGCAAAGAAAAAATTGGTTTCAGATAATTGCCAGGTTATGAACACCATGAATATAAAGGCAGATAATTATCTTAATAAGAAAAACAACAATTATAAAAATTAAAACAAGAAAGAGAAAATTAATTAAGAGAGAGACTTACTGAAAATCCTAATCAAAGCATAAGATCTATAGGATCAATTAATTCTCAATCTATTACTAATTTACCCTATAATAAATAATAAGGCAGATTCTTAAATGGAAGAATAGATTTAGATAGAGAAAAAGTATCATGGGCAAAACTTGAGAATTTAAATCCAAATGATTTAAGTGGTCATGGTAGAAATTTTAAGCCTTAAGATTTGATTGATGAATTTGAAGATGAAGAAGATAGGTAATTAATTTTATTTATAATTATATTTAGATTCTTCTTAAAAGAATTCTCACTTGAAGAAGATAAAAAAAATCAATTAAAACCTGAAGAAGTTTAAAAAAATTTAGAAAAGTATGGTGCTTATAAACCTCCAAAGAGACCTACTTAAAAACATTAAATGAGCCAACCTTAACTATTAAACCAAAGATATGATTAGAAAAGCGTTGATATGAAAAATTAGTACTTGTAAAGAGCTAATCAAATTTAGTAACTACAAAATAAAAAAGAGTAATAACTACTCTAAAAAATAAATAAATAATATAAAATTTGATTATTTTTAAAATAATTATATTTATTTAATTTTATATTCTTATATTTATGAGGATAAAGATAAAATTATTACTATAATATTGGTATTTTAACCTAACTCATTTATTTAATGATTATTAAAATCAATATTTATAATTTATATTTATAATTTATAAAATATTCTAATTAAAACAATTTATAATTTGAATATCAAATTGATAATAAGATATTGATATTATTCAATTGAAAGATTCATTTCTTTTTAAAATCAGGTGATTTGTCATCAAAACTGGCATCATTATCAGAAAAAACATTTCCTACAGGTTATTCTTCAGAATCGTCTTTTTTGAATAGAGTATTTTTGAATGTTTTAATTTATTCAGTTGGAGGCTTATCACCTTAATTGATTAATGAACTTAATATATTTTTAGCCTTAATTTATTTCTTTGATGATTTGGTTCCTCCAAAAAATTGTTCTAGTTCATCTTCAGAATTATAATTATAAACATCAGAATCAGAATGATTTTCAAGTTTTTCATTTTATATTTTGATCTTTTCTTAAAGCTATATAACACTTGTATCTGAATTAATTGTAAGTTATCTTGACATCTTATTATTTTATGAATGAATTGAATCCTTCATCATAGATCTTTATGCATCTGATAATTATTAAATTCCACTGTCTCCTTCATGAATATTTTCTATAACAACTTTATCTTCTTCTTCAGAACTTCCATAACCTCCATTTTGTACCCTTTATATTTATTTTTCTAATTTCTTTTTTCTTTCTTCTATTGCTATTAAAGCCAATTATTTATGATGTTCTATAAAATTGTTTATGTCAATATACGTTGGAGTGGTCTTCGGATTTTTATTTGATGTCTCCCTTACAGCTATACAATTTCCCATTATATATAAATTAATGAATTACCCTTTTAATCCATCCCCTTCATATTCATTCAGCGTTGCTAAAAAGTACCAATAATTTAAGTCCATAGAATACAATCACATTTTTTGTTGCCCTAAATTAGTATGGGGCCAGGTCGATATAATCCTAAAACTGAGAGAAAAGGAGGAACACTTAACTTTGGATCATACAGTTAACGCAAAATGGTATTGGCATAGGATACTTTAACTCCTGGACCTCTTCATTATACAATTAATACTCATAGAAGTTAAGGTGTTTCCTTTGCGAATTCTAAAAAAACTTTATAGAAACCATTTCGAAGTCCTGGGCCAGGGTATTTTTACAAAAAATTAGGCAATATTTATCTATAGGAGAACCTCACAGTAGACTTGGAGGATCTATATCAAGAACATCAAGAAATAACAATTTCGATAATTAAATTCCTGGAGCTGGTCATTATCCAATTAAATCTACATTAAATAGTCTAGGCTTTAAATTTAAATAATTACATAAGCGAGCTAAGACTGATCATATGAGTCCTGGTCCTGGATCCTATTCAATCTTGTAGGATTCAATGAATCATGGTGTCAAAATGCATAACTCAAAAAGAACTTGGTCATATATTTTAAAAACTGAGACTCCTGGTCCTGGAACCTATTAAAGTGAAAGTTTCATTTAAAACAGAGTTTCATCAAAACATTCAAAAACCTCATCAAAAGAGTAATCAAAAATTCTAAATAAATGCTTTTCATAACATGAATCAAAATAATAATCTAATAAATTAGGAACATTTTCTTAATCTAAAGGGAATCTTGATTCTCATGGAAGTTTAACTTCAAGATAAAAGTTTAAATCTAATCATATCACCCAATAATAAAATATTAGTGATGCTTATAATAGAATGAGGGAATATGGTAAATTAAAAGTAACTTTCACAAAATAAGTTAGAAAAGAGGAATTTCTTGATGAATTTTCTAGTAGTAATCCGAAAAAGATTAGTAGATCTCCAGGTCCAGCTATTTATGCTGATATCAAATTCAAACCTAATACAAAATTGGGTTTTGTACCAACTTCAAAAAAAGGAGAAGTATTCAAACCAAAAGAAGGACCTGGAGTTGGAGAATATTCTAAAATAATACCTTTTGGTAAAGTTTACAATAAACATATAACACCAAAGAGATAATTTTTTAAATTTAAAGACCTTAATTAATTTGATTTTGACTAATGACTAATTCTATATTGATAATTAATATATCATGATATCATAAATTCAATTAAAGTGGAGTTATTTACAGAAGGGGAAGGAGGAGAATGTTCTTGTAAATTACTATTAATGTATAGATTTTTTAATAAAAATATAAGAAATTTCGCTTTTTTTTCATTAATTCCAATTGTTAGGATTGGCTTATGCGATAAGAGTATTAACTAAGACAGAGGTATGATCTTTTAAGATAAATCAAATATTGGTCATAGAAATTATTTACTTTATTCTAGTTTTAGTTCTAGTTCTAGTGGTTCATGTAATTTAATATCTAATTAAAGCCTTATATAGTCATTGGGATGAAGAGATTAATTACAATTAAGGAGGGTTTGTCTCAAAAAAGATGATTAAATAGATGTTTCGTATTTAATAGAAAATAGTATCTTGAAAATAGTTGATATCAATAATCGAAAAAGAAGTGTAATGGTTTAAACAAAAATTCATAAGTTAGAAGATCTACACCTTTGTGTTGTAATAATCTCAGGGGCATTACAATTTATATATGATTAATTATATCATTATTTTTAAGTATCTAAACAACTTGGATCAACATAAGAATCTCTTTTAACACAACCTAAAGCTACCAATAATTTCTGCATAAAAGTTTCATTTTTTTATTTAACTGTTTATGATCGTATCTCTTTTTTCTAAGAATCAGAATGTCTACTACGACGGTATTGCTACTTATAATCTTGAATGGAATTTTCAGTTTGAGTTTAAAATGTTAAGTTTTACCTGAGAAAAGATTATTAAGAAGTAGCTGTAGATTTAGAGAGATATTAATTTTCTTAATGCATAGTACTACCATTAACTCTAACTCTATTTTATGGGATTGATAACATTTCTAATTCAAATTCATTCTTTTTGAGCCATTTATGATTCAAGATCTATTTTATTGTTAATCTATCTTTTTGTTTATATTTGATAAGACCAGTAATGAGATCCTTAACATCAGAACTCAAATTATTATCAATAATTTAGTAGTTGATCTTTACTATATTATTACATTTCTCAATGTCGTTTTTACCTTTGAATGGAGCTTCACCATGTAATAATTCATATAATAGTATTCCTAAACACCATATATCTAGAGTGTGATCATGAGGTCTATCTTCAATCATCTCAGGGGCCATATAATCTATTGTTCCACAAAATGTGCTTCTTTTTTTTGAACCTAAGTTTTCAGCTGACCATCCAAAATCACAAATCTTGACATTATCAGCCACATCCAATAATATGTTTTCAGGCTATATCATGTTTAATAGAAATTACTTTGAGATCTCTATGAATTATATTTTATTGATGTAGATAATCAATTCCTAAACAAGTTTACTTAAAAAATTTTAAAGCTTCGTTTTCATTTAATTTTCCTCTTCTTCTTAATAATTAGAATAAGGATCCATGTTCTGCATATTCCAAAATAAGATAAACCTTATCTTTATCTTCAAAATAGTGAAATAATTATGTGATATTTGGATGATTCAATTTCCTTTGTATTCGAATCTCTCTCTTGAGATTTTCAATCGAACAATACTCAAAAATATCTTTCTTATTCATCTAATGATGATAATCAAATGTACTATCTTCATTGCATGTAACTATCCATTAGTTCTATCTTTTACTAATCTGACTGCTCCAAAACTGCCTTTACCAAGTTATGGATAATCATAAATAAGTTCAAACTCTTCTGGACTTCTTTTCATTTATCTTAGAGTTGACACCTTATCACTATATGCAATTTCCTATGAATTTAACATGTTTTAAGGAATACATTAGTTTTTATGTCCAGATGTCCTTGCATATTAAATCAAATTTACCAATCAATATCTCGACATCTTTGAGAACAATAATAAGAATGTTTACAAAAGGGACAATACACTCTATATTTTGGTATTGGAACCATTTATGAGCCAGCCAAATTATATTGACAGTATCGTGAACTGCAAACGTTCATCAAATAATATATTAATATTATGTAATATTCTCAATAAATATAGAAGTATAGAAAATCGACCAGCTCACCAATTCTTAAACCTCAGAGTCTACCATTAATAAATGAATTAAGATTTGCAATGAGAACCAGAGCAGGAAGCGATTAATAACATTCGGTCAAGATTAATTAGGACAGTTTTATTGCTTGTCGATTGTATAAGGAATAATAATGATAGTAATGGCTATTAATTCTTTGCTATTTGTGATGGTCATGGTTAAAATGGGCATCTAGTATCATAATACCTTAAGAAAAATATCCCAAGTATAAATCATAAGAATTAGTTATTCTAAGAAATTATCTCAAGGACATGTCCTTGAATTCAGAAGGCATTAATTAAGCAATTATTCGTTCATTCTTGAAAATTAATAAGGATCTATTTTAAACAAATATAGATACTAATTTGGCTGGATCAACTTTAGTATCAATATTGATAAAAGATTAATAAGTAGATTGACATAATATTCTATAGATATTCTGTGCAAATGTTGGTGATTCAAGAGCAATTATTTGTTAAAAAGTAAATACTTGGATGGCCATATAAATAAGTGTTGATCATAAACCAAATAATGGAAAAGAAAGAGCTAGAATTTTAAATGCTGATGGTAGAATATCTCAAAGAAAAACATCAGAAGGTTATCCTGCTGGTCCTGAAAGAGTGTATCTAGCATTTTCAGACACTCCAGGATTAGCAATGACAAGAAGTTTTGGTGATAAAATTGCATCAAAAGTTGGAGTAATTGCAGAACCAGGTATTGATGATTTTTATTAAATATAGAGATATTAGAATTTAAGAAAACAAAAGCTCATAAATTTATTGTTCTTGCTTCTGATGGTGTTTGGGATTAATTGACAAATGATGAAGTTATGGATTTGATACTACCTTATTTTAAAGATAAGTAGGTTGAATTGGCCACTGAAAGAGTTGTAAGGGAAGCATTTAATAGATGGAAATAATATTCTATTTTGAGAGATGATATAACTTGCATTGTAATATTTTTATGATTCATATTATAAAAATGTATTTAATAATTTCATTAATTAAGTTATATGTTAATTCCTTTATTTTGTTTCATCTTAATTATTGAATTTACATAAAGTTTTTCAGAAGATAATATTAGAGAAGTCATTTTTAATGCAGATAATTAATGGCAACAATCAATAAATAATACCTAGCAATCAATTTTTAAAGTTAAATATTTAGATACAAAATATTGTTATGTAAGAATTAATCTATTTGAAAATGATCCAAATTTTTTATTAATGGCAGATTATTAATAATTACCAAATATTAGTCTGATATAAATTTATAAATAAGGAGAGAAGATGGATAGAATTAGGTATAAGAAATATTTATTATATTCTATTTAAGCTAATTAGAAAATAGGAAAACCAGGTTTCTTAAATTGAAATTAGGAATGGGAGATATTTATATATTAGCATAATCTAATAATGATAATTAATATGTAATTACTATTATTGGGAGTAATGAAGAATAATGTGATAATGATTGTAATTAAAATGGATTTTGCGCAGTATAAATTATTATAATATAAGCCCATTGGAGTTGGATGCATTTGTAATGAAAATTTTATTGGGATTGATTGTAAAGAAATTGCTCAACCATTATTAATTCAAGCTTAAAAAGTATTAACATTTCCAACTTCAAAATAAATTACTTTTTTTTATATGGATTAATAACTCATAAGGGATTATGCCACAATAAGACTTAAATTTAGTTTACCTGAAAAATATCCTGAGGAACTCAAATATGCTTTAGAAGTAAGATTTTTTAGAACAAAGGCTCTTATAATGTAATTATTTGATAATATGCAAAATTATTTTGATTCTTTTTTTATTGATGACAGAATTTTAACAATAAAAATGAAAATTCTATCTAATTATGATTCTGGTGATACGTACCGATTTATTTGGTTTGCAATTTTAAAAGAATAAATTACTGTTGATTCTTTATAATTAAAAATTGATACTGATTATGAGGAAGATGATAATCAAAGTGATGAAATTAGTAGATTACTATATATTATTATCCCAACAGTTGTAGGTTCAATCATAATATTTCTTCTTATAATTTATTATGTGAAAAAGAGAAAAAATTAAGCAGCTAATTATTAAATACCTGCTCCAATAAATAATATTATTAATGAACCAGAAAAATGTGGAATATGCTTAGAAGAACTTAACATTAAGAATGTAGCTGTAGTCAAGATTCAATGCGAGTAAATAAAATAATCTAATTAAGTCATCAATTCCATCTTCATTGCATTTAAGATTGGGCTAAAAAATAAATCAACAAATAATCTGATTGTCCATACTGCAGAAAACCATTCAATCCAAATGAATTTAAATGATTGTGATAGTGTTTCTGATAATAGTTTAGACTATTTATTACTATTATTAAAATCAACTTAAAACACTTTTCAATTTAAATTCAATAGAAAAGTTATGTAAATTAAGTATTAAACTAATCATAAATGATTTATGTTATTTTTCTAATCTCACATTGTCTATCCTCTATTATTGAAGTTAATTTCAATGATAACTCAAAATGGGAAGGTGAGTTTCAAAATTCATCCAACAATACTTATAGAATCAAACATAATGATTAGGTCTAATATTTTTTTTATATCAAAGTGGAACTAGATATAATAAATCCAAAATTTATGTTGTTGGCTGAAAAGTATTAACCTATTTCAAATCCATTTTCACCAATTCTCAAAGATGGAGAAAATGTTGATGCAACAAAGTAATAACTTCCCATAATTCTATAGTCTATATGAAAACAGATAAATAAGATTTCTCAAAATTGCATCTTTTGATTAAAATATTTATGTTACAACAATTGGTAATGTTGAAGGATAAAGGTATAAGATATCAATTGTAAAAACAAAGAATTCTTCCATTTGTTAAAATGATTGTTCAGGAAATGGCATTTGTGAGGTATTATTTGATCTATTAAAGGAACAAGGATGTTTTTGTGCAATGAATTATACAGGAATTGATTGCAGTTACTTTGCTACACCAATAATTGATAAAATTTCAATAATTGAATACTAAAATGAAAAAAACTACTTTACTTTCTTAACTTTACCTACTTCTTCCCTTTAAGGTTAATAATTCATTCTAAAATTTAAAGTAATTTACTCCTTTTTAGTTTTAGACAAATAACTCTATAGGTTTATAAATTTTAGTTTATAAGACATAGGCTATCATTAATCCTTTTGAATAGCTTTCATTTAATCCAAAATTATGTGATATATTTTAAGTTTCTAAAAATAAAGATCTAGAATTACTTTTAATGGTACCAGAAACGTTTAAATAAAGATAAAGAATTAATTTTGGAATTAAGACTATTTTTCCTAATTTTATATTGTAAGATTTAGAAATCTCTATAGAGGAATATACAAAAGAAGAAATTATATATATATCAGATACTATCATAATAATCATTAGTATTAGTTGTGTTGTTTTTGTATCCTTAATTATAGTATTCTGTTGTTATAAACATTATTAAAGAAAATAATTACAAAGAAGAATGATGATGTAGAATTAAGAAGCTCTACATTCAGGATAAGATAATCACCCTATTATACCTTAATAGATTTAACTTGAAGAAATTTGTTAGAAAAACTTTTTATAAATGTTATCTTCAAAAGAAATTAATCCAGATGAATATTGCTCTATTTGTTTAGAACCTTTAAAATCAGCTTTAGAAGTTAGATAAACAAGATGCCAGTAATTATTATTAGTTATTTTTTTAGTCATAATTTTCATACCTAATGTATAAATTTATGGTTAGAGAAAGCCAAACATGAATGTCCTATATGTAGATAATAACTTGAACTTAAAGCATAGGATGAAATATTAAGAACTTGAAGAAATTAATAAATATTTGTAAGACTAAATAATTGAAATAAATGCATTTATATTTATTATGCATCAAAATATTACTTTTTTTTATTATTTTATATTTATAAGATAAAAGATATTCATTATCTTCTATCAAATCTTTCTAACTTTGCTTCTTTTTCCTTAAATTCTCTTCTTTCCTTTTCATATTATTTTTCATTAAAAAGTTAACATTGCTAAAATTCTCCAACTTACTATAATGTATTTTATATCTATATCAGATCATAATCCTAATTAAATTCAATGTAAATATATTTATAATGGATTATCCTAAAAGCTGATAATTCATATTGCTATTATTTTAAAGCATTAATAATATTATCAAAAGCTTACTTTTAAAATTATAATCTTTAATTCCTTTAGATTTATTAATTATTTCTATCTTCTTCTGGAAATTTAATATAAATAATAAATTTTTAAGTTACTTTAATATCTTCAACAGTGTTCAAATTAATATTGTAATTGCTTTTAAATTAATTTAATTTATTTTTTTGATTTTATAAATCTTATTATGTAAAGTCTTTTGTCAAATTTATAAATATAAATCCAGTCATATAGGCATCAAAACCTGCAGTATGATAAGAATCTTTATCTATATCAACATCTATTTAAATATAATTCATATTATTTTTTATGAATTCAGCTAAATTTTCAACCGAAGTAGATGTCTCAAATTTACTTCTAATTTTTTCTAATGGTTATGCTGATTAAATAATATATTTTGTATCATATATTGTTGGCCAATTTTTAACAATATCTTCCTTAAATTATTCCCAAGATATTGGAGGACATTAAATAAAATGACTATAACAAAACATAATATCTGCAAAACAATTATGTCCTACCATATACTTTTTTGAATTCAAAATACATTCCCATATTTAATAAAATCCTGTTTTTGTTTAAAATCTATTTGTTTTTAATAAATATTTTTCTTCATCTTTTGCCTACTTTTCAGCATTTGTTAATTTTGTTATTTTCATTTCTCCTTTCAATAAAGATTCTCCTATCATATTTTTTTAATATGCTTCTAAGTAAGTATATATAACTTTCCTTTAATATCCATTTGCTGTTTCTATTGTTATCTATTTCTCATCTGATTTATTGAATTTTTCTAATCTGTCTATTAACTCTCGAATCTATATCATTAATTATATATCTTACTGTTTTTTTATCTATTGGTTTAACATCATCTAAGATTTTTTCAAATTGATTCTTCAATTCCTCTTAATCTAATTATTGGAAATCTTTGTTATAATCATCTTGAAGCTTCTAATATTGTGCCCTATTTTAATAGCCTATTCCTTTATTAATCCATCTATTCCAATCCATACCATGCTCACTATTAAAAAATATGGCTCCTACTTATAAACCCACGAAGTCATCTAAACTAATAATTAGAATATTTTCTACTCTTAAGGAAACAAAAAGAATGTATAAGGAAATGCGACATACCCTTTTTATTTTTTGATGAAGATGCACAATCCAAATTGAATTATATTATATTTCATACTTACTTTTCGTGTCTATATGTCATTAAAAATACCTTTAAATATCTTTCAAATGGTAATTCTTCAAATGTATCTTAATAATCTCCTTTTATTCCAGTTAACTCAAGATCAAAACCTAGAAAGTCACATAATTTTATTTGCTCCATTATTGTTTATTTGTTTTGCTCAAAATTATCAAGGTCGATATACATTCTTAATATATTTACTATTATTAATTATATGAAATCATTTCTTAAACAATATCTAAACAATCCCTTTTCTTTTATCAGCAGATTTAATTGCCAATTCATCTATAATTTCTTCCTTTTCTTTTTCTGAGAATTCCAAAAATTAAAACAATGTATTAAGTATTGCCTCTCCTAAATCATAATTGAGATGTTTTGGTCCACAAGCAATTAAAAACTTTTTTAAACAATCCCTCAAATGAGCTTTAGCATGAACAGCTTGAGGATCAACAGAAGTCTTTTGCATAGCCATCATCTTATGTTTATACTAAAATATTCTTTTCAATTACATCTCTGGCTAAATTATTTAATTGTAATATTTGTTCCTCTTTTGCAGCTATTCTTTCTAACAAAATTTAAAACTTACCAATAATTTTCACATTCTCTTCATTAGCTACTTCTAATTTTGATTTCAAAATATTCACCTCTTCAGTATGTGACAATTATTACTTATTTGATGTTGAATGCTATATATAATAATTATTAATATATACTTCTTTCTTATTTTTATCATTATTTACAATAGCAGATATATCTAAATCCCCAATAAATTCACTAATATCATTTTCATTGATTTCTACCTATTGTTCATTTGATTAAAAACTAATATCTTCATTTTTCTCTTCTTTTATATTACTTAATGCTGTTTTAATTGGTAACTTTGCTTTCATAAACTAAATATCCTTTTAATAGCTCAATAAACTGTTTTATTCTTACTGGGATAATTTAAGCTATAAATAATCTCAATTCTTATACATAATTCTAAGCATAAAAGACAGCCTATTAATTTTTTAGTAATTCATCCATTAATGATTATAAACATTAATAATAAGTAAACTTTCTCTCACATTGTTTTTCATGTTAAGATTTAAATTATCTTAAATAATCAAGGATATTATCTTAATTAAATAATGACTTTATTTCATTTAAAATAATTTAACTTTAATCTGCTTATAATTTATTAATCTAAACTTATTTTGCTTATAATTCATTTTATAATGCAGAAATCTCAGAATCTTTTTAAACTATTAAAGCATCTATTTCATTTACTTTGTTTTAGAATTATGCTTTATCATTATCTTTATCATTTTTTAACTATTTTATTTCTTCAATATTTTCATCAATTTATTTAAGTAACTAAGTTTCTTTTAGTAAATTTTTATTTTACATAACTTCAAGCTCATTTCTTAAAACTGAAATTTCTGCATCCTTCTAAGATAATTATTTAATTCCTTCATTATCCTTTTTAATATTCAAAGAATTCTCTTAATCTTTTAAAGCTTCAATTTCATTTTATAGTGTTAAAATTTCTCCATCTTTATATGCAAATAATTTCAATGCTTCATTTTCCCTCTTACTATAATTTGCTATATCTATATCCTTTTAAATTATGACTTCCTTTAATTAATCAACTTACTTTCTCAAAGCTGAAATTTATGAATTTAAATTATCAATTTAAGAATTTAGTTTTTTTTATTCTTGTTGTAGTAAGGATTCAGAATCTTTTAATTATTAATCTAATTATTAATATTATTATTCTTTTAATATGTATTTTTAATTTAAGAGATTTAATTTATTATCTAATTCTATTTTTTAATTATTTATTTATTATTTATTTTCAATTTCTTGTTATAATTCTAATTTTAATGATTATATATCTTATTATTATTAATTAGTTTGTGACTATAATTAATTATTTTATTGTTTTATTTTTTCAAATTCCATTTTTTATAATGTCATTAATTCATCATGATCTTGAATAATTTAATTATTTTCTTATAATAGTTTTTATTCTTAAGCTTAGTTTTCTTAAATAGAATGTGTTATTTGGTCTTCCTTTATTTACAAATTGTTTTCTAATTATAATTTATTTTATTCTAAATTATTTATATATTCTTGTAAAGAAGCTATTAATCTATTTTAAGCTTAATCTGCTTCAATTTTATTTGTTATTTAAACCTAATTATCTACTAACTCTTTATTATTTTTTTTCAAATCTAAAATAGAATTATTCAAAACTGTAAATCTTTCCTGTAATTCTATATTTTTCTAATTTAACTAATTATAATTTTAAGTATCTTAATTAATTTATAATTATAATTTCTTATTATTTTACTCTAGTTCATGATTTGAATGTTACAAAGCATTTATTTCTTGTTAGATTTACTAAGTTATTTATATTCTCTCTTGTATTTAATTTTCAAGCATTAAATTTTATGATTGCAATTATTGAAGTTTATTGTTAGTTTTTTCAAATTCTTTTATTTAATCTAAGATTATAATTTATTTTTCTTTTAATTCATCATTTTTTTAATTTATTTTTAAATCTAAATCATTTATTATATCTATATTATTTGCTATAATTATCTCTCTAGCTTCTAAATTCTTTTACAAATCATTATTTAAGTCTTTTAGATGATTATTATCGTTTTTTATTTATTTAATTTCAACTACTTATTAATCAAACTAATTAGATCTTTCTGTTAAATCATTTCTTAATTTGGAACAATTTGCTTTTTCTTATTGTAATAATAATGTTATCTCATTAATTTTGGATTCTTAAATTTACTTATTTTATTCTAATTCATTTATTTTACTATCTAAATTTTAGATTTATTGTTAATCATTATAAGCTTTTTGAGATAAACTCTATATTTATTATTTTTACTCTTAATTCAAGATTATTAAATTATTCAATTATTAATTTTAATTATCAAGTTATAATTATAAATTCCTAACTTCAAATTCTAGAGTCTCAATATGTAACAGTTCTTATTTCAATTTTAAGTTTTTTTCATTAATTTCATTTTATAGATTTGAAATATTCAATTGTTAGTTGTAATTTAGTTAATTTAATTCTACAATTTTAGTTTAAATCAATTATTACGATTAAGTTTCTAAAGCTTTTGATTATTCTAAGAGAATTTAATATTTTTATTCTTGATCTAAAAGTTATGACTCTAATTTTTTATTAGTTAATTTGCTTTTCTCTTGTTATTCTATTAAGTTACCAATTTGAATCAGTAATTTCTAAGTTTCTTAAGATTGCCTCATAACATTCTTAACTAATTCTGCTTCTCTCACAACTATTTCTGTACTAAACTATGCCTTAGTTTCTTCATTTTATTAATCATTTTTTAAATTTGCAATTTCTAATTGTTTATTAAGATCAGTTATTTTATTCAACTATTCCTATATCATTTCTGATAGTTTTGCTTTTTCTTAATTATCCAAAATCTATTATTAATTAAATAATTATATTTATGAATTTAATTCTTTAATTTATATTTCATATTTCTTAATTATTTCTTTATTCTAATTGTCTTTAAATTGAAGATTCTCTATTTCTTAAAGGAGATTTGTTTAATTTTTATTTTAATTTTATTAACATTATTCTATTTCTTCTAATAATTAAATATTCTTTTAAGTAAGATCTTGATTAATTGATATAAGTTCTTCATTCTCTTAATGTTGAGAATTTAATTCTTCAATTTTTTATTAATTTTCTTTTAAAAAATTCTATCTTTCTATTTTGATTTCTGTTTATAAATCTAAAATTCTAGATTCTAATTGTAAAATTTAATCTTAACCAGAATTTAATTCAGATTCTAATTCACTTAATTTATTTTAAACATTTTCAAGTAAGATTTACTTATCATTTAATTAAATTTAAATCTTTTCAGCCTCATCTAATTCTTAATTTAACCTTTATATTTTATCATTTAATTATTTCTTTTCATCCTCATATTGTTATTTAAGTGTTTTCATTTAAAATTCTAATTAATGTATTTAATTCTAAAGAATTTCTTATTGTTCAGTTATAGTAATTTCATCTTTTTCCTTTTAAATAATTTATTCTTCTAATTTCTTCACCTTTTTCTATAATTCTTATTGTTCAAGCTTTGTTTTTTAATGTTATTATTCAAATAATAGAGTTTATTACTTTTATTACTAAATATAATCCTTCTTTTAATTCTAAAATAATTCTATTTCATGTTGTTTTCCTTATAAGATTTAATCTTTGAAATTTAATGATTCTTATAATTTTTATATAGTTTAATTTAGAGTAGATATTTGTTTTTCATGATGATGAATTGCTCTATCTTATACTAATATTTTTTAGTTTAATCCTTAAAGATCTTTTAGTTATTATTGTAATTAAATAATTTCTTAATTTTTATGTTTTATAGTTTTCTCTTTATTATTAATTTAATCTTAATATTCATTATTAATCTTTGTTAAATCTCTTATTTATTACTCAAAATTTGAGAGACTTTTATTGAGAGAATCAATCTAAGATTTTAAATGTCCTTAAATAGTTGTTTATTCAACACTTTTACTTCTTAGTTGTTCAGGAGTATCATTTAAAATCCTACTATTACTTTCATATTATTATATTATTTAATCTTTACTTTAAATTGTATTATCTAAAATATGAAGTTGTTCTGTATGTTCTTCTTCAAGTCTTTTGATTTATATTTTAAGATTATTAATTTCATCTTCATAATCTAACAATTTAGTTTCTTATTATTTATATGTAAATTAAGCTTACTATAAATCATTCTCTAATTATTTAATTAATTATTGTTATGTTTCTAATTCTTATTAAGACACTAAGTCAAATTGAAATAAACTTTATTATTCTGAATTTCTAATTTCAAAATCTTCTTTTTATGTTTATAATGATTAGACAATTTATTTATTCATTTATTAATCTCTTTAATATTAATCATATAATTCTTAATAAGATTGTTTTAAATCATTATATTTTGATTTCATCTCCTAAAATTTAATTTAATTTTATCCATTTTCTTTTTCTTTTTCTTCTTTCTCAGATTTAAGTTTAGTTATTTATTAATTAAGCTAATTAACTTCAGATATACTATCTCTAGAGCCTATTCTAATATAATGATTAGATATTATAAATACTTATTTTATTTTTACTTTAAATCTACCATCGCTTAATTTAATAATTTAAATTTTTAACTTGAATCATCTTTATAATTTTAATACTCAGAATTAATTTCAAATTTTTATTTCTGCACTAACTAATTAATATATTATTACATTGTTTCTCATTTTCTGTCATTGTAGATAATTATATTTTAAGTAATTTATTTTCATTTTCTAATTAGTTAATTTTTTTTGAATGATTTTATATTAGTTCATGTTCATCATTTATTTATTATTTTAAATTCATAATTTCATTCTCTTTTTCTACCAAAAGATCTTAGAATTAATTTAATTAAGTTTCTAATAATTTATTTTGAGTATTCTTAGAATCAAGACTAGATTATGATTCTACTAAAGGATTTTTATGTTTAAATTTATCATTATCTGAATAATTATCTTAAGGTCTATATGTATTTTATAATTAATTAGAAAATTATTAATTTGAAAATTCTAATTATTGTTTTTTATTTTACAATTTATTTACTTTTGCTTCTAACTTTGTAATTACTGCATATAAATTTTTATTTTATATATTTAAGTCTTTATTCTAAATTTCTTACTAACGCAATTAAGTATTTATTTCAATCAATTTATTATGATCTTATTCCCTACTCTATAAACTACTAGCAATAATTTAATAAAGCTATTCAAAAGTTTGAGGATAAGCATTCTAATGTTTCTCTACCAAAGAATAAAGCTTATTGAATTCGTCTCTCTTGAATAATTGATTAATAATATTTGTATTCTAAAGTTAATTTATAGATATTTGTGCAGCTTAACAAATTTGATTGATTATATTATGCATATTATTATATCCCATAATTATCTCTCTAATATCTTTGAGTAATTGCATCTATAATTTTTATGAAGATCGTTAATTCTATAATTTCTTAGCATTAATCGATATAAACGATAACTCTGAAAGAATTTCAGTCAATAAATCATCAGCCCTATATATCAAAGATAGATTATACCTTACTTATTCAGTTTTATGAGTACCCGTATCATCCATTCGTTTGAGCAACTTTTCCAAAGGCTTCGTAGAAAATTATAAGTTATCACCACTCATTCTGCTCTAAAGTAAATTGGATTTCAAAGCTGATATTTTTTTCTCAATTTACTAATGACTATCCTTCAATAAATTAAATCTAAGAGATGAACCCAATAGTCTATCAGAATCCTAATCTTGATGCTTTGTTGTATATGAATCAATAAGAAAATTTTACGAATTACGAGGACCATAAATCCCAGGAGATATAATCTACCTCAAAGGTTAAGGTGAACTTATTCCAGGTTAAGGAGAATAAAATGCTGTCTAAGTATTTTATCTGCTTTATTTTTACATTATTCAAATTATAAATAAATTTATAATAACAACAAATTCACATTTCTATAAGATTATTTGATATTTCAATCATAACTGTCTAATATTACTGGAAGGATGAAGTCATCAACTTCAACATCTTTTCCAAATACTCCTTAATTTATAAAGAAGTGTAATTAATAATTTAATCAATGGTTTAATAAGCTTTCTAATTTAAAGCTCCATATTGATTCTTCAATTATAATTATTATGCATTCTCCTTAAAATACTTGAATTAAATAAATTACATTCTAGCACATGCATTAGAATGCAATTTTAGGATTTGATTTTATTTAATCTATTTTGAAATGATCTAAAAAGCTTTCATCTAAATCCCATTTTATAACTTCACCCATTTGAAATAATTTTTCTTTTTTTTATTTTAATTGTTAAGAAAACTCTTAATATGAGTTTAAAGATTTGTCTCTCAAAATTATTAATTCTTTAAGAGGTTGTGTTTGATGATATTAAAATCTTTATTGTGGATAAATAGTCTCATTAAATATCTTTATTTAATTTGATTCTAATTTTTATGATGATTCAAATAAGTCGTTTAAATTTTTATAACAATCTTTCAATCTTGTATTTTGTGCTTTTGATTCTCGAAATAATTCCTTATACACATCAGTTAATTAAATCAATGTTTAATTTTTTTATTGCATTTATTTCATTAACTATTTTATTAATTTATAAGCCTTTTTTTAAATAGGTGATATGTTTGTTAAAAAATAATCAGACTATTTTATAAAATTAGCTATTGATTAATTTATTCTAACATTAACTTCACCATTCATATTAGAATAATTAAATTATTGATTAATTGTAAATTATTCTGTTGATAAAAATTCTTGAATAATTGTTAAATTTCTTATTTCACTGTCTGCAATAATAAAATTTAGAAACATTTGCAAATGTCTTAATTATTTAATAAATGTAAAATCAACAGGAGATTTTCTTTGATTTGGAATATTGGGAACTGTAAAATATTTATTCAATGTAGTTTTGAGTAATATAAAGTCATCATATGTTCTCTTGACCACCCAATTAGTAGGTTTAGTTTCAATTTAAAAATAAATAGAAGTGTTCTTAAAAATACCTTTTTAGATCTTCTCATAACCAACAACTGTAGCTTTTACATCTTATATTTATGATATTGCATTTGGAATAGTCTTATTACATTTTAAAATGTAAACATAATCATTTTATTAATCTTAAAATTGTTTAACAAATTCGATTAGTTGATCATAATCCCATTGTTCAAGATCATGACGTTGATCAATACTTTTTTGAAAAGCTTCTATGTTATATCCTTTTTCAATAATCTCTTTGACTAATAAATTTTGTTTTTATTACAAAGACATCTCTATTAAATATTATTATTATTTATGTATAATTGTTCATTAGATTTTCTTTCTCTCCTCTAACAATTTGGCATTTCTAAGTCTTGAAAAGAATTTAAGGACCTCATCAACTAAAACAACAGGAGCAGAAACTGCAATGATTAAAATCCTACAATTTAATAATATTTAAGTACCAATCTTAAATGGATAAGGGTACAGTGTTAAAGATGTTTTCAAATAATGGAACATAACAGATCATGCAATGGAGAGTCATTGATCCACAAATTGCTATAATTAAATATGGATTTGCAAAGATTCCTACTTTCAATAATGATCCATCCTAGAAAAAGTATGATAAAATAATTATACTTCAGATAAAGCATTTAAGGCATTAAACATTTCAATAACAACAAGGACAGAAAGACTTAATGTTGAAGCCTTTTATTTACCCCAAGAGAAATACAAACATGGATCTTTAGAGAAGTCATATTTATCGAAGTTGGCTACTTTGAATCCTTCCCAATGATGGCATTCAGCCCAATTTCTTAATTAATGGAATGTGACAATTGGATGTCCATCACCAGCCCATTCATATCCCAAATAATAATACACAAAAACAAAGACTGTGGCTAAACCAACATATGTTCCAATAACACAATATCTAACAAATACAAATTCAGTGATAATTGGTTCATCATGTTTTCTTGGTGGTTTTTACATAACATCAGGATCAGGTGGATTAAATGATAAGGCTGTAGCAGGAAGACCATCAGTTACTAAATTAACCCATAATAATTATATTGAATTGAATCCATCAGGAATACCTAAGGCTGATGATGTGAATATTGAGACAACTTCACCAATATTTGATGAAATCATATATCTAATAAATCCTTTCATATTTTAATATATTGCTCTTCCTTCTTCAACAGCTCTTACAATAGTTGCAAAGTTATCATCTGCTAAAATCATATCTGATGCTTCTTTTGCTACTTCAGTACCAGAAATACCCATAGCAATACCAATACTAGCTTATTTTAATGCAGGAGCATCATTAACACCATCACCTGTCATAGCAGCTATTTGATTCAATTAACCAGTTAATAATTTAACTAATTCTCTTTTGTGTGATGGATCAGTTCTTGAGAAAACTAATCCACTTGGTTTTCCAATTACTTATTCAAGTACTTTCTTTTATTTTTCTTCTCCCATTGTTGAAAATTCTAATCCTGTAAATGAATGAGTTGGGAATTAAGATTAATTATGTAATATACCAATTTACATAGCAATAGATTATGCTGTTTCTTTGATATCACCAGTAATCATGATAACTGAAATACCAGCTTCTCTACATTTTTCAATGGATCTCTTTACTTCAGGTCTTGGTGGATCTTATAAGGCAACAACACCAATAATAATGGGTTTATTTTCCAAATCTTTATAATTGTTTGTATCAATCAATTAATTATGAGCTGGATGTTTAGGTCCATCATAATCACTCAATTAACCACAATCTTCTTATACACAAATTGCCAATGTTCTTAATCCCTTTTCTGCTAAATCTTTTACAATTTTTAATAATTAATTCTTATCTTAAGCCTTCAATGGAACAACATCACCATTTGAATTTAGAATCATATTTGACTTTTCTAATAAATAATCTGGTGCTCCCTTAATGAATAAGACATTTCCTTTTTCATTATTAGAACTGGCCAAAACAGACATACTTTTTCTATCTCTTGTAAATTCTAAAGTAGCTCTCTTTGTAAATTCACCAACAATCTTTTCATTATATTATTCAGGAGCCTCTAAGATTGGTTTTCCATTAAAAGATTTATCATATTGTCCAATCTTTTCAACCAAAACTTTCAATGCAGCTTCAGTAGGTAATCCACTTCTTTAAACTCTTCCTTTATCTGTGAATAATTTAGATTCATTGCATAATGCCATAGATTAACATAATCTATTAAGATTTCCAGCTAAACCATTTCCTTTTACTAATTTAGCATCCAAACCATCAATCTTTCCTTCTGGGTGATAGGATGTTCCTTCTACAGGGAATACAGTAATTGTTGATGCATCCAATCCTGATAAGAGTACCATTTCTTTAACACACATTTCATTGGTTGTTAAAGTACCTGTCTTATCTGAACAAATAATAGTTGTGCATCCCAAAGTTTAAACTTTAGGTAATTTACGAACAATAGCTTTTTACTTTGCCATTCTTCTAGCTCCCAAAGCTAAACATGTTGTGATAACAGCTGGTAATCCTTCAGGAATAGCAGCAACTGCCAAAGCCACAGCTACCTTGAAATAATACAATGCTCCCATAATAGTTCCTCCATAAGCAGGATCAGAGAAATTGCCAATGTTCATTACCCAACAAATAATACAAATATATGTGACATATTTAGCTAATTTATCTCCAAATTCATCTAATCTTTTTGACAAAGGATCATCATCTTCTTATTTCTCTTTTGCTGCATCCTAGACTTCAGACTAAATCTTTCCAATTTATGTTTTCATTCCAGTGTTACAAACAATACCTATAGCTGTACCATTAGATACTAATGTTCCTGAAAATAAGAAATTTATTTTATCTTAGACAGCAGCCTAATCTTTTAATACTGGTTCGGTTGTCTTATTTACAGGATTCACTTCTCCTGTTAGAATTGACTATAATATTATAAAATATTAAATACCTAATCTGTTTTCAATGTAATTGTTTTTAAATCCACCATTCTCAAATCTGCTGGAATTCTATCTCCTTATTTAATTTCAACGACATCACCAATAACTAAATCCTTTGCTTCAATTTATCCCCAAGTATCATCTCTTAATACTATGGCATGAGGTGATTATAAATCTTTTAGTGCCTATAAATATAAAACGTAATCATACTTCTATTGCTCTCTCTGCATCTAAGTCTTACCAAATACCTACAGCTGCATTTAAGATCAATATAGTAAAGATTACACAAGGCTCCACCCAAGGAGGCACTGCATGAGAATCTTCATGATCTTCAAATTGTGAAATCACAAAAGAAATCACAGCAGCCAACAACAAAATTCTTACTAAGTTATCCTCAAATTGTTCTTTAATCTTTTCCCATATACTCTCCTTCTCTTCCTTTTCAAGTTCATTGTGACCATATTTGGCTAGTCTTGCTTATGCCTCAACTGATGTCAAACCCCTAATAATGTCTAATTTTTATACTTTTATAGATTTGTTTGAACAGCTTTGACTACTTTATCAACAGGATATGTATGAAATGGCTATGTCAAGTCGATCTCTGCCATTAATAAAAAATAAATAATTTATGTAAATCGGCAAAATCTTAATATGCTAAATAATACATTTTTGTTTATAATTAATTTCCTCTTCATAATTATTAATCTTAAATTAACTAAACTTCAAGTACCATTCTAAATTAATTAAATTAATCATTAATTATAATTTATCACTTTTGCAACTTAATATTTAAATATAATAAACAAAGAAAGTATAAAAATATCAAGAATAGTTAAAATCTAATATACAATTTTCTATTTAATGTTAATTCATCAAATTAAAATGAAATATACTATATTACTCCTTAAAAAAATATGTATAAAAATTGTACAGAATTATTTAGTTATTCTAATCTTTAAAAAAATTTTGAATTACAAAAATAATTTTAGAAAGTATATCTATAATTTTTTAGTTTTTATGGTCATAAAAAATAATAAATATTATCAAATGATTTAAAAATAAATAAGAAATATAATTGTTTCTTTATTTCAATAACAATATTTTTTCTCAACCCTGAAAGCAGGATTGTTTTAATCTAAAGCAGAACTATTAACTTTCTTTGGATGCTAATCTTAAGGTGCTTAATTTATATTGCTTTATTTTTCAGGTGACTCAATATCTTGAGATTTAGCAGTAAATTTAGAACTGGAAAAATGAGTAGAATCAGATACAACACTAAATCTAGTTGATTCTTAAGTAGTTGAACGACATTTGATTGGAGTTAATTGAATAAAATGTGAATTATTTTTGCATTTTAACATTTTGATTACCCAATCTGAATTCAAAACTTGCTATATATTAATTCGTTTTTAATGTGCTAACATTTATTGAAATAAAAATTAACATTCTTTAGATAGGTTTTCATTAAATTTAATTGGTTATCTATTACAAATTTTTTCGTATAACTCTTCTTTTTATTTGGCTCTAAATAATAATTCACCATGTAACATATACTGTAAAATTATTAATGAATTTGAGGTACATATAATAGAATTCCCAAGGCCCAGATATCTACTCCTTTGTCGTGACTTTCTTTTTTTATTACTTCTGGTGGCATGTATTCAGTTGTACCACAAATACAAGGTTTGGCTTTACCACCATTTGGTAAGAAAGTTGACCAATTAAAATCACAGACTTTAACATTACTATTTTACAATAATATATTATCAGCTTTTATATCTCTATGAATAATATCTTTTTCATGTAAATAGAGGATAGCTTATGCTATTTAATAAAAATAATGGAATGCTTCTTCTTCAGTTAATTTATTTTTTTTTCTAATCAAATCCTATAAGGTTCCATGTCTGCAATATTCTAATATTATATATATATTATCTCTGTCCTCAAAATGTTCAATGTATTCTACAATATTTTTATGTTTGCATCCTTATAAATAATTCAATTCATTTAAAATGTGCTAAGTTGCAAATATTTGTTTCATATAGCTTTTAGATATCTATATTTGTTAAATAAATACTATTTTTATTGCATATTTTTTATTAATAGCATGATTCAATGCCAATTTAACTTTGCCATAAGTTCCACTTCCTAACTCAATCTATAAAATTTCATATTGATCTTTAAGTAATTTCTTTTGAGTTTGTGGTGCAACTGTAGTTGGTTTGGATGGTTTAGGTGGTAAGTTATAGTAATATTAATTCATTTAAAATGAAAATAAAAAAAAATAAATATTAAGTCAATAAATGAAAAATACCAATTCTATTAAATTAATTCATTTTATTTAAACTAAATTATTACTTCCATATAACTTTAAAATTTTTGAAGATTTGTTAATATAACGATTTGATTCAAAAAATTAAGGTATTCTAAATTTAAGTAGTAGATTATAAAGATATTTATAAGTATCTATATTATTAAATTTAATTTATGAAAATAATTGTCAAAACCTTAAATGGATCGAATTTGGAAATTGAAGTACAAACAACAGAAACAGTAAATATGATTTAAATATTAGGTTCTAAACATTAAACAAAAAATTGAATAGCTTAAGTAATTTGAAATAGATTAATAAAAAATATTAAGAAAAGGTACTATTTTGCAAAATGAATCAACTGTTGGTTAATTGGGACTTCAAGAAAAAGACCTTCTAGTTGTCATGGTCAACGTTAAAGTAACTAATTCAACTACATTAATTTAGAAAGAACCTTCTAAACAATAATCTTTTTAATAATAATTTCAATAGTAACCTTAGTAAACACAATCTATTTAAGAATAAAAACCTATGTAAATGCCAAAAACAATTATTAACTAAGAATATTTGGTGAAAAATTCATAATATGATATATTCTTTGAAAGTATGGTTAAACAAGGATTTTCTAAATCTTAATGTACTAAGTAGGAAAATAAAGCTGGATTTAGTTAAATCTATTATAATTAGTTCTATTATACGAAATATAAAGATATTCCTTTAATTAAATATTTGACAGAATTATATATTAAAGATCCAGAAGCAATCCTATAGATGCTAAATGAATTCAAAAAAGAAAATCCCTAATTATTGTAAGTAAATAATTTATTTAATTTTAACTGAATCCTGAGGATTTAATTTAGATACTTAAATAAAGTGCTTAGGAAGGAAAAGAAGAAATTGAGACAGAAATTACTTAGGAGTAAAAATCAGAGTTTACTAAAGAGGAAAAATAACAACTTAATTCATTAATCATGATGGGATTCTCCAAAAAAGATGCACTAGAAGGATATTTGGCTTGTAATAAAAATATTATGATTGCATCTTCATATTTATGTGAAAAAGTAGGAAAAGGGGAATTATAAAGTATAATATAATAGTTAATAAAGATGACTTAATAAAGATAGATTTAAATAATTTTAACAATAATTATGAAAAAGGTAAAGAAGATGATGATGATAATGATGATAAATATTATTGAATTCATATTATTAAATCATTTTGACCACCATACTTCTTTGGAATAACTGATATATCAATATCTTTTGATAAAACTTCTAATATTTCTTTGGGATCTTTTCCAGCAAAGGCCATTTTCTCTAAAGTTCTCTTTGGTAAAAATTTCTTAACTATGTTATATATTGATTTTGCAAGCCAATCAGTGTTTATTACAATATTTCTTATTTATCGTTCTGGATACTTCATAAAAACGTATGTCATTAGAGCTTTTATCAGATCTATACTAACATTTTTTCTACTCAAGTTAAAGCAATCAATTATTAAGATTTAACAATCAATATGTCCTCTCATACTGTTATACATTATTACACATTATTTATTACTTACTAATATTATGTTCCATCAAACAGCAGAAATATTCAATAAAAATTTCAATCGTTGGATTAGGTTCCTTATATTCATCAGGCAATAGATTTTCAGCTCTTATATAAAATATTGGATATCCCATCTATTTAATATAAATTTAATTATTACTTTGCCTTCTCCTAGCATAATCAATATATTTTATTTTCTAAAATAGTCATATTTATCTTTTCTATAGTCATAAGAATTTAAATTGTTTTATTTTCTCCATTCTAAAATATCAGTAAGCATTTTTTCAGATGCATTTAAATCAAATTATCTAGCTTAAAGATGTCGAATCAATGCATTATCATTCAATGCCAAATTTTTCATTTTAACTCTGAATTAATTCAATATTTCTTTTTCTTTATCCTATATTTTTGTATAAACTATAAAATACATTTAATTAAGTAAATCTTAAATGTTTTTCTTCATTTTACAATGCAGGATGATTTCTATTAGGGTTAACATCCTAAAATCCCAAACGATCATTAGGTAGAAAATATATTTCTAAACCATTAATTTTATTTTGTTATAATGTATCATTTTATGTCTATTACACGATTTCAGATTTCTCTTGAATTTTATCAATTATCTAATTAATATAATTATAAATACATGATCAAATTCATAATTTATTATTTAGTGATTAATTATATATTCTTTTGCAAATTTGTGCATTAATTTATCATTAGACTTTTTAATAATAATAATAATTTAACATTGTGTCTAATTTACATGTTTATCATTTTCAATTAATTAAAAATTTATCTAATTTATTTATTGATTATATATTACTGTTAATAATTGAGAATTTAATATATTCCTTTAAATAATAAAATAAGTTGATTTTATTTATTATTTTCTTTAATAAGTTAAATGAATATGAGTTTAATGTTTATGCTTCTTTTATTTACCACAACTTAAAGAATATTATTGTTAAAATTGATTTGAATTTATAGTTTAATGATTCTTTAAACCTGGCTAAAAATAAATTAAATTGTTTTCATTTATAAATATTTTCTTAATCATTTTTATAGATTTTCCTATAGTCCATTCACCTTTCAGATAATTAAATTTACTATCATTTGAATAATACATTCGAAGTTTATCATATATCTTGTGTAATTTCCAATTTTAATTTTATTATAAAAGCTCTATTTCATCATTAGCATCATCCTCAATTGTTGTATGTAATGTATGATGGCTAATCAAAGCTGGTTAAACTTCTAATAAATTCTTTTTTAAGAATAATGATTACTATTGATAGTTTAAGTTGAGCAACCCACTCTTCTGCATCTTTCAATGAAATAGCTCTATATATAGTTGAATATTCTTTATGAATCAATGTGAAATAAAATAAATCATCAACCTTTTCTGGTCCTTCAACTTTTGCTTATTCCAAATTAATAACTTCAATTGGAGAATGTGACTCAAACTTGAATTAATATTTACCTAATCATTTTCAAATTTAAAGAAATGCTTATGATCCAAATAATAATAATTAGAAATCCAAAACAATGATTTGGTCTAAAGATAACCATGTTTATAAGAATATTGATTCATTAATTTTATTTATTACAATTTCTTTTGTAAAACAGAGTATTATAATTGTAACTTAAATAAAGAATAATCCTTAATTCTTAAAAATAATAATCTAGAGAATATGATAAATAAAGTGTGAAATATCTTATAAAGAAAACTAATTGTAGTTAAATGATTCACAAACTTTAATGTTTGTTATTCTAAACCTATAAATTGTTGTTTTCTATTAAATCTCAATTCTAAATGTATTATTATATTGTGTAATATTATATATAGTAAAGTCATAATCATATTAATTAGAAGAGTTTTGTTAATATTATGGTAATATCAATTAAAACAATTAGAATTGAAATGTTTTCAATTTTAATATATGAATATACAAAATGTAACAGATATCATTTCAAAATGATGTCAACATTATCATGAGCACCTTTTAACAGCATTTAACCTTAAAAATCAAGGACATTTTACTTTTTGGCTGCTCTCAATGTACCAACAAGTGCCATAGAATATTGATATAGAATACTTCATAATATTGTTATGTTTTCTCATCATTGAATAAGACTCCAAATTTAACAACATATTTCCCTTCTGCATTCTTTGTACCTAAGCGTTAAATATCCTTTTTTAATTCTTCAATTTCTTCTTAAATTTTATGTTACATCAAATAATATTTAATTATATATCTCATTTCAAAAAAGACTGGAAATAGAACACATAAAATAAATATTAATAAACATATATTTTAACTTAATTATTGTCTTACTATAAGAGATGTAGAAAATCTAAAATAAAATGGTGAATAATAATTCTCAATTTAAAGATTTACTTACTAATGTTGGAGTATAAATCTTCCAATAAAATGTTATTGCCAAAAGAGCACCTATCCATGGTCCCATAACAAACATTAATAAGTTTATCATCTAATTCCATCTTCCATAATATATTCCATAAAACAATTAAAGTCTATTTTTATTAAAAATCTTACCCAAATGCAGCTGCTGGATTGAATAGACTATTACCCATAGTTGCAGTATACCTATAATAATATTTATAATTTACTATCTGGCTACAAAATAAATAATGCTAATAAATGCTGCTGATTAAACTTATGTTGTAGTAATTTTTGTGTTTTCTGCTGTTTGAATTTACACAAATGTAAAGAAAATAACTGAACCAGCAATCTCAGACATTAAAGTTCCTAAAACTTAATGAGTTGGTAGTCTAAAATGATTATATTGATTTACGATTCATAATAAGGTAAATTAGAACTATTTGCAAATAAAGGCATTATAAACATTCCAGCAATTAAACTTGCTAATATTTAAGAGCCAACAAAGGTAAGTGTCTTTTTTTTATTTATAGCTCCATCTATAAATCCAATTAATGTGCAAATTGGATTGAAATAACCTCCACTTAAACGACCAAACAATATTAGACTTATAAAATAGACAAGAGATAATCCAAAATTATTTCTACATAAATTATAATTATTTAATTTACTCAGCAGCTAATGCTCCATAAATAACTAACAAAGTGCCGATTGTTTCAAATACAACAATGTTAGAGATTTAAGCAGACTCTTTTTCTTTTGAATCTTCTGGATTCACTTAGAATTAATTTACTGTAGGTTCCATATTTTTTATTATATAATTAATTCAATATAATCAATTTAATTTATTTCTAGTTAGAGTTTGCATCATTTATTTTTATGACTAAGACATCATTCCTTTTGTTAACTACGATATTAATTGCTTATTATATGTGCATAATATACTTGCTATTCTTAATTTATTCTTTTATTTTCAATACATTCAGCTAACATCACTTTTATGCATCTCCAAATTTATTTAAGATTAGGCAATTGATCTGCAGAAAAATAATCAGGAGGTGAACATGAAACTACTAAATCTTTTAAACACGAAATAAATTTATTTTATTCCTTTAGTTTCTATTTCTATTCATTTATTTAGATCAAACAAAGTGAATGTAATTTTGGTTCAAATATATTTTCCTTATTAATTAATCCAATCTCATTAAAGACTTATGACACAAATGTATATAGTCGTTGTATATTAGTATAATTTCCTATCATCTTTTCAAGTACTTCTACTTGATGTTGTAATTTTTGTATTTATTCTTCCTATTTCTTAATCAATTCATTTTAATCATTATTTAGAGATACTTCATGAACTGAAGAGTAATTCATATTCTAAAATTGTAACATATCTATATCCTCTGATTTAGAACTCTTATGTTATCGAAATGGATGAAGACGAGGTGATTATAATGTTTTAAAAGAGTCATAGTTATCATATGTTTTACATCTCATTTTGAATTATTGAATTTAAAACTATTTGTTATTATTATTATATTAACAATTTAAATTATCATTAAAAACCACAATAAAAGAATATATTTTATATATATAAATCTAATGTTATCTAATATTTATATCAACTAATTTTACATCTTTATTTGTATTTATTTATTTTTAATTAAATTATAATGTCACGGCTAATTGTGAAGAATATCCCAAATTTAATTACAGAAGCTTAATTAAAGACAATATTTGAAAAAAAAGGTGAAGTCTCTGATGTTAAAGTTATTTTTAAAGGCACTAAGAATAGAAGGTTCTGTTTCATAGGCTATAAGAACGAATCAGATGCAATCAAAGCAAAAGAGCATTTTGATAAAACATTCATAATGATGTCAAAAATATCAGTTGATTTTGCTAAAACTGTAGATGATCCTGCCTTACCTAGAGCTTGGTCAAGACATACTCAAGGATCATCAGCATTTCAAAAAATTCATAAAAGTTAAGAACCACCAGTCACAAAAAAAGTAAAAAAAAATAAAGAAGAAGAGTAAGATTAAGAAGAACCTAAGAATGATTAAAAATCAAAAAAATTTTAAGAGTTCTTAGAATTAATGAAAACTAATAAAAAAACAAATTAAGAGATATGTTGGAATGATAATGTGAATAACTAAGTAGATGAAATATTTGATAAGATAGAAAAAGAGAAGCCAAAAGTAGTTTAATAACCTAAACCAAATACATTAGCTAATGTAAATGAAAGAAGATTATATGTTACTAATATACCATATACAAGTACAGAATAGGAATTAAGAACTGTATTTGAAAAGTATGGTACTGTTTCTAGTTTAAAGATACCAAAATAAAGAGGAGGATCACTTTCTGGTTTTTGCTTTGTGGAGTATCAATTACCAGAAGAAGCTGTCAGGGCATTTAGTGAATTAGATAATAAGATTGTTTTGGGAAGAATATTTCATGTTAGACCTGCATTTAAAGATGATAAAGAAGAACAATTAAAATAAGAATAATAATTGAAATAAGAGAAAATGATTGGAGAAGAAAAATCATCATATAAAAAGTTTAAGAAATAATAAATGCTTGAGAGGCTTAATGATACTACATCATGGAATACATTATTTTTAAATCCTAATACAATAATTGAAGGAATTTGTAAGAAATATTCATTGGATAAGAAAGAAATCTTATCAGAAGAAAATGATGATATGGCAGTTAAGATGGCTTAAATGGAAACATAAGTTATCAAAGAAACTAAAGATTGGCTTAAAAGTGTTGGTTTAAATATTGATTTTTTAAAAGTTGAAAAGAATTAATGTGAAAGATCTAATATTACTATATTTGTTAAAAATATTTAATTTAGAGTTAATGAAACAGATTTAAATGAACTTTTTTCAAGATATGGTTAAGTGAATAAAGTTTTTCTTGCACCAAATAGATCAATAGGTATTGTTACTATGTAGGATGATAAGTAAGCAACAAATGCTTTTACTAATTTATAAAATTATAAATTTAAAGGATCAATTTTATATTTAGAATGGGCTCCAACAACTTTAATGGGAGAAATGAATAAAATTATTGAAGTAAATCCATAAATAGAAGAATAAGAAAATGAATTAACTAGAATTCTTTATGTTAAGAATATTAATTTTAGTACAACTGAAAAAACTTTACTTAAATTTATGTCATCAAAAGTCAATGACATTAAGAAAGTGACAATTATTAATAAAGAAGGAGTTTCTTAAGGTTATGGATTTATTGAATTTGATAAACCAGAATCTGCTTAAAAAGCATTACGTCTAAATAATTTAATTTTAGATGATCATTTATTATAATTAAGTTAAAGTAAACCTAAACCAAAATAAGGTATGAATTAATAATAATATATTTTATAGATTAAAATAAAAGAAAATAAAAATAAGAAATTGAACCTACAAATAAATTATTAATTAAAAATTTACCTTTTGAAGCTAATGCCTAAGAATTAAGAAGACTAATTAAATAATATGGAGAACTTAAAAAATTAAGATTACCTAAAAAATTAGATGGAAGTATAAGAGGCTTTGCATTTGCTGAATTTCTTAATAACGAAGAAGCTTAAAATGCAGCTGAGTCTTTATAAAATACTCATTTTTATGGAAGAAGATTAGTTATTGAATATTCAAAAGAAGAGTGACATTATTTTTTTGTATATTATATGTATATTAAAAATATAATAATAAGATGATCAATTATATATTAAATATTCATAAATTTAAACGTTTTGCTTTACTTTTTTAAGTTTCTATTTAAATCCATCCTTTTTTTGAAATTTGTAGACCAAAGTTATATTCTTGTTATTTAGTATGCATGTAATTTTTATAATAAAGTTTATAAAAATTTTGAGTCTCTGTTTTATTGGGTAGTATATAAAAACCTTCTGCTTATTAATGATATAATGTTGCATTTATTAAAGGTATGGTATCTGATATTTATTATTTTGAATTATTCAAATAAAATTCAAATATAGTACCTTTTAATGGCTCGTGTTGCTCTTTACTTATCTTTTATTATTTCTCTTCTAAATCTTAATCAACTTCGAAATACTCAAACTTAATATAAGCATAATCAGCTATTTGAATATTGTTATTTAATGGTTAATTTATAGTATATTAAGTGACACCTGAAAAATTAGTCAAATTCTCATTTTTAGTATTTGTATCCATCACTATTAGAGTTTGTTATGGAAAAAACTTTAATTTCATTCCTTTACATAAATATATTCTATTTTATTGATTATTTGTAGTGATAACATAAGGATAGATTTCTGAAGAAATTTCAGTTGTTTAATTTTATCTAGAATAGCTTACTACAAAGACTTAAGTATTACTTTTCTTTTCATTAAATTTATCCAAATATTTTATTTAATCTTAATCTAATATTTATTTAGTTTTTTCTTTTACCTTCCTTATCAATTTTCTTCTTAAGATGACTGATTCATATACATCTGAATAAGGAGCCTATAATAATATTGAATTCAATTCAGATTTTATTGGAAGAAACTTTGGATGATTTACTGTAATAATTATTTAAATTTCGATGAAATCTTAATCTATTACCTATTTTTCTTTAGTATATGAACTTGCAGTGATATGAGAAGAATCTTCAAAAAAATTAATAGTTTGTTAATATAATTCTTTTACTTCTCTATAAATTTCTTGTTGTTTCATTTTTATTTCATCACTTTATTTAAAAAAGCCTAGAAATCCTTTATTTTTGTTAACGAATTAATTAACTTATATCAAATTAGTATAGAACGATTATAATTTTTCTTCTAATTGTTATTGCTTAAGTAAAAATTAGCTTTCTTAGAATTTTTGTTTGTAACCAAAAATTGCAACAATCATAACACTTAATTCTTCTATTTTTAAATGACTCATCTTTGTATTTTTAAGTTTTTCAATAATATCCTCTTACAAAGTAACAGTTTTGATTTTACTCATATTCTTGTTATTGATAGAATTTAATAAAAATAATAATAATTATTATTATTTTAATTATCTTGATTGATGACTTCTTATGATACTTTGTAATTATAATATTCATAATCTTAACAAGTCATAATATATTAAAAATATAATTATTTTTATATTCTAAATAATAAAATCCTTGTCAAATAATGAATCCCAAGACAAATACCCAGAACATCATTAATGTAGATGAATAAGCATTGAATTGGCATACAGGACTATCATCGGTACAATTAATTTAAGCTAATTGATAAGAACAGGCAGCTAAAGTCCAACTAGGACTTATTCCATTAATATCTTCAGGAGCTTATATTATTGAAGTACTCGGGATATTATATCCAGTATAGATCAACTAATAGACATATGTTCCCATAAAATATAAATTACTTAAATAAACATTATCTGGATATGTTTTTACAGCTTAATCCCAATCTAGATTAGTGAAACTCTATAATTTATTCAAATAACTCTCTTTATTAAAAGTAGTTAGATTAAAGAATTTAGCCATGGTAACAATACCATTAGTTCCATAAACTGTTTAAATAGTCACAGGAGGTTCATAACTTTAATTAATGCTAGTACTATCAGTAGTATTTAAAAATTATGATATAAGATTTTAGCAAAGTTATAGATTTCCTACACCTTAAATTTTGTATGTTTTTCCATCAATAATTGTATCACCAGTATATCCGCTTTAAAAACAAGGAGAATAGATAGTATTATCATCTTGCTGAATAGATTACTTTAAAATGCTCAATCTAGCCTAATCATTACCATAACCCAAATAAGAGACAGAATATAATGAAAAATCGCTCACATTTGGACGAACATTCAAAAGAACAAAATCTGGACCAGTACTATTATATGGGAATGCATTTTGAGTTGATGCACCACCTAAATCAAGAGTCAATAATTAATTAACTTATTAATTAAGTAAATAGAAAACAGACATCCACATATACATACCCTAAAATAATTGATATAAATGTTACTTCTTCTTATCCAGTAAGAACTCTAACCCATTCAGGTTGATAATAGAATTTTGTTTTGCTGAAAACTGCTTATACAGTTGCTATAATTTCATTCTATTGAATTTGAGTCAACTATCTTAATCCAGCTGTGGCACCAAGCATTATAGGAGTATATTAATACATGTTTTCAGGAACAACAGTATAAGTGAAGTTAATAAGAGGTTCTAAATAAGCATAAATTCCCTCTAAATTGTTAGCAAATGAAGCAAGACCAGGTGCTTATTTTTTGTCATTTGACTTTTTATAATTGAATAAATAATATACTGCTTCAGTTAGATTGATCATAGGTAATGTCCATTCTTCTCTACAACTCCATTAATAGACATAAACTCTTGTTCCAGAAGATCCTGCATCAAATATGGAGCCATAACATTATGGAGTATTTTGTAGATCCTCCACTGGAGTCAAAAATCTCTTTGAATAAACAATACAAATCAGACTTGCCACTAATAACATGGAATCAAATAATGATTTTATATATTAAACAATAACTTAATTATGAAATTATAATATTATGATCATGAACTTCTAGATTGTTCATCTTTGTTGCAAATAAGATATATCATAGTCAAAATCCAAATGAATATTATGAAGTAGGTTACAATCAAATAACTTAAAATAAACATTCTTAAATGTATGCATTCTTCATGTTGTAAATAGGCATACTATTAATTAAATCAATTAGAAATACTGTTAAACCAATTAAAATTATAATGTTAAAGAATAACTCTATATAATCGACTACATCAAATAATTTTTCTTTCCAAAATCCATTAGTTTTATATTGTATTGGTAATTCAATAATTCTTTATAAAAAATAAAGTTCTTACAATTTATATCCAGCCATCATAAACAAAAATATTTCAGCATATAGGGACCAAGCATTGATGCTATCACAAGACTAATCATCTCTTATTTAAATAAATCAGAATTTACTATAATGACGAAAGAGCAAAAAAAGTAAGCCCCAACCAAAATTGTATATAATAGCAAAGATGGTTGATGAAAGAGCTCTACCTGTTAGTTCAGAGTTTCTCTTAGAAGTAGGAATATCAAATATTTCAGCATCTTCCTGATGTTAATTCATAAATAAAACGAATATATATTATTTATAATTCAATCAAATAAGGAATCTACAGTTTCAATCATCCAAATGGTATTTTGTTCTTTTCCACCAACCAATACAACTTCACCTTAAAAAGTGGTTTTGCTGGAAGGTCTACTCAAAGCAGCCAAATACTAAGAGGTTTTGATATGTTTAAGTCTAAAAGGATATTCAAGAATTAAAGTATTCAATTCAGGTATACCCATATCAACTCCTAAAGATGATAATTTAAATACCTTCAATTTAGAATTCAGCTTCATCTTAGATTCCACAATTAACTTCAAGATAATCTTTCTTTTTATTTCTAGCACCATTAATATGCATTAATTTCTTTCCTGTTCCATTATGTTATAAAAACAAAAGAGATTTATTAGGAATTTAGCTAGTGATATCAGAATTTCCATTTGCCAATTCAATTATCCACCAATCATTTTGATCTCTTCTAATTGAATATCTCCAAGTTATTTCTTATTATTTATTTCCATGAGTATATGTACTAGTATGAGAATGTAATGATCCTCCAGTGAAACAATTTCTAATTACAACTTTATCTAAATTGTGAATATATTTATAACATCTTGGTCTGACTGCTTTTTCAATATCTTATTATTCATTAATGAATATAGATTATCGAACAGTCCTAGATGCCTATAATTATTTGATTTATATATTTACAGGAATGATTGTCCAATAGTCATTTTAGTCTACTCCTGTAAAGCCTGTGACTTCATTAACATCTTTAGGATTCTTGTATTATCTATTATGAGAATGTAAAGCATGATTCTCATCAAGTACATTGACAAACTTAGCTCTATTTAGATTTATTTCATCAAATTTATCAAATATCAACAGGAATTATTATTCACCTGTACCCTCATATTAATTAGCTACAATCATTTCTCCTTATTTGGTTACTGGTGATTTGTTTCCTATATTACTAATTATTAATATATTAGATACCAAGTGATTACATTTCCAGTTTTCCCATTTCTAATAACTATCATATCACAAGGCCATATTTCAACTCTATTATAATTAGGCTTTTTCAGTCCTTAAACAGGAGGACTATATTTTTCTAAAATCCATACAGAGTTTTGATCCTGCTCCTTTTTAGTACCTAATATGTAGCTAATGATTCCATATTAAATTATACCCATTTTAATAAGAAATTCCTGTATCTGTTAGATAACCATTGGTTTCATTATGTTTTAAGTAAACAATATCTTTATGAATTAGAGTTTCTTATTCCATCAAATAATTATATTATTATCAAGCATATATCGAATCAACATATTCAATAAACCAGACTGCATTCCAATCATATTTTTGAGTCAATACAATCTCTCCTTAGAATGTACTTTAGCTGGATGGTCTCTCTAGAGCTGCTAAAAATTGTTATGTAGGAATATGGACTATTCTAAATGGCTTTTCTGTAGTTAAATTATTAGATGTCTCATTAATATCGATCACTACATATATTCAATACTTACATTCAATTTTAAATTCTTCATTTGATGTTTTACTACAACAAACTTAAAGATAATCACCAGTTTTCACTTTACATCCTTAAGAATGAGTCAATAATTGTTTTGTCTAAACATGTAAGAATGAAACTATAGAATTATTTTCTATAAACTATATCTATTCATCAGAATCTTGTTTATGGCTTTTTTATTTATAAATGACCCACCAATCATTCAAATCTCTTGGTTAGATTTTCCAAGTTACTTCTTATTATTTGGTTCCATATTTGTAATGAGCAGAATGAGAATGTAGAGCACCTCCTGTGAATCCATTCCTAATAATCACAGTATCGGAAGAACGAATATTTTAACATTTTCTTGGTAAAGGTTCCTAAATTAATTATTAATGTATTCCTTCTCTCATCTCATTTGAAATCATTTCAATATTCCAAGCATCATTTTAATCTCTACTCTTAAATCCAGTCACTTCATTATGATTATTAATTTCTTTAAGCTTAGATGAATGAGTATGCAATGCCCATCCAGTTTCAGTATTGACTATCCTCATATATGGTGATTCATCAGATATATTCTATAGTATAAAAACTTATTCTCCACCTTTATATTTAACATCATTCTATTTGGCTAATACTATCAAACCTTATTTTGTGATAGGTGATTATGCATCAGGTATACTAAGATCATTTTTATATCATTACCTTGTTAAATAATAATTTGAACAAAAACTCTTAATTCTTATTAAATCTCCTTAAATGATTGGAGTATTGAAATAGTTTGGAGACTTAAACATTGAAAATGGTGGACAATATTTTTCTAAAATAAATATAGTATTAGGTGTTAAATTTGGTTAAGCACTTAAAATAAGTCTTCAATCTAATTCCAAATAAAATACCCCCATTTATTTTCTGTATTTGTATCTGTTAAATATACTTTTTATTGTGGATGGAATAAATTCACAAGTTCTTAATGTAAAAATGGTCTTTGTGGCTTTTCTGCTTAATTATTCACTTCTTGCTACATTTATTATTAATTATATTTTTATTAATACAACAAAAAAATACAGTAATATATAGAATAATAATATTTTATAGAAATTATAGTATTTTTTTAAATGAATTTCAAAACAATAAGATCTTTTATTAAAGTTTATTATCAATATATATTATGATTATTCAAACTTCATCTAGTGCTACTAGTCATTTATCTCACTAATGTGGAAGCTTCATAATGATTTGGATCCATTTATATCACTTTTTCAAAGTCTTTCAAAGCCATTTATGGATTTTAGAGATATAATAGACACTTTCCTCTTTTGAATAGAATATCAACTGAATTTGCTAATTTTATAGCTTTATCAAATGATTCAAAAGCTAATTAATATTATTTTTTATTAAAGAATTCAACACCAAATGAGTGATGAATTATTGCTAGTCTTTATGCTACAGTATCATTTTTCTCTATTTCATAAGCTTTATTGTAATCACAAATACTTTCTTTTAGTTTTCCCAAATACTTAAATGCATCACCTCTGTTAACCAATATTCCCCAATCAAGTGGTTTAAATGTTAATCTAAATTATAAATATATCTTAAATACGCTTCATTTAATAATGTTAATGCATCTTCATAATTACCCTTTTCAAACATAACCTAAGCCATTTCATTATAAGTAATAGCCAATTATTTTTTGATATCTTCATTTGTTGGTTATTAATCATATGCTTTTTTTAATAAATTTAAAGACACATCATATTTAATGTTAATTCTACAAAGATAGGCATTTAGTAATAGTAAATCAACATTATTTGGATCTAATTCAAGTCCCTTGTCTACATTCAATTTGCATCTCTCATTATCTCTTTGTACTAAATATAACTTGGCATCATTAGTCAATTTTTATATCTTTGGAGTTATATATAGGATAAATTCTTTAATCTCTTACAATTCAGGATTCATTGCTTTTGTTGTTTAAAATCAAATATTACAATAAACTTTCCAATAATCGGAATTTCCTTATGCTATTTTGCCTTAAGCCCAATATAATTTACCTCTTAATAATAAGGCATTTATATTGAGTGGATCATTGGCAATTACCTTTTATACTTCTTGAAGAGTATAATTTAGATAATTAGTTAGTAGATATGCATAGGCTTTTTGAAGAGAAGGAACAGTAAAATCTATTAGATATCCAAATTATTCAAATTCAGTTCCTTCTAAAAAATTAGTTACATCTCCTTATTCTAATAAGGATTATCCTTTTAATAAAATTAAAGCTTATAATTCATCTTCAACTAAAATATCTTATTTGACAGAGTATGAATATTACAAACAAGCAATGGCAGGACTATAATCACCAATTTTAACATATAATTATGCTAAGTCTTAATAACTTTATAAATGATCTAACTATTAAATATTAGTATATACTTTTGTTTAGAAATAATATTTTATAGTATTCTTTAATTGCTTCATGTACATCTGTTTTCACTAATTGTTTAGCATTTTGTAAATGTTTATCTATCTAATTAATATTTATTTATATATTACTTTTTCCTATAAAATTTTTTTCATTTATTTTAATAATTATTTAACTCCATATGGACACACATAAATATGTTAAAGCAGGTTAATAATTAAAATATATTTTAGGTGAGGTTTTTGTTAAGCATCACAAATTCGGTGTAGAGAAAATCAGATTGATATATATTTTAGATGACAGTCTCTATTGGACCAAACCTGAAGACTTTAATAAACAGAAGCCAAAAGGAAAGATCAAATTAGAAGTTTGAGTTAGTAAATTAATTTAAGGATATATTGTAAATAGAAAATGGATTGAAAAAAGCAAAGAAATTAAAAGATTTAGAGAGATCATCTAATTGTTTTTCAATTATAACTAAAGAACGAACACTTGAACTTGAAGCATCCAATATTTAAATAAAGAATTTATGGACAAATATCATAAATAATATTTTAAAAAAATATTCGACTCCTCATTAGTGAAAAACAAATTTATTACATTTATTTTATTTATTTTTAATATCTCTAGGAAGCATTTGAAATGTAAACTTAAATCAAGATCATTTAAAACAGATTTATCATTCTTATTGATATTTTATGATTTGGAAGTTACATAAATGATTTTTTGAATTTAATGGATATTCTTATATGATATATGATTTTTTCTTAATTTTGTATAAGTTTATAATTTTATAGCATATTTTAAATTGAATTATTAATATATATATTAGATGTAATAAACTATTTCTAATAAGATTTAAGGTAGACAATCAAGAAGAGATTTAGGAATAAATAAATAAATTGATATTGTACTTAAAAGTCCATTACTTAAGAATTCTATAAAATTGAATTTAGAAAATATTCAAAGGTCAACTTCTGAATAGTTTGTTACACCATTGAATAATAAACAATAAAATAAATTAACCTAAAATCTTTCTCATTTGAGTAAAGATGGATTATCCTTTGGGTTAACTGAAAGAGAAATGAATTTATGCGCTAATGAGATGTAAATAATGCAATCTCATTCTAAAAACTTATTGGGAGCTACTTTATCAGTTCGAACATCATAATCAAACTAACTTTAATCTCTTAAATTTATTGAATTAAGTAATATAGAATATGATAGTCCAAAAATGAGGAAAGATTTTAAATTCAAAGATAAAGAGAATTAAACAAATTAAGAAATTCAATAAAAAGTTGAAGAAATGAAAGTTAATTATATTAAATCAAGTGTTACTTTAAATTAATAACTTAATGATAATACAAGATTATTGTAAAAAATTGATGAATTAAAAAAATACTAATAAAATTTGTCTTTTAATTATTAATTTTTAAATAAAGAATAGATTGATAGAAGGAATAAAAAAATTGTTATGAATTTAAAATTAAATAATAATAAATAATTAATAAGTTTAAAATAATAGAATCTTATAGATTTAATAGCAAAATAATAACTTATTATCTAAAATTTAGAAAAAAAACTTGAAATTGAAAAAACTGAAAAAGAATGTTTAAAAATTTTTTGCCAATCACCTAAATCATAACAATAATAATAAATAGATCTAAAATAATTAGATATTAAGAAAAGCCAGACTAAATTTCATTTTAATACTTGAATTATCTTCGTTTGATTTCAATTTATTTTATATATATATATATTGAGAATATTAGTATTTAGTATAATAAAATTAATTTAGAAGTAGAGATTTTTATTTAATTAGAGAATAAAAATGATAAATTCAATAAATAAAATATATTTATGAAGTTTCATTTAATTTCACCAACAACTACATCTTTTACTCCAATATGGACATCATAATAATAAAAGCGTCCATAGATTAAATTAAGTGAATTGGCAAAGTTTACATAATTGTAATTACCTAAATAAGAAGATAGTCAAAAAGCTATTGAATATAAATAAAGATAATAACAATTGTTAAGATAATCAAAAAATAAGCCTTTGTTAAAAGTGTTGACTAAATCTTAATTACTATAAGGTTACTTATCAATGAGACCATAATAATAATAAAAGAAATAAATTAAATCTAGATCATCATCTTTAATTACTAAATTAAATTCTTCAAGTCCTGTTGTTTCAATTAATGAATCTCCAAAAATTGTTAAAGGGGAATGCTAAATTATGAATTAACCAATGTAATAAATTCAACTTATTGAAGAACAACAATTAAGTCCAAAAGTCTTAAAACCTTTAAAATAAGAAACATTTGCAAAAGCTTTAGATTTAATTAGACCAGAAACACCTCTAAACTTTCGATGCTTAGTTCAAGATATCTCTTACAAAAAACATAAAATAAATATTAAAGCAATAATAAGAGATATAATAAACAAATTATCAATATTAAGAAAATTAGATATCAAATATATAGATAGAAGAATATGGTCAAATTAACCATTTTAAAAAAGAAATTAATACAGTTTTATAAAAGCTTGTAAAGCAGGTGATTTAAATTAAGTAAAGGAATTACTAGAATAAGATAGATTTTTAAATTTTGGTTTTGATTATGTAAATAATAATAAAATACTTTTAGATTCATTAAACAGGATTACATTGGGCAGTAAAAAGATCTCATTTATAATTGGTTAAATATCTGTTAAAAATAGGATGTGATGTTGATGCATAAGATCTAATAGGTAGACCAGCTTTGTATTTTGCAATTGAATAAAAAGATGCAAATATCGTTAAAGTATATTTATTAAACAATTTTAATTAGTTATTATTAGAGAATAATGCAATTCCATGGAGTAATTAAAAAATTACTTACTCTAAACTTTGTAATGATGATCTCTAAATAATGTTACTTTTAAATAAAGCTCGAAAGGTACATGTTATTTATAGAATGGTGGATGCAAAGAAAAGAATTTAAATAAAATAAAGGGCATTGACTGGATTATTCGATGTTTGACTATAAATTTATAAATTAAATATGTATAATTAATTTATTGATGAGGAAGGTCAAGAGAGACAAATATAGTATTTAGTGGAATTAGGTATTTAGTAATTTAAGAAAAGGATTTCCTGAAAGTAAAGCTAGAAAGGGAGTAGAATAATTTGGTTATACAATTAGCTTAGAAGATTTAATTAACAGAATTTTAGACATGAGTGATGACAATTCAAAAAAATCAAATGGAAATAAAATAAGTTTAATTCATTTTTCTGATTCAAGTAGTGAAAAAAACTCACCTTTCAATTAACCTTTATAATAATCATAATCTTAAAAACATTGCTAAGCAAAATTAAATTAATAACCTTAAAAGTAGGCAAGTTTGCAATTTTAACAGCAATAAAAAGTAGTATAATAGTAATACTAGCCACAATAATAGTTATAATAATAGAATCAATATTAGCAGTAGGTATAACAATAATAATAACTATGTTCATTCTAAAATATATTATAGTATTAATAACCATGGGAGAATGATGAATTTCCAAAATGTTAAGTTTGTTTTACTTAACCAATATAATGGCTTCATTTTGAATGTAAACATCAATTCTGTTAACCATGTGTAATAAAAAACATAAAAGCTTCAAGAATAAGAAGGATTGAATAAGTTACTTGTTTACAAGAAGATTGTCATTCAAAATTAGTTAAAGAAGAAATCCATCTAGTAAGTAATGAGTTACTACCATAAATTGATGTATTTCCAATATAAAATTAGATCGAACCATATAATGAACCAATATGCACAAAATGTAAATTACCATAAGTGGCTCATAAATTTAAATTGTTTTCAAATGCTTGTGACAGTGCAGAGTTTACAATTTTAAGTGCATGTATTAAACATGATGAAGAAGGTAATTAACTTTAAAGATGTCCTTAATGTGGTATATGGGTCTAAAAATCTAAAGGGTGTAATTCAGTTTTATGTTCGTACATTTTTCATTTTATAAAAAGATTAGCTATTGTAAATTTAATTGGTGTTGGTTATGTAGAAGATAATGTGATAGCAATCATTATGTATTTTTTAATCCAGTTGGTTGCCCAGGTTTAGGTGCTGAAGAATTTACTATTGAATAATATCCTTGTCATAAAATATGTTGGATTAGAGTAAAAGTGATTCTAATCTATCTACTATTGATTTTGCTTTGCATAATAGTTTATCCTTTTTTTGTTGCATAAGTAGTTATAAGAAGAATGAAAATTATTACTTAAGGAAATATTTGTTATCGCTTTATGATCTATATTGGCATAGCAATTTTATTTTTAGTGCTCTCATGTTTGGCAATCTTTCCAGGAATTATCATTTTCATATTTTCATAAAAGGCCAGAATATATGTATTTGCTAGTTGACTTATAATTTTTATTTTTTTATAATTTAATTAACGAATAAAAATGGGTACATAACAATCTACAGGATATGATTTATCATAATATTAATATATAGATGAAGTTATTGATCCAATATATGGAGAAGGTAAGTTATTCTAAAAGCATGAGACAGGAGAGATAATATGTCTTATTGAAAAAATGATTTAAGAAGAAACAAAAAATTAAGAAATGTCAATTAAGTTAGATCATCCAAATCTATTAAAAATTTATCATTAATAAGTAAGTGTAATGAAAGAATTATGTTCATCTATCACTAAATTAACTATTGTATATGAATTTACAAGTCTAAATTTAATTACCAATATTAATCATAGAAGAACTAAAAATATTCCATTTACATAAAAACAATTATGGGGTCTTTTACTTTAATCATTAAATGTCTTAAATTATCTTAAATAATTTGATATATATCCTATGGATTTGAAATAAATGATGATTTCTAGTTAAGGTTCTATTAAATTTCATTCAATATAATCTAAATAAATGAGTAATTACAAAAAATTATTCTACAATTTAACAGATCATATCCACATTTCTCCTGAAGAATTAATTTGTTTAAAAAGAAGAGACACTATTCTGAATTTGGATTATGAAAAATGTGAATTATTCTAATTAGGTTTAACATGTTTATATGCAGCTTCTTTAGTCGAAACAAATGATATTTTTGATTTAAAAACATTTTCATATTCATAGAATACAATTTAATAAAGAATTTAATAACTTCAATACTCAACAGATTTCAAATAAACACTTAATAAAATGTTAAATCATGATCCCTTAAATAGAGGTACATTCTATACTTGGTTAAATTAATTATCATAAATAGATGTTGAAAACAATTTGTTATTATTATAAATTAAGGATCAATAAAATAATCCAAAAATAAATAATTTAAAATCAGTTAATTAATTTTCAGATTATCAAATAGAATATATGCCTTAAAATTATCCTTAAAGAATTCCTGAAGCTATTTAATCTCAATACTTAATTTCATTATAATCAAATTTACCTGCATCAAATATTCCTTAAGGAATTTTACAATAAAAACCTTTTCATATAGCAACTCCTGATTAATCTAGAATTTCAAAAGATATTAAGAGATCACAATTATCTCTACAACATCAAAATGATAATAATAAAAGTGAATAATAATTTTTTTAAGAATCAGGACCAACTGTTTAAACTTAAAATGATGAAAACTTTGATAATGATTAATTCAAATAATAGCAATTTGATCTTAATCATAATCCAAATTATTTTTCTAATTTATAAGCCAAGAATAATGTTGTTAAAAATTCATAATATCCAATCCAAATGCCAACCTTTTCTTCTAATATTTAAACTCAATAACCATATAAAGCTTATAATGTATTACAATAGAATAATTAATATTCTTAATAAATATAAGTTCAAAAATAATCACAGATATCATAACAAAGTAACAAAAGTTAAAGAGAAGAGAGAATTGAATAGGCAGTAAAATCATCCAAAATGGCAATACAACAATTTGAATATGCGCTTTAATCAGCATCAAAAGGTTAGCGTCCTAGTAATATTTGATTAGATTAAGTTTATTTATTTTATCACTTATATTTTTATTAATAAAAATTGATGTAGTTAGAACACAATGATGTTAACATTCCTTAAGATTATGCTAAACTAAAATAATAAAACTTAAAATTAAGAAATGAATTGAAGTCAATTAATGAATTTTTATCCAAATAAATCGAAAAAAAATAGGATCAACAAAATAGTCATAGAAATTAATTAAACAATAATACTGAATTTAGAGAAGGTTTATTTTATATCTAATTTAGATACTCTTAAAGCTGAATTATTTAATGCTTAAAAATAACTAAAGATTCAATTGAAATAAATTTAAATTCTATAAAATAGGCAAGAATTGCTTTCATTAGATAAGTATGAAAAAACCATTTATTATAGTGTTGTATAATTACAATCATAAATTAAGAAATTAATGGAGAAAATTAAAGAACTTGAATAAGAAAATAAAATCTTAATTAACATTAATGTAAAACAGGAGAAAAAGTTACTTTAATTATCTGAAGATGATTTTATAAAGAATAGAATAGATTAATTAGAATAAGAAAATTTTATTCTTAAATAGAAAGTAATAGCTCAAAATAAAACTGAAAGATCTTAATCTGTTTAAATAGCTAAAGTTGAACCTATCTTAAAACCTATTTAATTAAGTCAAAAGCAATAAGAAATAATGAAAGAAAAAGATCTATTTATTGTATTATGTAAATTCTATTATTTATAGTCTTAATTGTAGAATAAATTATAGGAATAAGAAAAACATATAAATATTTTGAAAAATCTAAAATCTTAATATGATAAACAAATTAGCCATATGACTCATAGAATTAAGTAACTTTAAACCTAATTATTGATATTAAATTAACAATTATAAGATAAAGTAATTATATATTTATTTATTTCTTAGAATTTAGAATTAAACAGAAAAAATCATTTATTACCTAATCTAAGTGCCAGAAATCAGAGATATCAATAATAAAAAATAAATTTGAGTATTGATAATTGTTTAACAGATTAACCTAAATCACAAGTTTAAACTAATTAATAACAATATTCAAAATTAATTCATGAATTTTAGTCTAATAGTTTATAAACTTAAGATTTATCTTTATAAACTTTAAAAAATTAAAATTTATTAAATAATGAATTAAATCAAGATATAAAAATAATGAGAATTGAATAACTAGGTTAAAAAAATGATTAAGAATTTCATTTTGATACACCATAATATTTTAGATTACATAATCTAAAATTATGGTGGAAGAATGATTACTTATAAGGTTTATAAGCTTATTATCATACTGCTAATTAAATTGTGAATGGTTAAATATTCTGTTTGAGTAATTTAGAAGAATTAAATTAATAATCTTTTGAATTACATTAGTCAGACTGGATAAATTAAATTGGATTAGGTTTTGAAATTGATAAAATAAGTATGATTATATATTTCATCTATAAATAGAATTTGTTAAAATAATTTCAAATCAAAATTGTATTTTGAAATTTGGAAGTGAAATTGATAAAATATAAGAAATTTGTTCATAAAAAAATGAATTTATTGGAACGATTGAAGTCTCATTTAATTAATGTATATATACTTAACCATATTCTAGTGTTTATAACAAGCATAGGATTTAAAATATTTGATGAGAAATTATTTGATAAAATATGATTTAATTTATTCTCTGTTACCTTTTTTCAATTTACTTTTTAAATAATTTTAAATCTTTATAAATTAGATATAAAAAATTAAATATATTTTTTTGAAAAAAAGTTTATGTATAATTTTGATATTTTGATGATCTTTATTGATAAATCATTTAAGATTTTCTCCAATAAATCCATTGGCTGTATTAAAAAGGTTAATTGGATTTTTGCCATCAGTAACCAAGAATCCTTTAAGTCCTAAACCTCCTAATAATTTAGCTTTAGTTTCTGGTCCAGCTTTAGCCATAGCTATGATAGTTTCTTTTCCAATAGCTTAAATTTATTGTTTGAATTTCTTTATTTCAATATCTGATAATTCTTTTGCTTTTTTGATTTCTAATTCAATAAGTTACTAATTATATTATTTATATGTATACTCTTTGATAATTTAATTCTGCCTCTTGTTCTTGACTTTGTTATTCTAATAAAGCTTCTTATTCAATCTATAAGGCCTTAGATCTCAATTCAGCTTGATTAACTTCTGCTTCAGCTTTGATCTTCTTTTCCATAGTTTCAGCTATGGCTCTGGCAACAGCTTCTCCTTCTGCTCTAACCTTAGCACTTTAAGCTTGTTGTTTTAATAATTCTATTTTAGTTTCTTCTGCTTTAGCTTAATCAAGGAGCTTTTATCTAGCTAATTATCCTTTAGCTTCTTATTCTAATTTTGATGCTTAATGTCTAGATTACATTTCTTGACTTTTTGAACTGATTTCAATAGCCAAATTGATACTCTGACTTAATTGTCTTCTTGTTGCCTCATCTGTAATTTCTTAACCTTATATATCAACAGATGTAATGACTAGATTGTTGGCTTCAAAAATGAATTAAGATCTGATTTCATTTCCATCTTTTCCAAAAACAGCTTCTCTAATTTTCATACTGGAATTGTTATGGAAATCTTCAAATGTTATGGAGGAAACAGCTCCTCTGACTCTAGAAGCAATAGATTTGCAGGCATCACCAACAAAATCTTTTACTGCAAATAATTTTTATGCATCACTAGGATCATCCTTATTAACTTTAAAGTGCCAATTATAACTGAGTGTTAATTTTAATTTAGCATGATCACTTGTTTCAACAATTAATTAATCAGTCATAAAATCTGGACCTAAACTTAAAGTTAAAGTTTGAATAAGGTTTTCAACTTTAGGTTTACCACCTGATAATTTAATGACTGTGAATTATTCATCAGGTCCAAGCATCACAAGATCTGGTCCAAAAACAACTCTTGATTTTTTAAGTTTGTAATCATATAATTAAATAGCTGAATTATGAGGTGCTTTGAATGAAATAATTTTAGTTTTGTCTCTTGGTTTGAATTATTCTGATTCATAATTATAAGTCATTTTTCCAGTTGCTGACACTTATGGTGGTACATATGGTTAACCACTTGCAGCTCTTTAAACAAGAATTTCAACATTTTCTGGTAAATGCTTTTCCCATAAAGATTCATGGGCTTCCAAAAGATAAGTTTTACCTTTGATTCTATAAATAACTTAATAATTATTACTCTTTAACTTCACCAGTACGATTGTCTCTGACATAAATACCTTCATTAGCATCCAATGGAATGGCTCTTCTTTTTTCTATCACTTAAACCTTTACTCCTGGAATATATTCTCTTGGTCCTCTTACTATCCATCTCTATCCAGCCTTTCTGAATTATCCATCCTCTTCTGAATGATCATAGATTGCCTAAACCAAAAGAGCTTCTTCTTCACCTAAAATTTCAATCTATATTTAGTTAAAGTGATTACATCTTCAATCTTGCCTCCTAATAATTCTTCTCCTGGTTATAAAAAGAAAGTTGTTTCTCCTTTGATTAAAACTTAAATTCCCCAATCGTTCTGTTGAAGTTTAGGATTATAAGGGTTAAGAATAATACAATAATTCCTTGAACCAAGTGTTATAGCTTATTCAACAGCTACTAATTATTCATAAACATCGGTAATATGAACTTAAGATTATTTATTAGTGATAATCCATTCATTTCCTGGTTTTCTTTTGATGCCATAAACATCAGTAAATTCATTAAGTGCTCGAAGATGAACACACACTTTATCTGTAAGAACTACTCCTTTTACAACTTCAGAAACTCTCTCAAATGTATCAGGCAAATAAGATCCTGTAGTTCTAATAAGCCATTCTTAACTAAATAAATTATAAAAGTATAATTTACCCTGCTCTTCTTTCTTTTCCACTTTTATCAATAAATGTTTAAGTTGCTTTTAATTTCAAAGCTTAATTTGGTTTAATAACTTCAGCCTTAACTACTTCAACAATTTATTCCTCTGCTCTAGGATAATAAGTGAATGGACCATTGCGTTACCTAAGTTATGTTTAAATGAAAATAATACCATTCTTCACCAGCTTATTTTTTTTTTCCTTCAACCTCAAAATCTCTAAGAGCAACTAATCTCAATGCTGTATTCTGTTAGACAATAAGTAATGTTTCTACTTTGCCATCTAACTTTTCACCTAAATTGTTGTTATGTTTAAAATTTACCAGGAAACAAGGAAAAAGGATCTGGATAATCATCAGCTGTTCTATATTCTATTTCTCCTCTCTAAATTTCCACTTCCCCATAAGCATTTTTAACAGGTTAATTTTTTTCATTTCTTTATATAGGATTCTGAATTTTGCAATATGTCTTAGGTGGTAAACTAATCATTTTGTTTGGACCTTCAATTATGCTTTCATGCTCTTTTCTGATGAATGTAAGAGGACCAACTTCTAATCTAAAATTTTCATTGATATATCATTACCTTGCAGTGTTAGTATTTTAATCTAAAACATGAATGTATTAATTTGGAGGAATTCTTGTTACGTACTCTGCCATTATAAATTGATATTTTAATTAATGAAATAAATATCTTTCTTATTGGGGATTTGAGATATTGATATAAAAGATATAAAATATTTATCATTTTTGGATACATTTTATAAATATATGTTGTAATATACTAAATAGCTCTAAATTAATATTAATATTTATTTAAAATAAGTTATATTATCGATTCAAGAATATTTAAAAGAAATCTGATATGAAGATAAACAAATTTGGAATACTCATATATAGTTATTTCATATTTGTACTTTATTATGTCTAAATAAAAACATTGATCACTTTTATTGAAATAATTTTATAACTTCACTTTAAATTATTAATAATGAAAAAGGTTGATTATGATCTTTTAGTGATTGATAATATCAATATCACTAAATATCGCAAAATAATTAGATGTAATTGTGATTCAACGGTACATCATTTAAAATAAAAGCTATCCCCAACTTATAATAGTAGCTTTGCAATTATATTTAATGATGAGATTTTGACAGAAGGAATGCTTCTTAAAGACATATTATCTAAACATCTGTAGAATTGTGTTATTATTAATCCAATAAACGAGCCTATGCCTGATTAGATAAAGAAACCTTCATTATAACTAAAATAATTCATTAAAGACAAGGAGCAAGATGAATTTTTAGAGCCATAAATAGATTAACCTTAACTAAAGAAAATTCTAGATAATCCAAATCAATTTTCAATAGAATAGGATTAAATAACACCTAAATGTTGTCAATCTTGTTAAGTTAAAAAATAAATCCTATGTAATTATGAAATATCAATGGAAAGTCTTTTAAATGAAAATGTCGAATTAAAAAATTAGATTTCAGAATTAGAAAAATAAAATAGAATTAGTATTTATAAGCAAAAGCTATAATAATAATAATAAAAATAATATAAAAAATGAATATGAATAAACTTTATAATCATAATAAATAATAATCAATACTGTTAATAAATCAATTATTTTAACATTAAAATTTTATAGAAAGCAATTCTTACTAAAGAGAAATAATAAATAAGAGTAGAAATGCTTACGAAATCGAATATTATATTAAATAATATAATTTTCAAATAAACAACTCTCTTAATTTAGTTATTGAGGTAACAACTTTATCTCTAATAGTTTTTAATGTTAAATGAAATCCCACTTTAATTCCTAAATCTACATCAATATATCCTTTTATAATTAAACTAGATTTATTTTTCTAACTTATTTTTAAACCTCCTAAAGTTAAATGACCTTCTTAAAATTCCTTTTTATATTCTTCACTAATTATAAAATTTAATTAATTACAATTTATCTTCAAATCTAATTGATTAAAATGCAATATAATATACTTCATCTATTTTTCTAATAGTTTTTAAATAAGTAAAATATTATTACTTAATCATTCCTTATCTATTTAATATGATTTCACCAATTTATTCTTCTTCATTTAATTTTTACAAATTATAAGTATTGATTAAATCAAAATCAAACAACTTTTTATCATTTGACCAATTTAAAAATGTTGTAATATCAGTATTAAGATCAAAAGAAAATCTAAGATATATTTATGAATACTTAATTATTAAAAACATTTTTTTATTTCTCATTTGATGTGAAGCATATAGATCAAGTTCTTATCCATTAACAAGATACTCACCAGATTCATTATTTTCAATTTCAATCTTTTCCATAAATTATTTCATAGCTTCTTAAGCATAATAATTAAATTCTTATTGATTGATATTATTTATGCTTGATAATGTTATTAATTCTCCTTCTTTAAAAGAAAGAGGATAAGGAGAGTCTAAACTTGGATTAGTTTTACAATCTTCATTAATCATAAATTATTATTATTCATTTTGATTTTAATTTGAATTCATTTATGAAGACCTAAGAGCAGATAATTATTAATTAGAAATAGTTTCAAGTGTAATTTCATTTTCATTTTTTTCATCTATTTATGAAATTGTTCTTTCATTTGATTAAGTTGGATCTTAAGTGAAACCTAATTAATAAAAATTGAATTAACTTATTTATTGAGCATTTATTTTCCCTTATGTTTCTTCTTCTGGATTATTAGATAAATTGACCAACTAATGAGTTTATATTTAAGATGTTTGTTTTCGTTTATTGAATTAAAAACAATCTTTGCATTTCATTAGTATATTTCCCATTTACAATTTCTGTATAAAATTTTAGTTTATATTTCTATATTAACATTAATAAAATTACTTAAAAATTCATTTCATCTTCCATATTGATTTTAGACTTTATGAATTGTAAAATTATGAAATGAATACAAAAATCAATAAACATAGTAATTTTCAGTGAACGTTTTAGTCTATCATCACATTAGAAATAAAATATTAATTCCATATCGAAATTTATATAACTAAATATTGAAATAATACAAGTCTCATAGTTCAAATGATTATTATTTTCTTGCCTTAAATGGATTTAACCAACTTCCATAATCACTCTATGTAGTACTTTAATCACCTCCAAATTTTATTACTGTCATTGGACCTATTTAAGGAGATTCACCGATAGTTTATTAAAATATAATGGCACTCTTTTTTGGCTTTTCACTATAATATTCTAATGCAAATACTAATAATCTTATTCTTTCTTTGCTGGGTCAGTCTTGAACTATATTCCCAATGATCTCAGATATGCAACAACTCTCCTCTCTACTTCTAATTATTCTCTATTTTCACAATGAAATTAAGGCAAGAAGCTGTCTAATGACTCTACTGACTCAGTTACTCTTTAGAAATCTTCCATTATCTCTATCTTTGATCTTGATAAATCCTCTGCAAGTTTTTTACCGTATTGCATGTATAAATATGATAATTATAAATAATTTTTCAAAACTTATCAAATCACCTTAAGTACGCAAATAGTTTGGTTTTAAATCTTATTTTCTTGATATTAAATATTTTGTATTTCTAATCTTCTTTTTTAGACGTATATTTATTTTATTATTTAATCAATAATATATATTTCCTATATGGACTCTTATCTCACGCTTGAATTAAGAAGAAGATTAAACTCTTCTATGACTTACCAAGAATATCTAGATGCTTATGATAAACCCCCTCCAAAACCTAAATTGAAGTATGAACCTACATCATTTTAATTTAAGACCAAAAGAATCACCTGTCGTTGCTGAATTACTTCTATTAGAACCCCCAAAAGGGCCTAAACCTTAATCATAAAAATTAGAGATATATGAACCAGATGAAATTATCATTGAGGAATCAGAAACAGATGAAAGATCACGAGCACAATCCCCAATACAGAAACCTCCTTGTTACAAAGCTCTAAAGGCTAATGTAAATTAGATCATGTTTTAAATTTCTAGAATGTAAGAGAGAGAAGCCAGAGTGAAAATTTGGGGTTTTCAGTGTATCGTTTCTTGTAAAACAAGCAACATGTCCCTAAATAATGATAAAACTAAATTCATAAAAACTAACATCTAAGCTATTTATAAGAATTTCAATTCTCCTTAGTTATTTCCATTTCCCAAACACTCCATCCTTTTCTTTCATTTTGACATCTCTTCTATCTACATCTATAAATTTAGCATTTAAAATAGTAAAGTCTATACAAATAAACTTTTATATTAACCTTACTCTAACAAATCTAAATAAATATAACAGAGTCACATAACTATAATATGATAATGAGATTTTTTAAATATTTCAATTCCTTAACTAGATCAAAAAATATATATTTTCTATTAGATTAATCCTTATACATGTGTAATTAACATGAAAGGATTTATATAAGTTTCAATTAATTAAATGTATGTTTATATAATGGGAAAGTAGTGAAATAATAAGAAAACAAAATATATTTTTGGATAATTTAAAATCTTTCAAGAAGTAGTATTCAAAATATTTTAACAAATATTTATAAGAAAGATATGAGATTTAATACATTAATAAACTCATTTATTCTCTAATATATATAATACTAAAGAGAAATTGAAAAAATTAAAGTTACTAAACAATTAATTGTTTTAAATTTCTAATTAAATTATCACTTTAATTTAATTGAATACTGATGAGAATTTTATTATTATTACATTTACAATTAAAGAATGGTTAACATAATTTATGTAATATTTTGATCTTTATCAGAAATAGTTACCAAGGAACTTTTATTCCTTTTTGAAGACCATTTGAGCAAAGAAAACAGCATCTGTCAAACATTATTCACTTTGAGAGAATACATGTTTCTAACCTTCGAAATTAGGATGATCAAAAATTGTCAAAGTAGTTCCAGATGGTATTTACAAAGATCTTATTTCATATTAGAAATCTCTAAATAATATTAATAATTAAATATACTTCATTTAGCTTAGATCTCCACAAGTTTTCATTGATTCACCTTTGAAATAACATTAATTATAAATGATAACACAATCATTTCCATCACTATTAATTAATATTTATAATATTTTACTTTACTAAAGCATCATTATTATCTAAATTAATATCATTAGGATCTGAACTATTATTAGATTCTGTTTCTGTTGAATTATTATCATCAACTAAGACATTATTAGATTCTTATTCTGTCTAATTATTTTCTTCAGTCAATTCTTATGTCTAATTTTCAATAACGACTACTTATTGATCATCAACAATTTATGCCTCTGCATTATTTGATTCTTCATCAGGAATCAATTTAATTTCTTAATTAACAAGATTTTGATTAGATGGTGAATCATAAAATTAAATTGTTTCTTCTTATGTTTAAAGATCTTATTAATTGTTATCTTATTCAATAGATTCAATATCATTTTATTTAATATCTTCTTATTAAGCTTATGGTACATCATCAATATAATTTTCACTTTCTTAATTATCTTATTAGACATCCTATTCAGTTTAATTTTCTGAGTTTTATTCATTCTCAAATACAACCTAAACATCTTGTGCTTCAGTATCTTATTATTATATTTCATCATTTTAAACTTCAGATTATTAGACTGAATCTGTTTCAGGATCAGCATAAGCATCTTCATTTTAAACTTATTGAATTTCAACATCATTTGTATTTTCAACATCTTATTAAGCATCATAGACATCAACATCTTATTGAACTTCAACTTAAGTTTCATCAACATATTAATCAGTTTCTTATTAATCTTGAACTTCTGCATATTCATCAGTTTAGGATTAAAGTTCAACATCATCTTATGTTTCAATTTAATCATATGTAGCATCTTATTCATTTTATGTATCTTCATTGAATTCATTATTTTATTATTATTCTGATAAATCATTATTATTGTCTTCAACCTCTTACAATTATTCTGAATAATCCTAATCTTATGATTAAAGATCATCATAATTTTCTTACTCTTATTCTTAAACAACCTAAAGTAAATGAGGTAATTATTACTTCAATATTGTTTTATGGAGTCTCATCATCTGGATTTAACATTTATTGTGATTCATCAGTAGTGTTAATGTCAGTGTTCAATTGAACATCATCTAAATCCTACAATTAATTAACAGAAGTATTGTCATCTTAAGACACTAATGTTGTTGTCTCAACTTCAACATCCTCATTACTTAATTCTTTTGTATTCTCAATTACATTAACAGCATCTTCTCTAACTATATATATAATAATACTAGTTAGTTTATAGGAATGATAAGACAACAGTCATTTGCTATGTTGCCACCAATGCTAACAATAAAATGTAAATTTTCATAATTATATATTATAAGTTTTTATAAAACGGATCCTTAAAATTTGGAGTTCTTAATATAACTAAATTTGGTTTTTAGAAATTAAGAAATCCTTAAAATTAGATAGAACCTTAATATCAAAATATAAAGACATTAATCATTCTAAGCTATTATATAAAAAGTAATATTTGGTTTAAATAACTATGATACATCAATAATAATTGTATCTCAAATAAGTGAATCTTCATAGGTTTCTAAATTCATTTAATATTCCCTGAGCTTCCAATAATTTAATTTCTTTCTCTTCATACCATTTTATTCTAACTCCTTCCTCCCAATAACCTATTTTTTCCATATTCTGATTTGTCAAATAAATACCAACTCCATGTTATTTATTTTATTTCCAACAACCAGCATATTTACGTCCATCTTCCCATTTGAATACTCCTTTCCCATGTTTTTTATCATTATCATATTCCTAAATAACTATTAAACTCTTGATTACTTACTCCTTTATATATTTTTCCATCAGGCAATTTTAATTCCCCAATTCCATTCATTTTATTATTCATCCATTCTCCAATATAAACTCTTCCATCTAACCATTAATATGTACCATGTCCTTAAATTTCATTTTAAAAAAATTCTCCTTATCAAATTGAAATAACTGAATTACCTTAATAATAAGATCCATCTGCAAAAACAAGTTTACCATTACCATGTTTCTTACCACATTAATAATCCCCTTCATATTTTGCTCCATCTGGCCATTCCTCTATTCCTCTTCCATGTTATCTATCATTAAGCCACTAACTCCTATTATTAGATAATACCTCTCCAATATACTTAGCTCCATTATCATGAGTATATGATCCTAAACCGTTAGCTTAATCATCTAACCAATCTCCTTCATAAATATCTCCATCTGCATGTACGAGTCTTCCCTTAAATTAAATAAACTTTAACAACTTTTCCACAAGATTTATCATTTTTCCATTCTCCTTCATAAACAGAACCATCTGGCCATTATTATTTTCCATATCCCTCTCTCTTTCCATCTAACCATTCCCCTTCATATGTAGCACCATTTTATAATAAGATCATCTAATGAATAATAATTAGGCAACTTTACAGGAAGTTTAATTTTTTCTTGCTTCCCTAAAGTTTTCCTAACCAAAGGATGTATATTTTAATTATCAGTTTGACTATTCAAATTTTTTTCAATCTCTTTTATAGAGACCTTGCTATGTTAAGATTAAATCTGTATATCATTTTAATTTGCATCTTCAACTTACCCTGGATTTGTATTTTTATTAGTTAAAGAATGTTTTGATTTTTTCACTGAGATTTCAATAGAACGATTGGAATTCTTTACAGTTTATATTTCCTCTTTAGCACAACAAGTGTTTACACTACATGTTTAACCCATATTGGAAACTTTTAAATTTCTAAAATTAAAATCATTAACAAAAATTAGAGATCTTAGAATTCATTTTCTTTATTATTATATCGTAAGTTCTAATGCATATAAAATTGTATTTTATTATTATATTATGATATTTAAATCATGAATAAATTTAACTTACTATTGCTCCTGTAAATCCAGAAATGCCAGCCACAATCATTATCAAAAATGTAAACATAATATTGAAATCTGACCACTTTTTACCATCTTTAAGTTCCAATTTAATATAAATCAAACATGGTAATACAATTACCATAATCATACCAAATATTCCTCCTAATAAACCAAAAATTGCCCTAATTTTTATAAAACTTATTGATTACTTAACATTTGGATATATCATAGCAATAATTCCAGTTGAATATTATAAGACTACTGTACAAATTACATAAGCATTCCAATTGTTTTCTTTATCAATCAATTGCAAAATTGTAAATCTAGATGGATTTAAGTTAATTGGAACTGCAAAAAACATAATAAATGCAAAAAAGGCTTAAGCAAAAGTAAACTCAATGTTTCCTACATAACCATCAATTATAATTTTTGGTGTTTATTAAAATAAGGTCAAATAACCAAAGATCATTAATGTTAAATAAATGATTAGTTCTGAAAATATGGCTCGATTGAATATTTTGGACATTCTTCTGAAACTTGATCTATTTAATTCAGATCTTATTGGGAAAATTAACTAATGACAAATAAAACCAAAAAATGTTGATGCAAATGTACTTGTTAATTAAATATTAAAATCAAAATACACAATTTTACTATCATCAAAGAGATTTGAAAATTCAGTGAAGAAGTATATGATTATTATTACTAAAATATATGCTATAATTATTATTTAAACAACAGTAAAGTATCTTAATGAATATAAATCCTTCATCATACTTATAGGGAAGTTAAGAATCATAAATAAAGCTCCACCTATATATCTGACTTAAACCTAATATGATTAATCAAATCCACATACTAATAAGACTTACCAAAGGAATTATATAAACAAAATCTAATAACAAACAATTGCTCCAAAAGTATAACAAATCATATCCACTGAATAAAATTTTTACATTTTTGAACCTAAAGCAAATTTGACTAATTCTGCATAGGAATGTTAATTATTTTTGAATGCACACTTCATTAGTATATGCATAGAAAATCTAGACAATAATGCACATATAATCATCAATATGATGCTATTAATTAATCCAGATTAAACAGGATTTGCTATAATATTAAAATAAATATAAATATACATGGAAAGGATAACATTCCTGAACCCATTGCAGCACACATAAGAGCAATTATAGATTATCTCAGTGATCCTTTTTTCATAGTTCCACAAGTTCTTGCAAACCAAGAAGTATTCTAAGCATTCTATTCTAATTATCCTTAATCATCTAAATTATCTTGAGTTTAGTTTATTGCATCATCTTACAAGTGATTGTAAATATCATTTTCAGAATTCTCTATTTTCATTCTATTATTATTATATATGAAATATATTTATATATAAGATATAAATTAATGATTTCATATAATTTAATAAACTCTAACGTTCTAAATTATNATTGATTACTTAACATTTGGATATATCATAGCAATAATTCCAGTTGAATATTATAAGACTACTGTACAAATTACATAAGCATTCCAATTGTTTTCTTTATCAATCAATTGCAAAATTGTAAATCTAGATGGATTTAAGTTAATTGGAACTGCAAAAAACATAATAAATGCAAAAAAGGCTTAAGCAAAAGTAAACTCAATGTTTCCTACATAACCATCAATTATAATTTTTGGTGTTTATTAAAATAAGGTCAAATAACCAAAGATCATTAATGTTAAATAAATGATTAGTTCTGAAAATATGGCTCGATTGAATATTTTGGACATTCTTCTGAAACTTGATCTATTTAATTCAGATCTTATTGGGAAAATTAACTAATGACAAATAAAACCAAAAAATGTTGATGCAAATGTACTTGTTAATTAAATATTAAAATCAAAATACACAATTTTACTATCATCAAAGAGATTTGAAAATTCAGTGAAGAAGTATATGATTATTATTACTAAAATATATGCTATAATTATTATTTAAACAACAGTAAAGTATCTTAATGAATATAAATCCTTCATCATACTTATAGGGAAGTTAAGAATCATAAATAAAGCTCCACCTATATATCTGACTTAAACCTAATATGATTAATCAAATCCACATACTAATAAGACTTACCAAAGGAATTATATAAACAAAATCTAATAACAAACAATTGCTCCAAAAGTATAACAAATCATATCCACTGAATAAAATTTTTACATTTTTGAACCTAAAGCAAATTTGACTAATTCTGCATAGGAATGTTAATTATTTTTGAATGCACACTTCATTAGTATATGCATAGAAAATCTAGACAATAATGCACATATAATCATCAATATGATGCTATTAATTAATCCAGATTAAACAGGATTTGCTATAATATTAAAATAAATATAAATATACATGGAAAGGATAACATTCCTGAACCCATTGCAGCACACATAAGAGCAATTATAGATTATCTCAGTGATCCTTTTTTCATAGTTCCACAAGTTCTTGCAAACCAAGAAGTATTCTAAGCATTCTATTCTAATTATCCTTAATCATCTAAATTATCTTGAGTTTAGTTTATTGCATCATCTTACAAGTGATTGTAAATATCATTTTCAGAATTCTCTATTTTCATTCTATTATTATTATATATGAAATATATTTATATATAAGATATAAATTAATGATTTCATATAATTTAATAAACTCTAACGTTCTAAATTATCAAATATAATAAAGCTTTCTAAAATTGCTGAACAAGATAAATAATAAGTTTCACTCTCTAAATATGTTATTACAATTAATTTCATCTCAATAAGTAGATTTATATATATATAAATTTTAATTAATATATTTAATGTATGGACGAATTAAAAGACAAAAGGTTAAAATTCTTAGGATATTTTATTTTGCTCAAGATTTTATTGATTTTTAGATGGCAATAGAATATAATAATTATTCATAACAATATTACTGTAATAAGAAAAGTACATTATTAATTCTCATTTATGTTCTCCACTTTTTACATTGATCATTACTTTTGAATGCAATCTTTATGAAGATTTTCTTCTCAATTAACTTGTCAATGTAGCATCCATATTTTCCTCTGCTATTTCTGTCTCTTTAAATAGATGTACCTTCCTCCAACAACCTTCAGGTATTAATTTAAATATTATTCCAGCTAGTATTCCCAAAACACCAAATCCTGTACATATCAAATGTTCAATTAGTGTTAATTATCTCACTTTAACATAACTTGCAGCAAATTCTAACAATGCAAATTAAATTGCTACTGTTAATAATTATATTAACCAAAACATTCCATTATTGAATAAATTATTAAATGGATTAAGTGATTGATAATCTAACTGTCTACAAGTTATTGAATTGAAAACTTACATAATTACAAAAGTTTAAAAAAAGATACTGAGTTTAGTCAACTAATTTATAATAATTAATTAAATACCTCATCAGAAGGATAAAGAAATAAAATACAATTAAGAACAGCCAATTAATAGAGACTTTGACAGCATATTGTTCTATACATATATGCTGAAACAATTGGTTAGGTTCTTTTATATGGTTATCTATCCAAAAGTGCAGCACTAGGTGGTTCTGTTGCCAATGCTAAAGAAGCAAAAGTATCCATAATTAAATTAACCCATAACATTTAAATAGTATTAAGAGGAGATTAATTTAGAATGACAGCTCCTAAAAAAGCCATAAATAATGCTACAATATTAACAGTCAATTAAAATTAGATAAATTTTCTAATACAATCATAAATATTTCTACCCCATTTAATTGCTAATAATAATATGAATAATTTTTACCTGTNTATGCATAGAAAATCTAGACAATAATGCACATATAATCATCAATATGATGCTATTAATTAATCCAGATTAAACAGGATTTGCTATAATATTAAAATAAATATAAATATACATGGAAAGGATAACATTCCTGAACCCATTGCAGCACACATAAGAGCAATTATAGATTATCTCAGTGATCCTTTTTTCATAGTTCCACAAGTTCTTGCAAACCAAGAAGTATTCTAAGCATTCTATTCTAATTATCCTTAATCATCTAAATTATCTTGAGTTTAGTTTATTGCATCATCTTACAAGTGATTGTAAATATCATTTTCAGAATTCTCTATTTTCATTCTATTATTATTATATATGAAATATATTTATATATAAGATATAAATTAATGATTTCATATAATTTAATAAACTCTAACGTTCTAAATTATCAAATATAATAAAGCTTTCTAAAATTGCTGAACAAGATAAATAATAAGTTTCACTCTCTAAATATGTTATTACAATTAATTTCATCTCAATAAGTAGATTTATATATATATAAATTTTAATTAATATATTTAATGTATGGACGAATTAAAAGACAAAAGGTTAAAATTCTTAGGATATTTTATTTTGCTCAAGATTTTATTGATTTTTAGATGGCAATAGAATATAATAATTATTCATAACAATATTACTGTAATAAGAAAAGTACATTATTAATTCTCATTTATGTTCTCCACTTTTTACATTGATCATTACTTTTGAATGCAATCTTTATGAAGATTTTCTTCTCAATTAACTTGTCAATGTAGCATCCATATTTTCCTCTGCTATTTCTGTCTCTTTAAATAGATGTACCTTCCTCCAACAACCTTCAGGTATTAATTTAAATATTATTCCAGCTAGTATTCCCAAAACACCAAATCCTGTACATATCAAATGTTCAATTAGTGTTAATTATCTCACTTTAACATAACTTGCAGCAAATTCTAACAATGCAAATTAAATTGCTACTGTTAATAATTATATTAACCAAAACATTCCATTATTGAATAAATTATTAAATGGATTAAGTGATTGATAATCTAACTGTCTACAAGTTATTGAATTGAAAACTTACATAATTACAAAAGTTTAAAAAAAGATACTGAGTTTAGTCAACTAATTTATAATAATTAATTAAATACCTCATCAGAAGGATAAAGAAATAAAATACAATTAAGAACAGCCAATTAATAGAGACTTTGACAGCATATTGTTCTATACATATATGCTGAAACAATTGGTTAGGTTCTTTTATATGGTTATCTATCCAAAAGTGCAGCACTAGGTGGTTCTGTTGCCAATGCTAAAGAAGCAAAAGTATCCATAATTAAATTAACCCATAACATTTAAATAGTATTAAGAGGAGATTAATTTAGAATGACAGCTCCTAAAAAAGCCATAAATAATGCTACAATATTAACAGTCAATTAAAATTAGATAAATTTTCTAATACAATCATAAATATTTCTACCCCATTTAATTGCTAATAATAATATGAATAATTTTTACCTGTTATAATACTACTAAAATTATCGTCTACTAATATAATATCAGCTGCATCTTTAGCAACATCAGAACCAGATTCACCCATTGCAAATCCTACATCTGCTTTCTTTAATGCTGGAGCATCATTAGTACCATCTCCTGTTACTGCTACAATATTTCCTTGATCAATAAGACCAGTAACTAACATAAATTTATCTTCAGGAGTAGCTCTGGCTAATACTTTTAACTATTTGCTAATTTTATTAAATATTTCTTAATTAGCAATTCTTAATACTTTTTTACCATCTACTTAAGATGTCACAAGTCCTCCAATACTTTCTCTAAAATCCTTTCCTTCCATACATTCATATTCCTTAGGTTGTGCTGATGATAATATTCCACTCTCCTTAGCAATTGCAATAGCTGTTAAAGTATTATCTCCTGTAAGCATTCTGACTTATATTCCAGCTTTGTTACATGCTTTTATTGAATTAGGAACATCTTTTCTTATTGGATCTTTAATTCCAGCTATTGCAATTAAAACTAAATCTTTTTCCAACTCCTCTTCAGTTAAATTAAATGCTAATTCTTTTAATTAATGTTGGGTTCCTTTATAATTTGTATCCTTATATGCTATTGCAATAGTTCTCAAAGATCTTGAAGCAAATCTATCAATAACATCTTATTTAATTTATTTTTTTTTATTTTCATCTAAAAAATGTTCTTATCCTTTTGCAATTAATTTAGTTGATTGATTCAAAATGATTTCTGATGCTCCTTTAACAAATACTCTTAAAAATCCTTTATAATAAATAACAGTAGCCATCTTCTTTCTTCTACTACTGAAAGGTAAGACTTTAACAATTTTATCAGTAGGTCTGTATAAAGATATACTATATCCAAATTTATCTGTTAATTCAAGTAATGCACATTCAGTCTTATTTCCAGTCTATATAAAGTTTCCTGTATCTGTTTTAGTAGGATAAGCCGTTGAATTAAATGTTACACTTTCAGCTAGTAATTCTTACATTTATTTTGGTATTTAAGCATCCTTTTTATCATAAATAGCTTAATTCATAAAAATATCATTTTCAATCCATAATCCAGTGACAGTCATTTTATTTTATGTTAATGTTCCTGTTTTATCACTACAAATAGTATTAGCTCCACCCATAGTTTCACATGATGCTAAATTTTTAACTAAGTTATTTTCATCCTTCATTTTATTTACAGAATATGCTAATGCTATAGTAACTGCTAATGGCAATCCTTCTGGTACTGCAACTACAATAATAGTCACTCCTATCATGAATGATTATATAACAAATTGTAATGTTTCTACACTCAAAATTTTATTATAACCCATAAATCCCAAAATTAATTAATGTATTGACAATGCAAAAAATGTAATAATAGCAACAAATGTACCAAATTTACCAATATCTTCAGCTAATCCTTCCAATTTTTATTATAATGGAGTTGGAGGAGTTTCTTAGTCTAATAATAATTTTGTTTTTCCAGCACATGTATTTTATCCAACTGTTAATACTAACATAGTTCCTGTGCCATCCATTACTTTGGTTCCAGAAATCATAAATGGAGATGCATTTTTTAACTATTTCTTTAATTAATTACTATTTTTCATTTATTAAGATTAACTAGATTTCATCATTAAATATTCAGTTATTTCATTATATGGTAATTTACGTATAGAATCTGATTCTCCTGTAACTGTTGATTCATCCATTTTCACTTCTGATCCAGATACCATTAATCCATCTACCTATAATAAATCACCAATATTAAAAAAAAGAATATCTCCAACAACTAATTCTTTGCTATCAATTTATTATACTTTGGAATTTCTAATTACTTATTACTTTGATTCATCTAATTTATGGTATAATTTTTGAAATTATCTTTCTTTAACATAATTATTTCCAACAGTAATTGAAACTATTAAAAATACTGCAAAGAATATTGTTGCTCCTTCACTCCACCCAGTCTCAATACCTTCTTTATAGATACCAATCCCAGTTGAGACTAATGCAGCGATTAATAATATTTATAACATGGTGTCTCCAAAACACTCTATAATCATAGAAAATATAGAAGATAATTCTCTTTCAACAGGCAAATTTTCTCCATACAATTATCTAAGTCTTAAAACATTTTCATTTGAATCAACTCCATTCTGTTATAAATCAAATATTAATACATTAACATTAGATTAAAATGCTGTTAACAAACCCTGATCCCCTCCTATTTCAATTAATTTTTTTATGCTCTTTCCCTCCATAATGTTATTCATTTCGAACAAATTACTCAAAAAATCAATATCGATTTTTTCCATTTAAATACTTTATTAAACTTGAATCTCAAAAATAAAAATTTATCACTTTATTATTGAATATCATCATAAAACTATCTATTATATTAAATATAGATTNTAGGTCTGTATAAAGATATACTATATCCAAATTTATCTGTTAATTCAAGTAATGCACATTCAGTCTTATTTCCAGTCTATATAAAGTTTCCTGTATCTGTTTTAGTAGGATAAGCCGTTGAATTAAATGTTACACTTTCAGCTAGTAATTCTTACATTTATTTTGGTATTTAAGCATCCTTTTTATCATAAATAGCTTAATTCATAAAAATATCATTTTCAATCCATAATCCAGTGACAGTCATTTTATTTTATGTTAATGTTCCTGTTTTATCACTACAAATAGTATTAGCTCCACCCATAGTTTCACATGATGCTAAATTTTTAACTAAGTTATTTTCATCCTTCATTTTATTTACAGAATATGCTAATGCTATAGTAACTGCTAATGGCAATCCTTCTGGTACTGCAACTACAATAATAGTCACTCCTATCATGAATGATTATATAACAAATTGTAATGTTTCTACACTCAAAATTTTATTATAACCCATAAATCCCAAAATTAATTAATGTATTGACAATGCAAAAAATGTAATAATAGCAACAAATGTACCAAATTTACCAATATCTTCAGCTAATCCTTCCAATTTTTATTATAATGGAGTTGGAGGAGTTTCTTAGTCTAATAATAATTTTGTTTTTCCAGCACATGTATTTTATCCAACTGTTAATACTAACATAGTTCCTGTGCCATCCATTACTTTGGTTCCAGAAATCATAAATGGAGATGCATTTTTTAACTATTTCTTTAATTAATTACTATTTTTCATTTATTAAGATTAACTAGATTTCATCATTAAATATTCAGTTATTTCATTATATGGTAATTTACGTATAGAATCTGATTCTCCTGTAACTGTTGATTCATCCATTTTCACTTCTGATCCAGATACCATTAATCCATCTACCTATAATAAATCACCAATATTAAAAAAAAGAATATCTCCAACAACTAATTCTTTGCTATCAATTTATTATACTTTGGAATTTCTAATTACTTATTACTTTGATTCATCTAATTTATGGTATAATTTTTGAAATTATCTTTCTTTAACATAATTATTTCCAACAGTAATTGAAACTATTAAAAATACTGCAAAGAATATTGTTGCTCCTTCACTCCACCCAGTCTCAATACCTTCTTTATAGATACCAATCCCAGTTGAGACTAATGCAGCGATTAATAATATTTATAACATGGTGTCTCCAAAACACTCTATAATCATAGAAAATATAGAAGATAATTCTCTTTCAACAGGCAAATTTTCTCCATACAATTATCTAAGTCTTAAAACATTTTCATTTGAATCAACTCCATTCTGTTATAAATCAAATATTAATACATTAACATTAGATTAAAATGCTGTTAACAAACCCTGATCCCCTCCTATTTCAATTAATTTTTTTATGCTCTTTCCCTCCATAATGTTATTCATTTCGAACAAATTACTCAAAAAATCAATATCGATTTTTTCCATTTAAATACTTTATTAAACTTGAATCTCAAAAATAAAAATTTATCACTTTATTATTGAATATCATCATAAAACTATCTATTATATTAAATATAGATTATCAGTAAAAAAAAAGATGATATGAATTTATGAATAATTACTTAATAACTCAATTCTTAATTTGTACTTGATTCATCCTTATTAAACAATCGACATCTTTTAAATTATGGATTCTCTTTTTTTTGTAGAAGGTTTTCCTAATACTAATCTTTCATATGTTGTTAAACCAGAATAATAATTTCTTATCTACGTGAGTATCAAATTTAATAATGGAATCATAAACAAAAATTCAATGATAGTTAGTATAATTAAAATTGTAAAGTTATTTTTTTCCATTGTATTTTAATCTGTCAGTGCCAAAATTCCAAGTATTATTATTAAAAGAAAATCAAGAAATAAGAATAAAAGAAATAACCAAAATATTGATTAATTGTCATTTCCAACCTAAAATTAAAGTAATTATATATATAATACGCAATTATTAACCCAAGGACAATGATGATCATATTTAATAACGCATCTTTTACAAAATTCACAATGCTTTGATCTATCAGGAGTTTAAATAAAACAATCGTAACAAATTTCAAAAGGTTCCAATTTATTTAATATAGACTTCAAATTTTATCTAATTTTATTATATGAATAAATACTCATCTTTTGGATTAGCATATCCAGGATTTGAATATGAAACCAATACAAAACAGATGAAAAATAATGTAACAATTATTATGAACATAATAAAACTTCCTGTATTTTAGTCTTTGTTTGTTGAATTTTAAACCAAGAATATAGTCCCAAAATTTGTGATCGAAAAAAATAATAAAAATATTAAAGACTACATATATGATCTTTTTCCTAAATATAATAGTTGATACTTGGTTTCAAATTTAATTAAAGTAATAGAGATTTCCAAGAAAATCGAAATGATTTTAAAGCATCAAGAGTTTAGTAATCCTCAGCCAAATCTATTGGTAACTAATCTTTTTTATTTCTAATATTAATGCTTCCACCTCTTTAAATTAATTTTCTTATTAATTTATAACTATTATTCAAAGCAGCAATATGCAATGGTGTATTTCCATTTGCATCCTAAATATTTATAGGATGCTTCCATTTCATCAGAACTATAGCAGCATAATCACTTTTAGTAGAGCAAGCTAAATGTAAAGGTGTGACAGCATCTTGATATTTATTTTTAAAAGTTTCTTCCTTAAGCTTTTCTCTAATTAGTATCATTGTCAAAACATCATTTTTAATTGCAGCCATTCCTAATAGATTTTTGGGAATATAATATCTAGATATTTCATCTAGCATATCAATTTTACCTGAATAAATAAAATAATGAATGGCTTAAAGATCATATTTATCTTATTTTTACAACCATTCTTTTGCTTAAGACTGAAATTTAATCAAAAGCCTATTAAATATAAATGAATTAGAATTTAATGCTAAATAATGCAAGACTGTTCGTTTTTCGCTATCTTCAAGGTCGTAAATATTTGGCACAGTGTCTACAGATGCATTTAATATTGGCATTTTATTTTTTTTTGCAGCTTCAATTAGATCAGATCCGCTATGAACTTTAGTTATATCCATAAAATTGTAAATAGTTTTGTTCTCTGGTTCTACATTATTACCTAGAGTTACTACTGCTATGAAAAATATCTTACATTAAATTNTATATAATACGCAATTATTAACCCAAGGACAATGATGATCATATTTAATAACGCATCTTTTACAAAATTCACAATGCTTTGATCTATCAGGAGTTTAAATAAAACAATCGTAACAAATTTCAAAAGGTTCCAATTTATTTAATATAGACTTCAAATTTTATCTAATTTTATTATATGAATAAATACTCATCTTTTGGATTAGCATATCCAGGATTTGAATATGAAACCAATACAAAACAGATGAAAAATAATGTAACAATTATTATGAACATAATAAAACTTCCTGTATTTTAGTCTTTGTTTGTTGAATTTTAAACCAAGAATATAGTCCCAAAATTTGTGATCGAAAAAAATAATAAAAATATTAAAGACTACATATATGATCTTTTTCCTAAATATAATAGTTGATACTTGGTTTCAAATTTAATTAAAGTAATAGAGATTTCCAAGAAAATCGAAATGATTTTAAAGCATCAAGAGTTTAGTAATCCTCAGCCAAATCTATTGGTAACTAATCTTTTTTATTTCTAATATTAATGCTTCCACCTCTTTAAATTAATTTTCTTATTAATTTATAACTATTATTCAAAGCAGCAATATGCAATGGTGTATTTCCATTTGCATCCTAAATATTTATAGGATGCTTCCATTTCATCAGAACTATAGCAGCATAATCACTTTTAGTAGAGCAAGCTAAATGTAAAGGTGTGACAGCATCTTGATATTTATTTTTAAAAGTTTCTTCCTTAAGCTTTTCTCTAATTAGTATCATTGTCAAAACATCATTTTTAATTGCAGCCATTCCTAATAGATTTTTGGGAATATAATATCTAGATATTTCATCTAGCATATCAATTTTACCTGAATAAATAAAATAATGAATGGCTTAAAGATCATATTTATCTTATTTTTACAACCATTCTTTTGCTTAAGACTGAAATTTAATCAAAAGCCTATTAAATATAAATGAATTAGAATTTAATGCTAAATAATGCAAGACTGTTCGTTTTTCGCTATCTTCAAGGTCGTAAATATTTGGCACAGTGTCTACAGATGCATTTAATATTGGCATTTTATTTTTTTTTGCAGCTTCAATTAGATCAGATCCGCTATGAACTTTAGTTATATCCATAAAATTGTAAATAGTTTTGTTCTCTGGTTCTACATTATTACCTAGAGTTACTACTGCTATGAAAAATATCTTACATTAAATTAGAGGTTCAGCTGTTGCTGGTGATTCTTCCATTTTTTTATTACTAATGTTATAAAATAATTTCATTTAATTTATAATCAATCATCATAGTAATCAGATCATTTTTGTTTATTCTTCATCACTTGTTTTTGTATCACTAAGTTTTGAGTTTGAAATAAAATTTGAATGATGATATACATGGTTATGATTGTTTCTATTCTATTTTCTCACAATAATCTTTTTTTTTAAAACACTCATCTAATTGTCAATATCATGTTAAATTAATTCTGCCTAATCTCTTTATTGCATTTCATATTCCTAAAATTATAAACATTTCTACTTCCTATAATGTTTTTATCTTTTCAAAACTATTATTTAGATCTGACTGAACTTGTGCTTGTTTTTCTAATTTTAATACTGGCAAAGAAAAATTATGTTAATGTCTATGTCCAATAGGTGTTTTATTCTCTGTTATAAGGTATTATTCTTTCAAATTCAATAAAGTAAAAGGTCTAGATAGGATGAATTGCATTTTTTCTAAGAAATATTATTTTATTGGGTCCTTTTTTAAATCATAAAACATCACAAGCTCCCCAATACTTAAAATAAGTTACTCTAAATCTTATTTGTCAGCTTCTTCCTAATAGAATCTTTATTCTAAATTATTTAATTTGGTGTAAAAGTTAGTATCAAATTTTTGTTGATTAATTGACATTCAATATATTAATTACTACGCTTGTAAATATCAATAATTAACTTTAATCGAAGAATTAAATCAGTTATATATACTAAGAATATTATAAATTAATTAACGAATTATGAAAAATAACATTCCATAAAGTCCTTCCCCATACAAATTAAAGGATTCTAATTTAAACTATGATACTTAACAATATCAAGAATTAATGAAAAATTTTGAAAATTTAATCAAAGTCACTTAAGACAAACTCTATTCTAATTAAAAAAAAATAGAAGAAACTTGTAAGTGTTCAATAGAAGATCAATATTAAGCTTTATTAATGGAAAATGAGAATCTAAAATAATTGCTATCTGAATTACAAATGAAATTAGAACATGATAATTCAAATGTTAAACCAATTGAATAACAATAATAATTTGAATCCTTTATGAAAGAAGCTGTATTAAAATCAGAATAATAAAATGAACTTATAGAAAGATTATAATAACAAACATTTGAATTTTAGTAATAATTGTTAATTGAAAAAGGTTAACATTGTTAAACCTAAAAATAACTTTCAGATATTCAGGAAGATTTTCATAATTATAAAAAAGAACGAACTCTATAATAATGTTATGATTTCGAAGTAACTGAAAAAATCACTCAAGGCTATTCAGAATTAGTTAAAGAAAATCAAAAATAGAAATAAGAACTTAAAGAACTTTAATTAGAAATAGACAAGTTAAGAATTGCATTAAATTAAGCATACATATCATTATCAAAACAATAATAATAACATAAAATATCTTAAAGAATTATAAATCAAGAAGAAATACAAACAACTGGAACTTAGACAGAGGCTATAATATATTAACAACATGAAATATTAAAGGAAAGAATAAATAATTAAATGTACAATTTAGAAAAATTCATCTCTTAATATTTAGATAAAAAGAAGATGAGAAATAAATCAGCCAATGAAAATAAATTTTATACTGATCTAAGTTGTTGGGTTGAATAAGCAAAATATGAATTGATTTCTTTAAAATAATAAATTACAGCATTGGTTACTGAAAAAGAACATTAAAAAGAATAACTAATTGCAGTCAAATAAGATTTCGAATAAGTTTAGAATTCTTTAATTTAAGAAACACAAGTATTAAAAAGTGAAATTAAAAGTTAGAATGATAAATATTAAATATTATTAGAAGATTTTAATAGAGCTTAAAATAAATATATTGAAATTGCTGAAGAGAAGAAATTAACTCATAATATCAGAAATTAATTAGAAAGAGAACTTAATGAATTAAAATTAAAACATGAATAATTAATATTAGAGTCTAACTCTTATGATACCTAATTTAAAATAATTACTTAATCCTATTAAAGTGATAAGAAATTATATGAAGATTAATTAGATAAATTATAATAGAAAAATCTATCTTTAGAATCAGAACTCAATTAAAGTTTAATATAACATGAATAAATAATCAAATAACTTTAAGTAGCAAATATTAATATTTAACAATTATAATAATAATTGTAAGAATCTTAAGAAATTGCCAATCATTAATCTGAATAGTTTTAATCAACATAAGATAAAATTACTTAGATAATTAAGGAAAAAGAATAACTTTTAATTACAAATATGGAACTTGAATAAAATTAATAATTATTGAAAGAGAATATAAATAAACTTAAAGAATTTTAATCCAAATCTGATAAAGAAAAATAAAGCAATCAAAATCTCATCTATGAAATGGAAAAAGAGAAGGAAGATTTAAAAATATATTGTTAAAAATTATAGTAGGATTTAACAGATAGAAATGTTTAGTTAACATCTTTAAAAGAGCAAGTATCAAATATGGAATATTAATTATATTTAACTCCATCTGATGATAAGTCTAGAATTGAAAATACCTATATGTCATCAAAGATTGAGGATTTAGAAAGTATTTTGAAAGAAAAAGATTAAAAAATTGAAGATCTTGAAAGGTTGTATCATTTAACTAACTATGAATTGAGAATCTTATAGGATTATTAATCAACATTTGAAAAAGATTTAGATTTTTATAAAACCAAAGTTTCAAAATTAGAATAAGAGTTAATAGAATAACATAATGTTTTATCCATTTCAAAAACTTCAGTCAATTCAAATATACGTAAAATATTAATTTAAAACATTTAGCAATTAATAAATTTGATGAATAAATTAAAATCATGTCTTCACCTATTTCTTCTTTAAAAATAGACTCTTAAAGTAATAATGGATCTCCTTAGATTTAAGTTAAAATATTATCTGGTGAAATTCAGAGACTGAGTCAAATTGTCAAAATATAATAGAAGAAATTATTAGATTTATAATATTTTATTGAAAAAATGATTACATCAAATGAATAAAATAGATTATTAGCTAAATAAATCCTTCTCTAAGCTAGTTAATGTGGAGAAATTAATGGATATAATTTATTTGAAAAAGTAAATCTTAATACACAAATCAGTGTTAATTCATGTGAAACTTTTGGTATTAATGTTCAAAGCATTGAAAAACATGAATTTTGATTTATTTTCTATTGATATAAACACTTATATTAATTAATCTTGAGACAGTATGGGGATGACAGAATGTAAAGAATGCCATTAGGCTTCATTAGAAGATCAATTACCATAACCTTTTTAACTATCAATAAGAGGAAGATCTCATTTAATTTCTATCACGTCTTATTAAGGAGAAGTTAAAACAGTAATTCTATATAATATATTATAGTTATCTGTGGAACCGAATTTAGAGATTGCCTATCCACTTACATAAGAAGAATTAGTTGAATATGAAGAATAATTGAAAGCACCAATTAAACAAAGACTATAAGAACTTGAACCTTTGCAAATCAGACCACTTAAATCAGTAAAACAAAAAGTTATTATGATAGTATGAATATTCAGAGAGAGCATATAAATTAAAAAAAACATAATCGATTTATTTAGGATAATGGAATAATGGAATACCATAAGGTTTTGGTATTATAATAAATCCGATTGAAAATTCATATTATGAGGGATCTATTTTGGGAGGTAAACCTCATGGATTTGGAAGAAAAATTTATTCATAAGGAAACTATTATTAAGGTAGACTTATTGTATCATTTTATAAAGGTGAATTTGAATATGGAAAAATATCTAATCAAGGTTTAGTTGTAATAGGAAAGGAGAAAGATGATACAAAAGAATTAAATTAAAACGAGTATTTACAGTCAATTAATCAAAATATGAAAATTGATTCTATATAAACTGAAAGATCTTAAGTAATGAGTTCGATAAAAAAATGATATTGTAAATAATTAAAAATTTCAATATATAAAATGCACTTTTTTCTTCTATAATTTATATTATTGATTGATCTTAAATGATTCTTGATATTTTAATTTGAAAATTTAATATACATAAAAGATTTAATCTAAAAAATGTATCAAAACAATATTTATATTTTGTATTCATTATTTTAATAATTGCTTTATTAGAAATGATTTTAGAGTTAATGCCTATGCAATATATAATATATTTACTTTATATTATTTTATAAATTTCTAATATTTTATTTATAATTATAATAAAGAAAGAGAGAAAGAATAATTAATGTGTATTTCTTCTCATTTAAAATCCAATTTTTTTCCTTTACTTTTCCTGATTAATTCACATAAAATCATTTTACTATTTTAATTATTTAGATTATAATATATTATTATTATAAATCGTTAAAATTATTTCAAAATTTTTGAAAAGCATATCAATATTTAGTAACAAAATCTTTAATATAGAAAAATTATATATTATAAGAATTCATGTAAAAAGGCAATCATAAATTAGAGAAGAATAAATGCTCTGAACATAATGAGAAAGCAGTTTTTATTAGAACATCATTTACAAACAATAAACATCTCAAATTATGCTATAAGTGCATTCTAAATTAGAATAAAAATCTTATGCTAATAGAAGATGTTGAACAATAATTTTAGAATGCAAAGATTCAAATAATTAAAGAAATAAAAAGTAAAAGAGAAAGAAATTCTATTATTTTTAAGAATATTAAAGAAAACCTTTTAAAATTTTAGACATCAACTTAAGATAAAATATCATAAATTATGCTCAATATTGATGAGCATTTGAAATAAATTGCAAATACAAATTATGAAACTTTGGAAAATTTAACTGTTTTTAATTTTGATGAAATAGAAAAACTATTGATATCAAACACAATAAATTTTGAAAAAATCAAAAATATGCTTTCCAATAACTTTTAGTCACTATCAACTAGCTATTTTATAAAAGTTAATGAATAATACTTAGCAAAAATAGAATTAGAGGAAGAAAATTATAAATTTAGATTAAATTAAGAACTTACTAATTGTAAGATTTAAAATACAATTAAGTTGCCTAATAACAATCTAATTTGTGAAAAGCATTAATCTCAATTAATGATGGTTGATCTAAGTGAACAATCAAATTTACCAAATAGAATAGCATGTTATTATTGTATTACAGAATATACAGCAAAATATACATCATTTGAAGAATTTCAATAAGTTTGGATGAAAAATAAATCTAGATTATATGAATAATTTATTACTTATTAGAAATAGGTAAATTCTCAGATTGAGAATTCAATTGAGTTGATAAGTGTTTTTAAAGAAAAGATGATCAAATTTTTAGATGTCCATTAAACTGCATTAATCTAAATAAAAAATATACCCAATTTAGAATCAGTTTATATTGTTCAATAGTTGATATCTAAAGAATGGATTGATTTAAATGAATAAGAAATTATAGAGATTGCCAAAACATTAAGCTAATTGAATAAAGGATAAATGGTTAGTAAGGAAATAAAAGAAGAATTCGATTAAAAATTATGGAAGTTTAAGGAATCTTCAAATCATTTAATTTCTTAATTTTAATTAATGCAAAATTAATTTATTCTAGATATTAAAAATCTTTAGAAAACAGAAGAAGAATTAAAAGTGTCTAATTGTGGAATCAAGGAAGATTTATCATAGAATACAAATATGAATTCTAATAAAAAACCAATTAATTATGATTTTATAGAATAAGATCCAATGTTAGATCTAAATATCAATTCTATCTAATTTAGTCCTGATTCATTAATATTAATTGCAGGATGCTCTGATGGAAAAATACAAGTGTTTGAATTGAAATCTGAAAAATTAAAATTATTGGAAGTATTACATGAACATAAAAACTAAGTGGATTCATTGTTATTTATGAAAAAATCAAAGGAATTTTTATCAGGGAGTAAAGATGAAACAATGGTTATTTGGTCAGGGACTAAACAATATAAGGATTGGAGAATTAATTAAAAATTAAGAGGAAATAATGGAATGTTAAATTGCATGGCATTAAATAATGATGAAAATTATTTTGCAGCTGGCTGTGGAAAAACCTTAAAATTATGGTCCAAAGATAAAGAATGGAAGTTTTAATATACTATTTTGGAAGATAAAACAGATATCTCAAGTATTTGTTTTAGTGACTCTTAAAATATATTAGTTTCTTCATCTTATAATAGTAAATGCATTTCGATATTTCAATTAAGTAAGGCAAATACATGGGCAAGATCTTAAACAATTATGACTAATTAATGGGGATCCAATTTAATATTCTTAGATAGTACATCATTCATATTTTAACCTTTTAATTAGGATATTTTGTAAATACATGATTTTCATCCATAATTATAACAATATGAAAAATCTAAGCAAATAAGAATTGATTTTGGAAATCAGAACAATTACTCACCTTCTACATAAATAATTAAATCTTAAGATTTTCTCCTTTATAGAGCTGGATAAAATCTTAATTTAATAAGATGCTTTAAGAATAAATAATTCAATATTGAATGGTCACTAAAACTAAGGGATGGCAGATAAATTTGTACAATCAGTGATAATTCTAAATATATAGCAACATGGAATTAAGATACGAAAGAATTCTTAATTAGAAAACAAAAGGATTGAGAATATATAATAAAAATATCATAATTTAAAAATTATATTAATTTCTGCTATGTTATAAATTTAATTTTTCTTAATTCAAAGACATTAAAGGTCTACAAAAAAATCATTATCTAAAGATTTTGGTTGAAAAATAAACACCTTCATAACTAAAATGCATTTTATTAAGATCAACTTTAACAGAGAATTTTGTAAATAACTGACTTATTTTTTAAATTATTAATTTTATCATCCATAAAATTATATTCTTTGTTATTTATATATTCGCTTTTAATTTTATTAGAATGTGTTAATGTTGTAATCTAGTAGTAAGAAAACTACCATTTGCTTGACATTATTCCTAGATTAGGAGGAGGAGAATGTTGAGCAGCAACAATTCCTTAAGATAAACTACAAAATTCAATAATAATTTGCCGATTAATTTTGCATCGAATATCAATGATCACATCAATAATATTTCTGAAAAATCTTATACTTTTTCTGGTAAGTTAAATTAAGACGATATACTCTCTTCATTTTAATGGTTTTACAATCATAAAGAAGATTTTTTAATTCTTTATTATTGTTAGAATTAAATGAACTCTATATATATTATCATTGCATTGAATCTTGTGGAGAATAATTATTAAAATAGTTGATAGTCTATAAAGCTGTCTGGATTTTTGTTTGTTAATTTCTAGACATATGCAATGTTCTATTTAGAGTAATGTATCCTATTAATTAAAAAATTATGATAGATATTGTAAACTAAAAATAATTTTTTTTTTCTAGTTTTATTTTTTATCAATTCTTGTTGTTTAAAGTTAATCTATGCTGGTGAGAAGAGCGAAGTGCTGAAATTATAAACCACTTTATCTGAGTATAATTTAGAAGCTACGCTTTTGCAAAAGAAATCTTAACAGTGAAAAAAAAATGTCAATTTTAAATCAAATTTATATCTCTAACATGAAAAAAACATAAGTAACAAAATGTATGACTTAAAAATATTGAAAAATTGAATTTTTTTGGCAAAAACCAATTATTTATAAATTTTTCCAAATCATTTTAGTATATGTAAAATAAATAATATTATTTGAGAGACTTTTATTGCATTTTGAATTTTTGATTTAAAAAATAGTCTTAAAATACAATACTATTTGTCCACTAAACACAAGTAATCAGTTACTAATAGTGACAAACAATAAACGCAAGGAAATTTAAACCAAACTTTGCTCGAAATTATTTCGATAATAGAATCTTAAATAAATATTGAAGCTAATAATATTTAGAAAAAAGGAGTTGAATTTAAGTTCCAATTAATCAAGACTTTTTTTTCATTGTAGTAAGAACTCTGAAAAGATGAAAGATTTAGCAATTGCTATACTATGCAGAGTAGCAAGTTCAATCTCTTAATTATCTCTAAGTAGTAAATTCATAGATGGCTTGATAACTTCAAATTTTTGATGATAAATTAATTTAACAGCCGCTTTAAAAATATAAAATATACATCTTTTTGAAAATTAAAAATGATCCATAATTTATTAATCGAAATTAGGTTATTCAGTCTACAAAAAGTTAATATAATTTTGGATGGATATAATGTTATATATAACCATCAAAGATTGAATGATAAATTTTTCTTGGATTAAATTTATATCTGATTTGATTTCTTATAGACCAATTGTTTGTAAGATTATATTAGTCAGCTTAAAACTCTAATTAACTAAATGAGAATCAATTAATAGTATAAAATTAGATTGTAGTATTAACTTATGGCAAAGTATTAGGTATACTATAAATTTATGGAAAAAAAGGTAATCTCAATTTGAATTAGTTTCAAAAATTGGTACTTAAGCAGTTTGACATTAACAATATGTTAAAATTACAATTTGAGGTGAGGAAAGAGGAATATAATGTCCAAATATGGGTAACAAAATGATTGGTTGCAATCAATGCAAAATCGATACTCATGGTAAAAATAGAACACCATCATGGACTTTATTATCCTAAAAAACCACTAATGACTGTAAATTGGTTGTTGGAGATGAAATAATCATTCCATCCAGCAAATAAGCCTAAAGAGAAGCTGAAAATAGAAAAATTGTATCAATTTCTAGTGATAAAAGAACTTTGACTTTGAATGAGACTCTGAATTTTATTCATGAAACAGTCTTAGAACATTTTGATGCAGTTGAATTTTTAAGAAAGGTGGAGGTAGGATGTTTGACCAGAATTATCAGAATCTAAGGTGATTAAATGAATTATCATGGAGTTCATATTTACATTTAAGGAAAACAAAATGAAGTCACTGAAGCAAAATTGAAAATGTAGAAAAGTAAATAGTGTTCAATAAAGATATTTAAATAGATTCCCAATTAATTTCAATAATGATGGAGTAGTTTCAAACTCATATATTAGAAGCAATTACATTCACAATTCAAATGCTCGTTGTATAGAATTATAAAGTTTATCACATTTGGATGTTACATATAACATTTGCCACAACATTGTTGGCCACACTATCTACATTTAAAATGGTAATGAAATGTACAAAACTTTTGAACTCAATCTTGTAGCTGTTGTTAAATCATCTTGCTAATTATATCAATCAGATGCAACAGCAGCAGCCTTCTGAATTACAAATACTAAGAATATATTTTTCAATAATAGAGTAGGTGGAGCATAATGGTTGGATTCTATTTAGCATTTAAATCAAAACCTTCTGGTGTTGCATCTAAACCAAATATTAATATGAATAATATGTTGGAGTGGAGATATTGCTCTTTGGGATAAAAATATAATATAAATTGTAAAAAATTGGTTAAGTCTATCGATCATTTCAATACATAAGTTCTCAAGAATCTGGTTTTCTATTCAGATTCAACTATACTGTTTAAAGAGGAACAGAAATCACAAATTCCTTTCAAATTAAAGTTAAGTTTCAGAAATTCCAAATCCCAATACTTGTAACAATGGTAACTAGTTCAAAGATAGAACTACATGATTCTTTAAAATTTTTATCTCTGCCAAATAAAGAATACAACAATATTGAGTTGCACCATCTGGAATCTTCTGTAGGGAGACTTGCATATTTTTATGACGTTCTTGTAAAAATACAAAAGAAATGATCAGACGTTTCTATATGGCCAAATGGTAGATTACCAATAGCAGGAGAAAATGTAACAATATCTCATGAATACATTATCATTATTGACATAGAATTGCCAGAATTTGATACAATTTTAAATCTAGGAGAATTATGGTTTGATAATGGAAGAGCAGTTACTACAATATAAGCAAGAAAGATCTTTGTAAGAAGCAATTAATCCAAAATTCCATTTTAAAGTGGTTTATTTCTTAGCTAAAGCTTTAATTATGGATAAGCATACATTAGAGAATGTTCGATCATCAATGTTTGGATTAAAGGGCATACAATAAATGGATTGGCTCCTTCGAAGTGACCAGTTTTTCTCGCCCTTTTTAGTTACCATTCAGGAACAATGGGAGGGGTAAAACTGATGAAGCTCCAAATTATTAATCAGTTGTAGCATTAAAAAAGACTCAAAAATAGAAAAGAACAAGATGAAATTTGTGATAAGAGGAATTAAAAAATTAAGAACAGTAATTAATCAAATGATAGTATAAAAGAGTAAGTGAACTAGAAAACCAGCAATTCTTACGTTTTTAGATTTTTTTAGTGTCAACACAGGATAATAATTATATGGTCATACTGATTATGTCTACTCGGTCTGTTTCTCTCCTGATGGAAATACATTAGCTTCTGGTAGT
>CAJJDO010000089.1:18656-72984 GCA_905183005.1 Paramecium pentaurelia
TCATCACTCTTAAATTCTAAAATTTGTATAGTATATTCTAATTCTGTTTATGAATTCAAAATAGTATGAATTCACTTTTAAGTTAAGACTAATATAGTTGATTTTATTAATTTTCACACACAAAGATCCTCGAAATATAAATTAAAATATTTTTTTTAATTCATAAAACATTAGATTATTATTTTTTACTCAGTATTTATTATTTTTTCTAAAACAGTTGCAAATGACAGACAAAACAATATCTTAGAAAGCAAGAAGTAAATTTACAAAATAAACAAGCCTTCAATTTCTAAGAGAATGAATCTGAGATTGATATATGTGAGATATCAAAAGAAGATTACTCAAAAATATTTGATAAATCAATAAAATTTTATGAGTCCACGCATCAATATTATGTAGAAAGAGTGATAGGAAATAAGATTTCCATATAATACGATAGATGAAAATAATGATTAATAAGAGAGTTATCATGTTTATCAGTTTAGAATATTTATTCTTTGGTTGACAATGTAAAGGAATTGTTTAAGAATATTAATAATGAATTCTATCGAAAAATTACTGGACTTTTGGAGTGTGTATAAAAAAAAGAAAATATAACACATTTTGAAAAATAGATTATACCAGACACTTGGGCCAATCGAATATAAAATTTAACAATTAAAATTGAAGAAAATGATAAATATGCCATTTTAATGAAACAAGATTATAAAGTACTTATAATTTATGAATATGATATCTTTTCAAAATGTATATTATAATTAATTTCTATCTTTTGGATTTATATTGCTTTACTTAATTAACATAATATAATATAATATGGAATATATATATAAACACTTTGATTAGTTTTATACTCATTTCAACTCTCATTGGTTTGATTCTATATTTTGAGGGTGGTTCGAATACATCAAAAAATATATTTTGTTTAATTAAACGATACAAATAATTTTTTTTTGTATCATTACAGTTCTTCAGGAATTAATACTGTATTCTTTGTAACTAAGAATAATGCTGCTTTGATGTACATTATATGAAGAAAATTGATGGATATATTAATGATTATGAAAGCTTTGTAGTTAAATATAAGATCCCATAAAATAGATGCTTCATTATTAAAATAAAAATAAAATAAAATTTAGGTTTATCTTCTTAGGAATAAAATAAATTATGGAAAAATCAATTGATCAAGTACTTAGGCTATACAAATAATCAAAGTTAATCAACATTAAAGTAAAATTATATGGTATAATGAACTCTTGATATTCCTTTCAATTATGCTTTAATCCTCTCTATAATACTTCACATAAGAACTTTATTGACTATAAAGTGTATTAAAATAAATCATATAGTAATTTTTATAGAAATTAAAACTATATGATAATCTTTATGCTGGCTACTTTAATTTTATTTTTGCAATTGAATTCTTTATAGCCATAGTTTTAATTCTATACAAAACTATCAACTTGATTTATTTAATGATTCAAAGTATATTGGAATAATCTTAGTGTAAATTATTTATTTTAGCGATATTTTTACTTTAAGATTATCGATAGGGATCCCTATTATTTTTAATTGATCATGGAACGATTAAACATAGCGAAGTCTTTGTTTAATTAATAGATTTATTATTTATAAGTATTATTTTTAATACTTTAATTTTCCTTAAGACTTATGACTATTCAAATTAATAAAAAATTCATATAATTCTATTATAATCAGAATATCTTTATCATGATCTTGGTCTTGATGAATCATATTAATCCTTAATAAACAAGAAAAAATTAACAGCAATCTCTAAAATCATTAATCTTTAGCATGCCCTTTGTTTATATCCATGCAAAAGACTTAGTTTATTTCTTAATTGCTACTTTACGATGTTATAATATTTGGGTTTTATAAAAATAACACTTTTTTTATTATTTTCTTTACCATTCTTTAGATCTGATAATATTTTTTAATTGATTTAAATAGAAGGCTAAATTTGATTTTTATATTTTATACTTTATATCTACTATTTAAATGAAAAAAAAACTTTATTTTAAATTACCATAACATATTGGAAATAATTTTATTTATTGTTAGATCGGTAATATTGTCATCAAAATCAAACTTGTACATCTGATTAGAAATAGATTTAAGCATTTAGATGATAAAAATTGAAGCTATCATTATTTCGATAGAATACTATTAAATATCAAATAATAATATAATGCAGAATAATAAGTGCAATCAATATCATAAAAAATTAAATTGAATAATGATAAATAATGATGAAAGCAAAATTCAGATTCAGAAAAATAGAAATCCTGCAAAATATGAGTATACTCATAGTTTATGATAATTATCTATCTATTCCACAAATAAAGTAAAAAGTTTCGCGTAAAATTAATAAGAATATAATAAATCAATATTATAAGCTGCTTTTATGCAAATATTTGGAACATCTCAATTATAAATCAGTTTATTTTAAATGACACCTAGCTAGATCTTCAAATTGATTTTAAAATTGATTGTCATTGATATATTCATCCAACAGATTTGAATGAGATGGTATTATAATAGATTTATGTAATACGATTTAATAAAATAAATGCAAAGATTATCGATGAAAATGGATAGTATATTTATGGATGCTATACAATTTATGAAGTAAGTTGATAGATGATATTATATTCAATTTTCCAAATCCATTATCTATGAGATTATAATTATTCCTTCTATCTAATGCTTTAAGAATAATCAAATTAATGATTTCAATTCCAACATTCACTTTTTCAAAAAAATTTGGTCCCTCAGATCATATTTTGGTGATTCTAATATTTTTAACATATATTTATTAGTAATATCATCTTGTTCACATGATATTTTTTGAGTAGAATCACACTTGTAATTATAGACTATAACAAAATCTAATGAAGTTATTATATATTACTTAATAGAAGTATGCCAGGGATATATGATAAATTAATTATTCAGTTGAAAACTATTTGCAATTTTCTTTCTTCATCATCATATTATGTGTCCTTTATTCTTGGAACATGAATAAAGCTAATGCTTTTGAAATCATGACAGAATTCTATTCTGTAGATGTTCAAACCTAATTGGTTATGAAGTACAAAAGAAGAATTGAATCAAAAAATATCCAGAAGTTATTTCAAATATTATTTGGCAAGCCTTATTTAAGTTTCTCTCTCCATAATTAATAATTAAAATTAATTATCAGGTTCTAACCCAATATGTGAATAAATATTTTTATTATACATTTAATTTAATTACCACATAGTAATATTCAAATATATAGAACTAATTTTATAAATTAAATAAAACATTTTTATCATAAATATAGAGGTCTGTTTGGCTTACAACACCAACTATTGTACTCATAGTTAGATTTCGTTTCTATGGCATAAACTTGCACAATTACTCTATTAATGAATAATAATATCCTTCTCTATCAAGTAAATAAAATAGGATTAATATTATTGACTTAAGATATGAGAGAATTAAAATTTTATATATAAAATAATCAAAATTTGAATATCTAACTTATGAAGTACAAATTCAGAATTTAGACAGGCTTTGATTAGTATGCATTAAATTTATTCGAACTTCTCAAATGAAAAGTGATAAAATCTTAATTTTTATCATTTAAAATAACAATATGATATCAATTTGAAATAAAATTGAATTGGAACTAAACTAAATTTAGGTTAAGGGATTAATTTCATTTGATTAAACAATATTTAAAGTTTTAAAAAATTTATTCATATTCAAATCATTAGACTAAATATAGTTTCCTACTCTTAAATAACATAATAATGTATGATTATCTTAAGAAATACGTAAAATTGTAATTGAATGATCGAAAATTGATTTTTTTTAAATTATTTTAGATCCCTTTTTAATGAATATCGTCTTTGGTTAGTTTTATATTTACNTCTAATATTTTTAACATATATTTATTAGTAATATCATCTTGTTCACATGATATTTTTTGAGTAGAATCACACTTGTAATTATAGACTATAACAAAATCTAATGAAGTTATTATATATTACTTAATAGAAGTATGCCAGGGATATATGATAAATTAATTATTCAGTTGAAAACTATTTGCAATTTTCTTTCTTCATCATCATATTATGTGTCCTTTATTCTTGGAACATGAATAAAGCTAATGCTTTTGAAATCATGACAGAATTCTATTCTGTAGATGTTCAAACCTAATTGGTTATGAAGTACAAAAGAAGAATTGAATCAAAAAATATCCAGAAGTTATTTCAAATATTATTTGGCAAGCCTTATTTAAGTTTCTCTCTCCATAATTAATAATTAAAATTAATTATCAGGTTCTAACCCAATATGTGAATAAATATTTTTATTATACATTTAATTTAATTACCACATAGTAATATTCAAATATATAGAACTAATTTTATAAATTAAATAAAACATTTTTATCATAAATATAGAGGTCTGTTTGGCTTACAACACCAACTATTGTACTCATAGTTAGATTTCGTTTCTATGGCATAAACTTGCACAATTACTCTATTAATGAATAATAATATCCTTCTCTATCAAGTAAATAAAATAGGATTAATATTATTGACTTAAGATATGAGAGAATTAAAATTTTATATATAAAATAATCAAAATTTGAATATCTAACTTATGAAGTACAAATTCAGAATTTAGACAGGCTTTGATTAGTATGCATTAAATTTATTCGAACTTCTCAAATGAAAAGTGATAAAATCTTAATTTTTATCATTTAAAATAACAATATGATATCAATTTGAAATAAAATTGAATTGGAACTAAACTAAATTTAGGTTAAGGGATTAATTTCATTTGATTAAACAATATTTAAAGTTTTAAAAAATTTATTCATATTCAAATCATTAGACTAAATATAGTTTCCTACTCTTAAATAACATAATAATGTATGATTATCTTAAGAAATACGTAAAATTGTAATTGAATGATCGAAAATTGATTTTTTTTAAATTATTTTAGATCCCTTTTTAATGAATATCGTCTTTGGTTAGTTTTATATTTACAGTCAATTAATTATAATTAAATGTTAATGTAAGTTATATTCACTTATAATCGATAATACTCGATTTCCAGTTAATATCCTAAATTTCAATATTTATCTGGAAATCAAAAACTCAAAATCTTTGTCAACTATAAATATAAAATAATTAACAAGTATTATCTGTTGACAACACTAAAATAAAAACTTATGTAGGAGAAACTTAACGCTAATAAATATCTTCATCAGATACTATCTAACCTTTTGAAAATTAATTTTAATTATATGGATCATATACTCTAATTGTTTCATCCTTCCAAAAGTACTATTTAATGCAAAATTTAAATTTAAGTAAGTGAATAAACTTCTACTTTTTGAAATTATTCAACCTTCTTACTACTATATGTCTAATTTATAGAAATTCTTTAGAATTGGATATTCACTATTTATTTGATTATTAAATTAAATTTATTTAACTATAAAAATTTTTGGATATTTCTTTTATTGAAATTTAATTTAATAAATCAAAATAAAATTTCAATAAATTTCCTTTTAAAATCATAATTTATCGTTAAAGTTCCTAAATTAAAATACCTTTAGTTTTTTTTGAGTTTCCGTTTAATCACATTTACTATTCACTATATTGATCTTATTCTAAGAATTATTGTTATCTTTATACAATTTCATTATTTGCATTCATATACTTCAATTATTCAAAAACCTTGATGTTCTTGTTTTAAATCATTTTTCTAATTAAACTCTGGTAATACTTAATGACTCAAATTCGAAAAGTAATTTACCTTTGTTTTCAAATTTGAAAAGGCTAGGATAAATATTGATTTTCCTTTATTTGTTATTCATGCTGAAATAGCAACAAATAAAACTTCCTTTATTATAAAAGGAAAATGATATTAATTTCTATATTTATATTACTGAAAATAATTTATTGTAAAAATAATTCCTAAATGAAAAAACCAAAATATATTATTTAATTTTTGTTTAAGTTTTCAAAATTTCAAGAATTTACAATGAAAGTTCAATTATCATTTATTGTCAAAAATTAGAAAAAAATCATTTACTCCAAATTCATAAATGATTATTTACTGTTGTTATTTTCTTAGACTTTATGTTTCGAATTTACAAGTATTAAGGATTATTACTTATCATAACAACAAAAAAAGATTCTTAACATTGCAATTCTCATTGTTTATATTAAAATTATTGTTATTCAAAATTTTAAATTTATCATTAAGGATAATAATAGCTATTGTTGATTATTACTAAATACTGACAAGTTATCTTTGAATTTTCTACTAAAAATAGAATATCTATGTTTAATATGTGTCAAAATCCTATTATCATAATTATTTACAGATATTAACTAATATATCATACGATCCTCTGATCATCCATTAATTGATTTCCTTTTTTTTAAGATTAACAATAGTGCAGATCAGTAATATAATGTATAGATTTGCCAAACAATAAATAATATCATCTAATTACGAAATTTTTCCTTTATCATAAACTAAAAATCAAATAATATTTCAATTCAAAAATCATCTTTTATTCCTATAACAATGTTTGTAATTTCCTTAATTTTAGTGGAAAGTGAAATCATTTTTAGATTCACTGAATTAATTTAGTTTGAATAACCAATATTCCTTTTAAAAAATATGAAAAATCTTATTAAAGATCTTCTTAAAATAGAATAATGGATTTTCATTAAATTTCAGCTTCTGAATTAATTTTGAACATTTAGTATTTTATGTTAAATTATAACATCATCATATTTTCAAGATTTATGATTCATTTCGATATCTTCCATAATTTTCTTAATTAAGATACTTAAGTCAAAAGAATTTTTCTAAAAAATTACTAGAACTTTCATATTAAGAAAAAGATTATCTTTTTATATTAGAATAGATCTTCAGAAGTCTAAAAAAGAGAGGTAGGTATTCATTTAAATTTATTAATAATTTAATTTTGATATCTATTTTATTCTATATTTATATTGTTCATTAGATAATACATTCTGATGAATATGATCGATCATTTGCTACTCAAACTTTATTTCCATTTTCGTTTTCTTTTTATTATATCTATTTGTTTTCAGGTAACTCATGTTATTCTTGATTGCTTAGATTATTATCTACCTCAAAACTAACTTTTGCTAAATATTTCATTTATTATCCTATCACTATTTGCTTCTAAATAATTAAAAATAATCAATGGATATTCAGTACCTACTACCCAGTATATATTATTTCTGAATTATTTTTCTTCTTGCAATAATTAATCTGCAAACTTCCTAAATCTTGATTTTGGTTTATTAATCAAATTAGCTTATTTATTTTTACTAAACATCTACCAAAATGAACTAACAGAAGTTAAGGAAATACAGAAATTATAGAATCAATTGTCTAAATACTTAGGTAACGGAGAATTGCAATTAAGTCCAATCTTTTAGTGTTTCTCTTGTTGGCTTAAACCGAAAAAAAATAAGGAATTGAAGACGTTCTTATGATTTTATTATCAAATATATACTTTAAAACTATTCAAAACTAAAGTTTCTCTTGAATTTGAATAATTTCTTATTATTTTGACAGAATTATCTTGTCTTTGTTCTTTTTCACTTTTTTTTGCTAGTTCATTAATTTTATTGAGGATAGCTACTGCTGATGCTAATTGGATTAGTCTTAGACCTTTTAAAAACCTATCTTTTGATAATCTAGCTAAAGATATGTTTGATTTTTTAATCATTCTTTTTAATATCATCAAAAATTACCTTAAGCCATCTGAATTTAGAATAGATTAAATAATTTATGTATTAAAGGAATTCAAAGATTACCATAAATTTTAACTGTTGAACAATATGCATTATAAATATAACAAATAACAGATTAATAATCTTTTTGGAAATTCAGATAATAGATATATTATGCAGATTATCTCTTTAAGCATGATTTGAAAATAAATGAAAAGTAATAAGTATTATTATGTTTATATAGATATGAATTATATAATGTATTTTGAAAAGGTATTTTCTTACTTACATATTTATTATGGTTTAAACTAAAAATATTGTTTATTGTTAATAGCTCATTACAAAATAGTGGTTATAGTGCTAATGAGGAAACAATTAATGAATATATGTCTACATATCATGGATTTAAAATTTTAACAATTAGATTGATTTAATTTAATTATGTAACTTAAAATTAAGTAATGTTTGCTAAAAAATATTATTAACCTTTGATCCTAGAAGGTCATCTTATTCTTAAGTAATATTAAAATAATAAGAAACCATAATTGATGATGGAGTTCTTTTTAAGAATGAGAAGAATTATCTTTTCTTAATAATTATGAAATAATCAACTAAGAGGTTGATACATAATTTATGCCTGCTATTGCAAAACAAAAAAATATTTATTTTTAAATTCATTTAACAAATTACAATTTTTTTAATTTTTTAATTAATTAATATTCAATATGATACTTATAGTTAAAAAGGAAGATAATTTCAAAATCTATAAAAAATTTTTCCAAACAATACAATTGCTTTTATTTCAAAAGATATTTACCATAAGGATATATCAAACTTTTATTGAAGAAATTAGTATGCCAAAACTTGGTTAAGTTTTAGCTTAAGATAGTTTCACTTGTTAACTAGTCTTGATGTTAAAGTATGTGGCACTAAATTATAATTATCATTTTATTGAGAATTAATTATTACATTATATTGTATCCATGTATTACCCAGATTTAAAAAATATAAAAATGAATATCTTTCATAAATTTGAGTTCAAAGAAGATATTAATTAATTTTAACTTCCTATGTAAAATTTGAAATTAATTTATGGATAATTATTAAAGAGAGCCAATAAAAAATGTAGGTTGAATAATATCCTATATGAAATTTCTAGAATTTAATTTATTCTCGAATAATCATTTGGAAGATGTATTCTGTAATGTAGTTATTAGTTAGGAAAGAAATTATCGAAAAATTCTAATGATATTTTTATTGATAGAATAACGGAAACAAATAGATTAGTTGTCTAACCAGCAGAATAATTATACCAAGACTAAGTCTAAGAGCATTATCTGAATAAACCTTTAGATATCCTTAAAAAGCATGATTGAATAAATAATATAATAATAAATAGATTATTTTATCATTTTTATTAATAAGTATTTAAATAGTAATCAATCTTTTAAATTTAAAAATATTTCTGAAATAAACCGTTTAAACAAAGCTAATCTTTTAGCCTTTTTTATTAATTCATTTGATTTCGAAAAATAATTTCAAGTTTAAATAAAAATACATTTAGGCAACTGTTTACAAAATTGAAATTAATTCAACTCTAAATAAAATTTTATAAGTGAGATATAAAATAAATTTAAAAAAAGTGAAACTCAATTTCTATCATATTTATGTAGCATAATTTCAGTTCAATTCAGGAGTAATTAGTTAAATTTCAATATCAATAGAAATTATACACATTTTTCTTGTATGAGTATTTTTACAAAGATTTAAATGATTATACATTTTGTATTCTATTTTCGATTTATATCAATACACTTTCTCTGCTGATAATATATTCAAAATAACTATATATTGAATCTAAAAATTAATCTTAGTTTTTAAAATTATTCAAACACTTCAGTAGATGAGTTAATTTGTTGATAAAATCTTTAGTTTTCTATGATTTAAAAAATGAAAAATAATATTAATAATTCTTAAAGTATAATTGAGGAGAAATAAATTTGGTTTAATAATACAAAATATTTTTATGTAACTTATAAAACATAATAATCCTTAGTTTTTATATAGATTATGTAGGATATCTATGAATATTATCAAAGTATTACAAGATATAAAATAAAAAAATTATTTTTCATCTAAATAACAAATTAAATTTATCCTAGATTAATAAATTAATTAAAGGATCAATATTAAAGTTATAGCTTAAATTATATATATAAATATTTTTTAATTAAATGGTTATTATTAAAACTATAGTTAACTAATTAAAAATGAAAATTTTGAACAACACAAACAGAATTCTTAATTTATTCATTCAAATCATATAATTTTACATTTTTTACTATTATTTTTTAATTATAATAATTTAAAATTCTAATTAAATGTCTTCATATAGGAGGAGCAGGTGTAATGATTGGAGATCTTTTATGGAAATTATCTTTAAAAGAACAAAAAGACACAAAGAATCAACAGTACATATATTCATTATTAGATAATGATGATTATCATAGAGTTGTTTTTATAGATTTTGATGATCTAATGATTAATGAGGTTAAGAAAAATAAACAAATTCATTTTAAAAAAAAGATAATTTATTACTGGTAAAGAGGATGCCTGTAATAATTTTTTAGAGGTTATACTTTGGGTAGAAATTTGATATATGACTGTTCAGAATCTATTCGGAAGGAAGTTGTAAAAATAGATTATTTAGATCAATTTTTAATAATTTCATCAATAAGTGGAGAAACTGGATCAGGATTTACATCATTACAATTAGAAAATTAACAGAGGATTATGGAAAGAAAATAAAATGTAATATATTTTGAATTAATAAGCATCTTTTATTGAATTCATTAAGTAAAATAATGAAAAATACCAATTTTTTTATGATTAATATTTACAATTTAATAGTCCCATTTTATAATTAAATTGAAAGAAAATGGAAAACCCTAATTCAACATTTTTCAAGAAGCAGTAATGTCATTTTTCACTCTATTACAGTATTTTCAACCTACATAAAAGTAAATTGTAGTAAAATATTGATAGATGAGAAATTAGAAAATAAAAATTTTAACCTGGTTTATATTTACAGATGAAATAATATGAAAAAATAACTGATGATTTCTGAAAAAATATGATCTATATTTTATTTATTTTTATCAATTTAAAAAATTAATGATATTCTATAATATAGTTTCCCCAGATATGGAATACATAATTAAAATAACATATTATAATTATAGATTTAATTTAAAATAACCAAGTTATATCTAAAGCATTATTAGAATAAGTTACTATTATCTCAAATTACTTCGAGTAAGATTTACACTCTATCAACAAGTTTAAATGAGATAGACAGTATTATTCAGATATTCTAATTAAGTTGGTGTATAAATAATTTAAATGGCGGCACATTAAGTATTTGAAGGATTTGGTGTACTGGTGGGAATACCTTAATACCTTTAAATCTTTAACTTTCACAACGTTATTCAGTAAGAATTACAAAATTTATTAAATTTGTAAAGTGTACTACTCCTCTATTAAACAAATAAATTAGAATATTGATCACTTAATTTATAATTAAATGTTATCTTTAATTGAAAAAAATTTAGGATAAATTGAATTTATGAATTCATATCACCATTGGTTTTTTAATCTTGAATCATCTATTATGCATTTTATTATTTCTAATTTTCTTGTAAAATTTACAAATTTATTCAACCGATTTTTTTTCGAAAAAAATGCTAGATTAAATAATACTTTTATTAAAAACTAAAAAATAATCATTAAGAATATGATGTTAAATTTATTTTTTATGATAAATAAACTTATTTTTAATCAAAGATATCTAGAATTAGTTAAAAACTAGTTTAATTCACTTGTTATCTAATATAAAAGCTAGAAAAATTACCATACCCCCCGAAGACTTGAACTCGAATCCTTCGTCTGAAGTAGGTATGCTACAACAGATTTTTGAATTTAATTATCTCATCTTAATAACTATACATATACACTTGATAGCATGTATAAATTATTGGGTTAAAGTGGGAATATGTAATAAATTCTTAAAAATTGAAAAGTCAATTTTTTAAATCGCAAGATAGATTGTTTTAAATTCCTACTTCTTCCAATTTACTTCAAATAATAACACTATCCTAAAATTTGTTCCATCTCTAGCGTATTTATAATAATGACTGCAAGTTGCAATTTCTGGATTCACACTAATATCTTCTCCATCAAATATCCATACACTTAAGAAACCATCAAGTGAATCTTAGGCTATAACTAATGCCTTTGTGCGTATCTTTACTTTACAAATCATTATAACATTATACTGTTTTTTAATTAGTTATTGTTCCTGAACTATCTATAAAATTAAAAAAAGTCTCTCTACCACGTTGTAATTAGGTACGCAAGGTTGTCTCAAAAACACAACTTTTTTCAGTACCAATACATTCTTGAATCTATGCTTCACATGCTTAATTATCTTATGCTTCGACATTTTTGAACATTATCTTCGTATACAGTTGTTTATGTAGCTCATGCTGTATTTGGGTAAAATTCTGGATAAGCAAAAAAAGTCTCTTTTGTTCATTTAAATTTTTACTATCACAGTTCATTTGGCTAATAAGGATCTTATGTATGAATATTTGTACTTAATGTTCCAATTTTTAATTCTTTTAGATCTTGTTGTTGAATTCATTGGTATACACAGTATGAATTTATTGATATCCAGAGCATAAAATTTATATTTAATAAATAAAGAAAAAGATAGTTGAAAAAAGATTTATCAATGATAAAACCTAAGTTATTAAAATTAGCCACACAGAAAAATTGCTTTTCAGAGAATTATCTTCATAATTTGCTTTTGGTTTATTTGATTCTTATTCCAATAACCCTATAAAATTATTGGTTCTAAATATTTCAAATAAAAAAAATGAAATTTGAACTATTCAAATATTTATTTTATAAATCCATTCAACCAAAATTATTATGATAAATTAAAAAAATAGCATGCATCATATTAGATCCACAGAGAATAATCATTTCGGTTGTGTAAATTTTAATAAAATTTTAAGGTAGTATTTTGAAAACTAAGCATACTTACCTTGATTCAATATGTTTTAGTAGAAATATAAAATTAATAATTGATCAATTTATTGTAATATAACATAGAAAAGCTTCTATGTTTAATGGGCATTATTTATGATTATCGAATTGTCACCAATAAAACAGCACAATATGACTAATTCAATAAATATGTTAAATTGTTAAATTGGTATTTTAAATAAGATACAATATTTATATATATTTTATTGAAGTAGCTATAGTATTGTAAATAGATAAGATTATTTAAGGATATCAATTATATTTGACAAATTAATCATATATCATCAGGTTTGGTATTATGTTAAAAATACATTTCAAATTCATTAAAAACTTTTCATGATTGAATTCTGAAATAATTAAATCCGTAAAAATTATATTTAAAAATATTAAAAAATGTACTTGAATTGGCTTTCCCTTTTTTATTTTATAAGTATTGCTTATCAGAAAGAATAGCTTTATGAAAACTTTAATTCAAAATTAATTTCATCAACTGCAGATTGGTAATGCAATCGACCAAGCTAGGGTAATTCGAAAATCTATAGTTGTAATAAGGGATCATAGGTTATTATTATAGATTATTCATGCTATGAAATAGAAAAAATTATAACTGTTAATATGCCTCATTTTATCTATAAATTTATTTAGATATTTATGCATTTGGTAGTATCGATGATAATGAACCTACTAAGATATCAATTGATGATTTAGAAAAGTTAGAATATTATAAGCAGCCTTACTAAAATTGTCCATTTGGGAAGACGTTCTAATGTAATTACATACAACATTAAGATTGGAACTGTTAAATGGGAGAGACATTTATAATTTAATAATCTCATAAAAATAACTAAATAAAAATAAAATTACATAGTGTATTATCATCATCATATGATAATGAAGCATATCTTTTAAGAAATGTGTAAATTTTTTATAATAGATGCTATAAAACTTGTAAAACATGCTCTAATTCAGAAAAGAATGGCTGTATCGATTGCTATAATGGAATGATCAGTAATTCAAACATCTGTGATTCATGTAATAGACTAAGTAATGAAAAATTCCTAATAATTCCTGATGGTTGTTAAAAGGAGTGCCCAATTGGCCACAGTTATGATGAAGATTACATCTGTTATTAAAATAATAGTAATTTTTTCTATATTTTAAGGATTATTGTAGATTGCAATATCATCTAATATTTAGACACAAATATCATTAATTGAATAAAATATTATTTAACTACTATAATCTGCTATCTCAATAAGAATTGTAGTTACCATAAAATTCATAACAAATTAAAATATTTATATATATTTTAATGAGAGATAAATATTAACAATCTACATCAATTAATTTATTTATATAGATCCTAATACAAAAGTTGCTCTTATTTTTTAAGGGACTGATAAAATTAGAATTGAATTAAATTCTAAAATTGATTCGACCAATTTAATTATTAAATTTAAGAATTCAGAAGTGAGTTCATCCATCTAAATTGAAGATTTTTAAATAGAATAGGAATTATGTGTTGAATTTTGTTAAATTTGTAAAAGCTACAATTAATGTCAAATTTGTGACACTTATAAGAAACTATATAATGGCTTATGTGTTGATAAATGTCCTGAATCCACTAATGAAGTATAAAATAGTTGTTTTGAATTGGATGAAAAATTAGATGATTAGGAACATCTAATTTGGAAAATATTGGTTAGAGAATTTTTCGACATTTCAACAACAAAAGAAAAAATTGATAATTTATTTACTCTTGAGAATAGTCTTAACAATAATTTAAATTTTCAAAAAGGTTAAGGTATTTACTTTTCATACATTCCTGATAAAAGAATATTTGGGGGACCATTTGTTTGGGTAAATGCATAATTTAAATTTTTCCTTAAATTAACTGAATAAGAATAAGTTCTAAAATTGAGTTTTGAAGTCTTCTTAGGAAGTAAGTAAAATAAATAAAATTCATTACACTTTACTGTTAATAATAATAACAATGTATAAACATTATTATTATCAAACAATTAAAATGTCTTAGAAGACCATAGTTGGGATGACAATTATAAGACATAAAAATTTGTTGTAACTTAAATGGTTTATTATCAATCAAGTAGGTAAAATGAATTAAACATACTATTTCATTGTGATAGTGATGACAATCAAGCTTTTTGTGGAATTCAAAACTTTAAAGTGATATCAATTTAATGCTAGAAAGGCTTTTTATTTGATTAATATAATTATTACTTGAAATAAAACCCTTGCATTCCTATTTGTGGTGATAATCTTGTAGTAGGTAATGAGGAATGTGATGATGGAAATCTAGAGCCATTTGATGGATGTTATTTATGCATGTTTTAATGTGAAGAGAATTGTAGTTTTTGTATTTATGGGTAATGTTTATTTACATTAAATTCAATAATCTATAAGTTTGATATTATTGATCTTCCACCATCTCAAAATTAGGAAGTGTTATGCTAATTATCATGTCAAATTTGTATTAGTAATATGTGTATCTAATGCAGTTAAGGTTTCTATTTAAATTTAATAACTAATTAATGTGAAACCATATGTGGTGATTCTATTGTTGGAGGGAAGGAAGAGTGCGATGATGGTAATTTAGATAATTATGATGGATGTTCATACTGCTAATTAGTTAAATTTAATAAATGTGATTATGATGTAGATAATTCTAAATAAAAGTGTGCAGTATGTCATTTTGGCATTTGTATTTAATGTAATTAAGGATATTACAAAGAGGATGATAATTGTTATTCATATTGTGGTGATGGACTAGTAAATGAATAAACAGAAGAATGTGATAATTATAATGAAATAGGATGCGTGAATTGTAAAGTAGCAGATGGATATATTTGTGTTAAATTAGGTTTATCTCCTTGCTTAACTTGTGGCAGCAATTGTATTGAATGTTAACGAATAAATTAGGATAAACTTTAATGTTTAAGTTGTTTAGATGGATATTATCCATTCAATGATGAATGTCTTATATGTGATTCTTATTGTATTACTTGCAAAGATCAACCAAATCTATGTACTTCTTGTTACAGAAATGATTGTGAATTATGCGAAAGATTTCCTGGTCTTTATACTGACATTTAACTAAAGAAGTGCATTTCAAAATGTGGAGATGGAATATTAATCAAAGAATCTGAGGCTTGTGATGATGGAAATTAAAATAATAATGATGGATGTAATTCAGAATGTAGTATTGAATACTCAAAAGAAATGATAAATTCTCAAAAAAGATGGGAATATAAAGGAAAGAATTCTTATTAAGTTTACTTATAGAATTTGGATCTCAATTTAAATTGTCAATCGGCAAATATAACAATTGATCGTTACAAAATCGAAGATTTCTAGTACAACTTTACAAAATATAATGAAATTTGTATTTTTCAATTTGAATATTCAACTTCAATATTCAAATATAATACTATACATGTGATCCTTTCAATTTCAGTCTAATCTTATAGAATTTTGAATGAATTGGATTAATTTTAAGTCTAATTTACTATTGAACCATAAGAATAAATCATTAGATCAGAAACAGAATAAGTTTATGCTGAAAAAATAGAAAAATATATGTAGAATTTTGCTTTATTAATACTTATACTAATTCCTTTATCAATAATAACAGAAACATATGAGTATTTATGGAATATATTAGAAGTTTTAAGTTGGATAAATAATTTCTATTTTTTTAATGTTAAGTATCCATTTGTAGCTGAATACTTTTTTATTATAAGTGATTGGTCATAAATAATAGATTTTCCAACTTTTTAAGGGTGGAATCAACCAGGATGTGATTATTATTTTTAAGCCCCCTAACGATTTTAAAATAAAGGAATTAATCCCTTATTTATTAACAATGCCCAAGTATCATTCATGTTTATATGTTCAGCAATAGTATTTTATGCTATAAATTATTTAATTTTAATATTATTTTCAATTCTAGATTCAATTTTAAAAAAATAGATTATTGTCAACTTAAAACATTTTAGTATATTTAATTTATAGAAAATTTCCACTTTAAATCCTAATGCTCGAACCAAATAAGTTATAATTTAGTATAACTAATTTACTTCTAAAATAGTTATTAAATTAATAGCAATTTCTAAAAATTTTAAAAGTAAAATAAAATCAACTATTAACTTATGCTTTTTGGATATTACAATGGCCATAGTATTGTAATTAACTTTCGCTAAGAGATTTGAAAATCTCATTATCACTTTTAATCATGGATTAGCATTCTTTTCAATAGGATTAATTTGTTATTAACTCTACTAATAATGTCAAACCCTCAACATCCATAAACTTTTAGCAGAGAATTAACAATTTAAAGAAAAATATGAAATATATTATGAAGACATTAATACAGAGATTTCATTTGGATATTATTACAAATTAATAGGGTTATTAAGAAAAGTATTCTACATATTTTTCATGATATAATTTTATTCTTACCCTTTGATTCAAACATCTTTATGCTTAATATCTAGTTCACTAGGTTTTATATTATTATTTTATGTGAATCCTTTCTCAAATAAAATGATATATTTCACTCATTTTATATCAGAGCTCTGCTTAAATACAATCATACTAATTGTTGTTTTATTAGCAGTTCATGATTAAAACAATATAAATTTCATTGAAAATAATATAATTATAATTGGATGGATTATTATATCTTTTGTAGTTTTAGCTGTTGTCTTTGAAATAACAGTGTTATGTGTTTTATTAATTAAATCTTTATACTAAAAATTGAAATTTATTCTGGGTAAGTATTAAAACATCTAAAATATAAATTAGGAACCAAGTAACCAAATTCCAGAGTCTAAAAACAACTTGCAGAATCAATAGAATCACTAACTCTGTAAAATAAAACAAAAATAATCATTAAATAATTTACCCATTAGACGAATCAATTTAAGATTTTATGGCAAAATGGAATGTAACTAAAACCTTTAGAAATGATATTTTATTTGAATGTGAACAAACTATAAATTAGGATTAATATTACGAATAAAACTTCCATATTTAAAAATTGATTTTTTTTTTCTATAAATTAAATTTGCAAAAGTGTTTTAGAACAGCAGTATTATTAATTAATGAGTTTGAAATTCTCTTGAAGCTGATAAGTAAAAGCTTCATTGATTTATTGAACGTTCTTTAGAAATTCCTTGTTATTTTCTTTATAGAATAAATTATTATATTCATTTGCTATTTTAAATCTTAATTTTGATATCCATTTACTTATAATTAAAGACTATATTACAATTTCTTGTCTAAATTACAATATAAATTTAAATTTAAATTACAGATAAATAAACAACAATAATAGTGTAAATTAGTGGATGAAGTTTTTATGACCGAAATTATTTCTTTCAGAATTGACAGAAATCAACTTATTAACCAATATCATACAAAGCTTCTGACTTAAAAAGGAAAAGCATTCTAAATATCAAATTTGATTAATATTAATTAATATGATTTCATTAAGATCTAAAATGCCAGAGTACTCGAACTCTATATTGAGGAACTAAATTATAAAAGAATAAGAAGTAGATAAATGGGATTAAAACAAAGGGAGACTTGTTAAGACTAAAATTCAAATTACAATTACATAAGAGAATTACATCATCTACTCATCTAAAGAAGGTGTAATTTTGAGACAGTATATGAGGATTTGTTATTTTTATAAAGGGAATTAAATTAAGACAATTATATAAATTCAGAAGTTTTGAATAATATGGAATAGATTATACATCTTAAATGGCATGGTGAATATGGACAGAATTAAAGAAAATTAGGCAAATGGGTAGCCACTTGGAGTGGGGAAGCTCTTTAAAATGTTGGAGGATACTACAAAGATGGTTTAAAGGAAGGTTTATGGAAGGAGCCAATTAAGAATTATTAGAGGTATACAAAATTAAAAAATCTTTATATAGTAATGCTTAAGTATTTGAAAGTGGAGGATATTTTCATAATTAAAAATGTGGTCGATGGAATTTCATTTAAAATAACGAAACTATGTATTATGATTTATCATCGATATAGAGGAGGTGGATCATACAATCAGCAAGCTTAGAAAAATGGTAAATGGACTGAATTGTAGGAAGGTTTTTCAGATGATTTATAAGTAACTTGGAAAGGTGAGTACAAAATTGGTATAAAAGTTGGTATATGGGATATTTTGTATGAAAATTCAAAAATGTAAAAATAATCTATAAAAAAACTTATGATAAAAATTAACATATGTGTGTAATAGTGGTGGTGGATCATTTGGAGATGGTTAAGGAATTAAGTAGGGCAATTGGGTGGAAATATGGAAGGGATTTTATTATTTCAGTTAAGTAACTGAAAATGGTGAATATAAGAATGGCAAAAAATTTGGGAGATGGGATATTTGGTATAAGGATATAGAGAATAATACAATTACAAAGATGTAAAAAAATCATAATATAAATGCTTTTATTTTTTAAGTGGAGGTGGATCATATGATGAAGGAGGCAATAAGTCAGCTAATTGGGTGGAAATATCAGATGGTTTTTGCGAAGATTCTTAAGTAATTTATCATGGTGAATATTAAAATGGGAAAAAAATTGGTAAATGGGATATTTGGTATAAGAAGGAGTATGGAGATTTAGAAAATACAAGAATGTAAAAAATAATATATAAAAAGTGTATAACTATACAAAAATATGTGTGCTTTAAAGTGGTGGTGGATCATATGATGAATAAGGCAATAAGTAAGGTAGTTGGGTTGAATTAACGGATGGTTTTTGTGAAGATTCTTAAGTAATTTAGGATGGGAAATATAAAAATGGAAAAAAAATTGGTAGATGGGATATTTGGTATAGAGAAGATGATGAAAACATTAAAATGTAAAAAATAATATATAAGTGCGTATACTAATACATTTATGTGTGAAAGTGGGGGTGGATAATATGATGAAGAAGGTAATGGGATAAAATTTGGTAAATGGGTAGAAATTTCGGATGGATTTTACGATTCTTCTTAAGTAACTTGGGATGGTGATTATAAAAATAATAAAAAAATTGGTAAATGGGATATTTGGTATGAAAATTCAAAGATGTAAAATTATAATATAAAGTGCACAAAATAATATTCAATTTTTTTGATAAAGTGGTGGTGGATCATACGATGAATTAGGTTAAGAGATTAAATTGGGTTATTGGGTTGAAGTTTCTGAAGGTTTTAAATATGATTAACAGGTAACTTGGGATGGTGAATATAAGAATGGCAAAAAGTTTGGTAGATGGGATTTATGGTATAAGGATATAGATAGTAATAAAATTACAAAGATGTAAAAATATGATATAAAGCGCTCAAAATAATAATCAATGTGTTTGAAAAGTGGTGATGCATCATATGACGAGCTAGGTTAAGAGACAAAATTGGGAAATTGGGCGAAAGTTTCGGAAGGTTTTAATAATGATTCTTAAATAACTAAGAAAGGTGAATATAAAATTGATAAAAATTTTGATATTTGGATGATTAGAGAAAACAAAGTAAAAGAAATAGATTACGAAAAATGAAATAGTAAAAATATAAAAATATATATTAATCTTATAAATGAATAAATATTTTTCGGCGAATCTTAACTATAAAAAAATAAAATACCATCAAAAATTATTAGAAAAACAAGATTGAAACCTCCCCTTAAATTTTTGAGTAATTATTTTAAAAGAAAATGAGAAATATTAAAAATTAAAAGATAATTATTTTAAATTAAAAGTTCATTTTTTTCAACATCAAAGGCTCTATTATAATAGAAAGTAATTGTAATTATCCTTTTAAGAAATCTCCTAACCCATACGATTATGTCCTCTATAAATGAAGGTCATATATTTAGAGTTAGTGAGAACTTTGAACTAAATTAATGCTTTCGAACTAAATCTAATTGATAGTTAAAAGAATATATTTATATTTCATTTAAATTTTAATTGTCTTCTTTCTATTTAATGTGATAAAGGAATTCAAAAAAGTAGTAGTATAACCATAAATATTTGAGTTTAACTCTCAAATACTAAATTATTTTCAATTAACAATCACTAAAGTATAGTTTTGGTATGACCAAAATTGTAATTCAAATCAAAATCAGGGAGAGTTACTGCGAAAGGAATAAAAGATACTCCAGTATAAATTAAATATCTATTCTACTCTCCTTTAAGAATAATCATAGATTATTTATTATTAATAATCTTTATCATTTACTTGTTAATCGAAAATAGCTCTAAAATTATTTTAAAGTTTAATATTTTTATATATAATCGCTGCCTATAAGTTGATTTTAAGGAGATGTTTAAATTAGTAATTATAACAGTTACATTGTTAATTTTAATTTCTTTATATTCAAATAATATTGTAATTTTAATTTTTTTCAATAGAGAATAGATAACTTTGAATTAATAAGATTTTCTTCGAAATTAACTCTTATTTACTTACTATATTAAAGAATATTAGATTTAAGAGGAGAAAAATGAAATTATTTACCACCAATCTCAGCGTAAAATATACTAAAAATCTTTATATATATGAAATCTCTCTATTTTTATATATATATATTTATAATACTAAAACTGATTATCCTATATTATAGATCCTGTTCAGATTACAAAAAAATTCAAAAATAAAATTGAATACTTATAAAGAATATTATTAAGTCACTAAGAAATAGTTGTAATAGTAAACTAATAGTTAATCAGATTAAGAACTTCATATTTATAGATTAAGCTTTTATGCTTTTCAGTTTATTAATCATAATATTATAGTGCTATAATATCCTAATTTTTTGAGCAAATAGATATGCCTTAAAGATGCATATAAATTCTGTAATTTAAAATAATTTTATTCTTATTTTCCAATTTTAGATGTTAATCCTAATAAGTAGAAATAATTTAAAAAGCATTTTTGATAATATTAAAATAATATAAATAAAGGATTCTTCGAATAAATGAATTTCATAAAAAAGTTTATATTATTTGAATGAATATCATATACACGTATATCTTCATATGTATTTTCATAATAATTACAAATTTATTAATAACAATTAAATGTTTAGACTTATGATTGAGTAATTATATATAGTATCAAAAATATCTTGATCTTCCTTTTTTTTTCATAATGATCTCCAAATTCGATCCAAATATAGAAGGAATTGCATATACTTTAAGAAGTTCATTTAGACCTCAATTTTTATGCTTCTGGCTCTTTTCTGTTGATTGGCTTGCTGTTAGTGATGGAAATATGTGCAAAAAGATGATTCATCAGGCTCCTTAAGCTTTTCGTAATTCTTTAAAAATTACCTTTCGTAAGAATAAATAATTAAAAAGACAATATTTTCTAGATGAACACTAGCAATAATTTCTGAGGTAAATGAAATTTTTATAGTATTTGCAATTCTTTGGATACATTTCTTAGTCTTTGAGGACCATTATTTCTAATCTCAAATTATTTGATTCCATTATAGACCCAAAAATTGAGTTGTATGAGATACAACTATAGAGTTGTTAACTGAAAATTTTAAATATTATTAATTGCAAAAATTGAGATTGATTTCCAATTTATATCAAAAAATACTCAATAATAATCACGTAATCTGAATAGTACATAAATTATCATTTAATAATATCTAAGTTATTAAATTAAGTGAGTCTATGTATATACATTTTAAAAGCTAATCTTAAAATAACTAAGATAATTTATTAGATGCAAGCAAAAAATAATTTAAATAAAAATTACTAAATTAATATCCATTTTAATTCAAAATTAAATAAAAGAGGAATTCTTTACCAATTTATATATATAAATATAATAACTTTTTTAATTAATTAAGACCTATCATTCAACCCTTTCCAACAAAAGATGTCATTCTAGATGATGTTGATTAAAAAATTCAAAATTTTATTTAATTTACAATAAAGTTTCTAATATTCCCTTCATTACCATTTTCTTTGCCTAATACAATTGTGATTAATTCAAGGTCCTAAATGATTGAAAATTTTTTATTGGCTTCCTTATTCATTGATCATAATTAACATCTTCAATGTTGATTCAAAATAGCAATCATTGGTGTACTATTATCACCCAAACCTAATTAATTAATCTAATATTTTCATCAAAGCTTCTCTTCCTTTTATATAGCTTGAAAATAAGGATTAGTTGAATCCAATCCAACTTCTTATTTTGAAAAATCTTAATCACATCTTCTACCCATCAAAGCCTAGATATAAAGCATGTATTTCTTTTGAGGATGATTATTTTAAAAATAAGTTGCTATTTTATAGATTAATTCTTCTGGAACTCTATCCCAATATGCTAATTATGGATGAGTGAATGAGTATCTATCACTATTAAAATAGGCTTGAACTTTCAAAAGGTCTAGCAATCATTCTACTTCCTGCAAAATTGAAAGACTCAACCTTGGTTCTGACTACCTAATTTTTTACATACTAATTATTATATTTTTTAGTCTTTTACATGGCTCTTTAAGGAACTCCAATTACATTATCCAATTTTAATTAACAATCTACCTAATTCAAATCAAAATCCATATATTTAAAAGAGAGTTCAAAATCATCACTATTATTAATATTAGATAATCCATTTAACAAAAAGGGAAGGCAACAGCAAACTCAGATGTGAAATAGTGTCATTAGGTAGTTCTTATATGTCGTTTGTTCTTCTCTAATTAAGGCCTAATATTTTGTATGGATCAAAGTATATGGTCCACCTCCTCATTCTGGAGTAATACCCTACACCATATAAATGAATTTTTCAGGATTCCTTTTATATTCTCTGATATTTCTAAGTTCAGTCAAGATCAATCTATATCTTTATCGTGTGTCACTATTTGCAATCATAGTTATTTTAGAATCAGTATTGTTTGTTAAAGAAAAGGTTTCCAATAAAGGTTTTATTTCTACATTCTAAACATTATATTTATAAATTAGATCATTCACTTAATCATACTATGATTAATCACTTAATCATACTATGATTAAGTTTTGAAATTAGCAATAATAACCATATCTGATGCTTTTGCATTAGCATTTAAAAGCGAGATTTTTTTGGATATATTTTTTATTATTCGTTTGATTGAGTCAACCTTAATCATCGATTAGGTAAATATTAAGAATGATAAATTAATGATTCCTCAATATAAGAAATATTCTATATAATAATAAGATGGGTAATTTTCTTTAAATATTCTTTATTTTTTTGATTGAATAAATAATTTAACAGCATAATTAAGATACTTATAATCATTTTATTCAATCCTTTGAAGCATTCTACTTTTAGTAATCAACTCAGTCAATGAATTTGGTTAAGTTGGATGGAAAGTGAACACATTCTTAACTCTATTAATTTTTACTTAAATTTTATTTATAAATATATAAATTTATAAATACTTTATCTCTTTGATTAAAATATTCGATAATTTTAAATTAATCAAGATATTCATATCTAGCATAATGACTGCTTAGTCTATCAAATATCATAAAGCTATAAATATGACATAATAATGGTTCTGGTTAATCCTTTTCTCCACAAATTAAGTTCTCCATTTCCTTTCCTTAATATGTATTATCAAAATAGATGGACAAGGCATCTTGTAATAATTTTGTTTCTTCTTATGCTAAGTTATCAATATATGCATCTAAGATTTGTAGGATTGTCTTTTTCTTTCTAGGGTTAATGTGTCTGAAGTAATTATACTATTAATCAATTTTTATTTATATTCCCAGATCGATAAATCTAATTCGAGATTATTCGAGTGATGGTTCTTCTTGTATGAATTTTTTAATTTCTACAATAGAGTAGCTTTTATCTCTGCATTTGCTACAATCCAAAGAATGTTCTTTTCTCTTAATTATATTTCTTTTAAATTCACAGACAACAAATATTTAGGCTTAGTTTAGGTGAGTTGCATTGTTTAAGTAGGATGTAATCGATTGTAACATATATTTAAAAATTAATGATAATTTATTCTAGGATAGTGATAGATAATACTAATGTTTTTTGAGGGTTGTTGATAATATAATAACAAATAACAGAGTAGGTCAAATTATGAGGTATTAATAGACACTTAGAAGTATGGAATTTGACTATTTGAGGTAATGAGCAAAAATTATATTGATAATGATTTCGATTAAAATATTAATCTATAAAATTGATTAAAGTGAGAATTAAATTAGATTGAATAATTAAGATAAAATAGAGTATATCTAATTGTAGCTGCAATTAATGATTGTTGGTTAATTAAGTATAAAATAATAATTATTATTAGTATCAAGTCAATAATATAGAATAACACGATGCTATTTTATACAATTAAAATCTGAGGAAAAATGTATTAAAATGTCTCAACAATATTTTAATGAGATAGTACAAAAAAGTTTGTTAAATTTCAAAAACAACTACCCTCCAATACCTAGTTATGCAACATATTATGATTCATTTTCTAAAACTGATTGTCGAAAAGCGGCACATTGTACTTATTGTTGGAATTATTCAGCTTGTGCATAGGTGGAAAACAAATTTACATTTTTTTAAAGTTGTGGAGCATTTGCTAAAAAATCAGATTAAAAATGTTAAGCAATAAGTAATAGATTTAAATCAGATGGAACTCTTTTAATGGAAATAGATGATTGCACTACTTATAAAAAATAAATAGTTTGTATTAAAAACACTGTAGGAATTCATGCTATTGGAATTCAACAAGTAATACATGTGTAGATCTAACACTTGTGATAAATTACCATAAAGTTTAATTTCTGAAAAAGTTTGCAGAGATGCCATAATGACATGTACTACAAAGAGTGAAGATGGATGTATAATAACTGTAAATAATTATTGTGATTCAAAATTAGAAAGATAATGTGTTTGGAATTAATCAAAAACAACAGTTTATTAGTGGGATAAAGCAAAAATTGTAAAGATAGAAATTGTGATAATGCTTCTAAAAATTGATAACTGATGATGCAAGTAAATCTTTCAGAACAGATTGTACATGTACAACTAAACTTAATGGTGGATGTGTAACAAGAATTACATGTACTTCTGCAAAAATTCAAAAGCTTTGCATCTAGAATATATTAGGAAAGAATTGTTTATGGAATAGTGTAAATTGCGTTGATAAACTCTATGCAATTGCTTTAATTACATTAACTACTAATTCTGATTTTGCAGGATTCTTAACAGGATGCATTACTAAATTAAGTGGAGGTTGAGTTGAAAATGGGCCAAATTCAGTAGTAAATATACAAATAGCTTGTGTATAGAACTACATAGGGATTACTTTTATTTTGGATGCAACTTGCAAAGAAAAGATACGTACGAATGCACTATTATCAAATAATTCTCATCAGCTATATGCATGTTATCTAGCATCCTGTACTGTTAAATCAAGTGGTGGTTATTAAAATAGAACATGTACTAATGCTCCCATTACTATAACAACAAATGGAGAATATGAAACATATCAATCAGCATAGAATTGTATTGCAAAAACTAGTGGGGATGCAATAAAAATACTACTTACTCAGCAATTATTTTAGATACTGCTTTTATTAAGAATTCGCTAGGTTTTGCTTGTTTTTGGGATTCAAAAAGTACAGTTGCAAAAATAAGAAATTTTTGAATGCACCTTCAAATAATAACACGCATGAGCTTTGTTAATCTTTTTTGAATAAATATACTGTCAATTCTACAAATACAGGATAAGTTGACAAAACATGTGAAAATTCATTGATATTAGCTATTTGTGACAAAGATATTAACATTAAGATTTATATATGGAAAGGTAAATGTTAAAAGAAACTTTGCGTCTTGGCTTCATCATCCATAACCATTCACACTGATTGTAAAATTATCATTCCCTTTGTACTATAAGGGACACAAGGTTAGGATGAGTTAATACTCCTATAATAGTAAATGGGTCCTCTACTATCAAAGATGTTAAGATTTGCCAACTTCATGTTCAGCCAGAAGAATATCTGAAAATTGTGAAATATAAAGAGTAGGATTTCCAACTTGCAAAAGGGTTTAATCTTTTTCATCTTGTGTTAAAAAGTCTTGTACAACAGCTAATCTAGTAGGAACAACTAATGCAATTTCACCAAAATAATTTTCAGTTGTTAATTGTTCAAGCTATAAACTCTATTTGTAAAAACTGATGCATAATGTGCTTGTATTTACACATAGAATCCTTGTATTTCAAATAATACATCTGATGGATGCATGAATAAACCTTCTAGTTGTAATTCATTAGTCTAAGGTGACTGTAAAATTGGGTCTAGACTGAGTGGTAATTGTTATTGGAATGTATCTAATAGTGTTGATAAGTGTTTTGCAAATATAATAACAATTATTCGTAATGATTGTAATAGTAAATTTGATCTATGCACAGTAAATAATGGTTAAACTAATTGTTAACCACTGTAAGATTCATGTTCTACTTACAACACTTAAGATAACTGTATAATAACAACTAAGAATAAAAAATGCTATTGGACTGGTATAGTTTGCAGAAACTCAACTTGTGCTGATGCTCCAGATACAATAGCATATGATTCAGATCAAGAATTTTAAGGTTATCCTGTTACAACTTGAATGTAAAATACAAAATTGGAGGGATAGGATCTGCTCCAAAACTAACTAATTTTACAGATTATATGAAATAAGAGCAATGTCATTAAACTATCTCAAATTAAACAGGAGTTGAGTATTGCAAATGGATTTTTGATAAATTCTATTCTTTATCTACATTTGCAACAGGAGCTTGTTCATCATTCAAAGGAACATAGTTCATTTGTTAATAATATAGAATTGGATGTACAAATGTTGGTAGTGCTTCTGCTTAATCTATCTGCACAGTAGATTGTACTCTAAAAAACTGGAGTAAATTTAACATTTTCATATTGTTAAACAGTTGATGCATCATGTTCTGAAAAAAATTGGTATTGGATGTATTGTCATAATCTACTTGCTCATTGCTCAGGATTTGAATAATTATTAAAAAATTTTTAGATTAAATGCTGGATTGTGAGATATGAATAATGCTGTTCCTTCTACTTTTTGTGACTTAAGCATTTGAGTGTATCCTTCTAATTGGATTAACAGGTTTTGACCGTGCTAAATGTTAAGCTTATAATTCCTTATATACTTCTTTAAGAGATAGATGCTAACCATTTTAGCAAATTTGAACAAGGTATTTTAATAACAATTCCTGTATCATTATTCCAACAGGTAAATGCTTTCTTAGTGGTCGTTCTTGTATTAGTATAATTAGTAAGGCATATTGTTCAACAATAGCTGGATTAATAGGGTAGGATTATGCAAAATGTCAAGCCTACTTCAATGGTTGTACATCAATTTGAGATGGTACTAGATGTTAAGAACTCAAAAATTCATGTAAAGACTATCCAGGAACTGTAGCTGGATGTACTAGATCATCAATTAGAAAATGGTATTTATTTACATTTATTATTGTTATATTTTAATAAGAGATTTATATTTAATAATATAATATATATATATCTTATACAAGCATTAATCTCCTTACTGTAATAATACTACTTTATTACTATTCCAAATCCAGGAACTAATATGTGCAAAGATAACTGGATCTGCTGCAACTATAACCTATGAATTTTATTAATCATACAACCCAGTATGTAGTGTGTATAAAGCTAAGAGTGCATGCAGAATCAGAATTAAGATAAGCGGAAACATTACTGATCAGTTCAAAATCACAAGAAAAGCAGTATTCTGAAAATCGAAAAAATGAAATTCCTAAAGAAGATACTACCTTTTAGATTACTGACTAAACTATGGATTCTACCTTTAATTAGGTATAATAACATTTCCATCTAGTTGTAAAAGAAAAGCTAGATCAAAAAAAATGGCTAGTCTTAAAAAGAAATTCCTTTAGATTAGTCATGGGTCTTGGCAATTATTACCCAAAAGAAATGATTGACAAAATTATTGTTCTACTGGAAGTGGACTTTCAAAAAGGCAATTATTTTGACAGACAAATCCAATATGAAATTTTCAGAGATTTCATCTGGAAAGAAATTAAAGTAAAAGAAGATTTTATTAAGAGAAAATGCAACTTTGAAGATAACTCGATACTGGTATACTATTATCAGTATCAGACAAAACTTTTAAAGGAAAGACATGATTGAGAAATTGGCGATATTTACCGAATGTCAGGAGGAAACCTATGGGAAAGCTTTATTGAAAGAAACCCTGAATTCGAAGAAAAATAAAATTTATGATAAGAAGAGTTTGAAAGAGTGGACAAGAAGCGTATGGAAATTAAGAAAGAAGAAGAAATTCTTAAGGATCAAATGAGAAGAACCTGTTTTCTTCAATTTAGAAGAATCCCTGGCTATTCATACTTTGAACTATGGAAACATTAATGGAGAAGATGCAAAGAGCCTAATTAACTAATGAATATAGATCACATCTGTGAACACCTGAGTAGCGTGTTCAAAGGAGCAAATGAAAAAATTGAAAAAATTCTAAAATATACTAAGAAAATTAATGACTCTCTGGTTAAGGAAACATAAAAAGCTATAACAGAGCAAATGAAGGACATAGCCAAGTCGATCTAGAAGATGATTAAAGAGGACTGTAAAGCTTACACTCCTAAACAAAAAGAACCCGTAGTGTAAAAATTGGCTTAATGAGCAAACATTATGCTTTATTCGTTTCGGTATTAATCCTCAAATAAATAAATTGACCATCAAGATATTTTTATAATTTGAAAACTTATTAGATTAGGAATATAATTTGCCATTACATACTTCCATAGACTATTCTATTAAACTAATCCTAAAAAATTAGTAAGAACTTAATAATAAAATAAGAACTCAGAATTTAATTATAAATAGAGATAAAGAATATTTATACAAATAGAGAGGCAAAGAACTAAACTTTAGAAATTTGAAACAGCAAGTAATTAATAAATGGCTACTTTTAATTTCAGATAGTATATAAGAAGAATAGAATTATGAATAATTTTTGTTTAAAATATTCTATAATAGAGGAGAAGTAACTCCAATCATGGATACCCTTCTAAATTTAGAGTAGACTAAAATGTTTTTATTTCATATTTCAATGAGATTTAAACAATTTTTTTTAATTTCCAAAAATACTTCTGGCCTCTGCATTAGTGTATTTAGAGCGGAAATTATAAAAGATTAATTGATTTTCATTCTTTTTTGCTAAATTTAAAAGAGAAATACCATTTCTAGATTTTAAATACATCAATTAATGGAATCAATCTTGGTATTTTCCATTTAATAAAGGATCAAATTAATGTGGTAGTTCTGGTACAGACTATGATACAACATAATATAATGATTTTGCTTTACATACAATAATTTTTGAATTATACTCAGATTTTAATCCAAATGTAGTTTATATATTTTTAATATCTTAAGAAATTTTTGGGTCTAACCAATTTTTAGATAGCATTAAATGAATTTTACTAATTATGTCAATTTTATTTAGATTCAACAGTTGATTGTATCATGTGGATTTAATGGCAATCATTTTTCAAGTCTTTATTGAGAGAAATCATCAATGTTAATTAAAATGTATATAAGGATGTAAGAAATGTACTTATGGTATTTATTATGATGACTGTCCAAATGGAGAAATGAATATTGATGGTATTTGCTATTCAATTTGTAGTGATGAGAATAAAATATAGTTTGATGGATGCTTTAATTGTAAATTTCATCAGCATTGTGTTATTTTTTTTTGAGGGAATTTTTTATGAATGCTAGTAATACTATAAATGATTAATAGTGCATTTTATGATGGCTGTGGTACAGAAATAAAATTTTACTATGAATAATTTGATTATTACAATCTAATAGATGATGATGGCTGCTCCTCTAATTGTAAGATTGAGGTTGATTATAAGTGTTAAGAAAAATTATAGTTACTTTGAATGACAATATCCTGAATCTTCTTTAATAATAGTCAAATTCTTAAATCAAACTTATAATAAATATTATTTTGAAATTTCATACTCTTAAGCAATCTTATTTAGGTATATTTATGTTTTGGAATCTCTATTTGATTTTAGTATTGATGAAGTACACAAAGAGAATTATTAAATCAAACTATTTATTAATTAAATTCTAACTTTTAATTTTAGGCATAAATTGAATTCTAAATCTCACCTAATAATAATTTAGTATAATTTAGTATTGGTTATGAATTAACGTTAATAATTAAGATGAAATGGAATTAATAAAATCATCTGAGAAAATATTAATTAAAATATATTATCAAATGAGTTCTTCTTCAATAGAAACAGACTAAATAACTCCCTCAATATTAAGAAGTAATCATAATTACGTAAGGGATTAGAAGTTTAATAATGTTAATTTCTGAAAGTTTTTTTTGTTTTTGTTGATATATTAGACTACTTACTTACTTTATCTTCTATCTAATTTATAAATGTAAATTTCAATATTTAATTATAATTTTAGATAATAATAGTAATAAATATTTAAGGATAGTACTTATATATGTTTATATATTTGTAAAAATTATCCCATATAATTAAATAGGATCCATTTTCATTTAAAGCAACCTAAGCAGAAGAATCTTAAAATTGCAGTTCAAACTCAGTCAAAAAATAAGGATCATCTTATATTTTAATAAAATTCAATGATATTCCATCATTATTTAAGAGTATCTACTTTTCTTAACATATATAAATTTGATTGAATTTCCTAAAACTACAGTTGCCATAACTTTAAATATTGAATTCTTTCAATTTAATTAATTAATAGCCTTGATTCTTAAATTTGTACAAATCCTATGTTTTGAATGTTTGTTAGACTGAAAATGAATCATTTCCAATAAAGCTTATTCATTGTCCTAATTTATCTATATTAATATTTTTTGTTTCATCCAATATGTTCCTCTTTTGATCAATTTAACTATACTATTGCTATAATTTGTTATAATTAATTTATCTCCTTTTTCATTAAAACTTACAGAAAATATTCTGATATTATTTATATAAGAAAATTCAGATTACAATAAACTTTATTTGATACAAAATAATCCTTTCCAATCATTAATCATTACATGAAATTATAGAATCTGAATATTTACTAGATTGTGATAGATTGGTTATAAGTGATAACTTAATTTTTATATGTATTTTCCTTGATTTATACCTATTCTGCTTGGTATTTATAATTATACATTAAAAATTGCAAATAAAAATAAATAAGATTCTATGCAAATGACTGTGGATTTAGTAATTTAAAATAAAGAGATGTATATGAATTTTTCATTATTAAATAAGTAAGCCTTCAAAATCATCCAAAAACTAGCCATAATCAAAGTTGAAGCGTTATCAAATGATAAGGAATTATGTTTAATCTAAAACATCATTTCTAAGCTATTTTTGCTCTTTTACAACTAATGTGCCTTCTTCTAGAAATATTAGTTTGCATAATTATGATTATTATTTTTAATTTTAATTTATATAATATTTAGAATAAAATTTATAATTTTTTATTAAAAGAGTATATTTAATAGAAATAATTCTATTGTTTACTACAGTCTAATCAATAATCAAAACAACTTTCATTGATGTAGATGGAACAAATATAATAAAATCAATTAAAAAATGTTATTAATTCTAATATTTTATTTTACCTCTTCAAATTATATTGATAATAGTATAATTGATCAATTAAGATAAAGCTACATGTTTCATATAAATCAAAAATAGAGTTATTATCTTTCATTGTAAATTTCTTTCTTGACATTTATATCAATTAATTCAATTTAATATATATAATTATTATCATTTAAAAAAGAGAAATGGCTAAGTTCTTTCTATTATTTTAATTTTTATCTAGAACTTTCTGAAATTATTAGATGAATATGCTAAACAATTTTCCTTACATCTTTCACTCATTTCATTATTTAAATAAAAATCATTATCACAGAGAGTACATTAAGTAAGTGTAGTACATTTTTTAAATTGAAGATCACATTATTAACACTTTTTCTCTTCTGTTAAATAGTAATAATCAGTAAAAACTAAAAATACACCATCTTAATATGATTTGCATCCCTTATTATCGATCTTCACAAAGAATACAGATATATCTGAATATATATTTGAATTAATAATAATTATTATTAAAATATATTGAAACTTTTCAACTTTTGTTAAAACTTAACCAGACTTGTATCCTATATTAGATTTTCACATTCCATATCTGTTATTAAAAAGTATCCCTTAATAAAGATGAATATTGATCACTTGATTATGAGCAAGATTAAAAATTGAATTGAATTGATGACATTCTTAATTGATTAAATAATATCCTCTTAAACAAGATTAACATTTGTAAAGATCATCCTTAAAGTGATTACAAGATTAACAAAATTGATTGCAATTTTAACAATTTTAATCTAGAATCACATTAAAGACATTTATTATTATCTTCAAAATAGAATCCATCTATACAATCAATACATTCTTCATTTGAATAGCACTTACTACAAGGAGGTTTACTTATGAAACTATTAAATGTAATTCCATAATTAATACAATATAATTGATTAGAGATTGTTAAACAAAATTAATCACTCAAACATGTATTACAATCAAACTTACATGAAATAAAAAGTTCTGATTTCTCATAATATATTTCTTCACATTTGATACATGTTTATAATTCTTTACAAATTATACGATTCAATATGCAAGAGTCACAAGAATTGCTTATGGTATAATTAAGTATAAATATATAAACTGAGAATTTGTAGATTTTACAATTTAAAGTAGGAAAACAAAATAATTTCTGAAATTTTATTTAGCAAATTGAATTTAATAGCTGATTATCCAATAAGCTATAAAGAATGACATAATAATATATATATTTATTATATATATTTCTATTCTATATAATAATCACTTTTAAATAGAATTGAAATATTAAAATTTTAAGGTTTTCAAACTATTTATCATATTTCATATATATATTAAATATTAATAATAACTTAATAAATTAGATCTTATAATTCATTTAATTTTCTATAAAGAATGTAATTTTAATACTAAAATCTTATTGAGACATTAATACTCAGCTTTTTTAAGAAGACTCTTTAAATATTAATAATTGGGTGAAATACTATAAAGAACATAGGTTCAACATTCTCGATTTTTTTTGAATGGAAATCCGAACTCTTGCTCTATAACTTATATTTTACCTCCCTCTCTGCATAAATCAATTATCGTAGCTTTTTTTTAATCAAATAAGCAATCTTAATCTAAACTTATATCAATTTGTAACACTTTTTCAAATGCTTCTTTTTTATTTTTTTGAAAAGATAATTCCTTGTCACACAAGGGGAATTAATCTAAGGCAAATGATATCTTTTTAATTTTAATCCAGTTTAGATTTATTTAAGTGAGCCAACTTCTTATTTTTTAAGTAAAATACATTACTTATGTAAAATTTGTAGTGATTATTTTTCTTTTAATAATAATTTTAAATTTGATAAATATTTTTTCGATTACAAATTTAAACATGAAATCATTAATTCTACCATTTATTTTCTAGCAACTTTTAGAGTTTGAATAAAAAATATTTTTTATTCTAAATTTTTATAAAGCTGAAGAATAATTTAACTATTATCTAATTATAATTTTTTTAGTCCTCTCATAATCAAGATCTACTAAGATAAGAATGATTAACATTTATCATTTAAATTCACCAATAATGATATCATAATAATAGAAGTTGATATTTAGAAAAATTATATAAAATGGATTAAGTAATCATCAAATGAATCACAAGTAAATATTAAATTAAATACAAAGATCTTTGACATAGAAACATCTTAAGATCTATTTCTATATGTGAATTCTAAAGTAGAAATTAATTTAGAATACTAATGAAAACTAAGTGCATTCAAATTCTTTATTGATTGGTCTTCCAGGTTTTTAATCTTCAAATATATTTATTCAACTTTATGCAATTATGAAAAAATTTTAGAATTATCTTTTTTTATTATGATATCAATATGAGTTAAGTATAGACTAAATATTAAATATGGTGAAACAATTTATCTTGAATCAATTTTTCATTAATGTTAAATATTAGATCCCTTTATTCTAATAATTACTCTCTTTTACTTACTTCTACAGAGACTTTGTATTTGAATAATATTGATGAGCAATCAAATAATTAACCAAATTTTAAATACCAAAAAATTTCCTTAAGTTTATAAAATAAACGCAATCTAAATTTACTAAGATTTGAAAATTAATTTCATTTAATAATTCTAAATTGTATTGTCATATATGAGGAATAAGTTGAAAGTTTTTCAAAAATTAAAATTTGTAAGTTGTAACTCACACTTATGAGTTTATAATCCTTGAAACAAGTTGTAAATGAGATTACATAAACAGACGATGAAAAATAGTGCATTTATTAAATTATTTTTTTAACAATACTATTATCGAATCTATTAAGTTTCATTGAGAATTGAAAAAAATCACTATCAATTTCTCAATAATAGAGCAAAGAAATTTTAGGTTTATTCTGTGACTTAAACTTGATTTTAGTAGAAAAATTGAAAATAATTTTTAGAGAATATGTTTTTTTTTATTTATTTTAAATTTATTGAAGATATAAGACTAATAAAATTCCAAGTATTAGCTTAGTCATTTCTTTGAATACTCATTTAAATAATGTCTTAAATGAGTAAGCTAATTATTTTTAGTGAAAGTGATTCTTGAATTATTCACTCATTTCTACATATTAAACTAATGCTTAATTTTATATTCACAATGTAATTAACTCAAAATTATTAAAAAATAAAAGTTACTTTGAATTGTACAGGTTTGAGTGGACTTATAAGTGAATCATCTTATTCCATATTTATTGGAACTATTAGGGGTTTATGATTAGATAATAGTTATTAGTTATAGAATCATAAATAATATAAGAAAATAGTTAATTTTTTTGTTCTTATCTTAAAATTCGCAAAATGATTTAGAGATTGTTTTTTAGTTTTTCTAGAAGATTTTCTAATTTCCTATTTAATAATGAAATTTCAGTATTCAGGTAAGTTTATTTTCTATTTATATTCTTAATTGAGTTCTTTTAAATTATTTATTGATTCTTTACAAAACTATTCGTTTACTTTCTTTTATAAACTATATATGTCCACTAATTCTTCAATATGTTCTTACATTAAAACACTGAACACAAGCAATTCTACTTGGGATATTTTTAACAGACTTTTCTAGTCTTAGGTTCCCTTTAGTTGTAAAATTGTAGCTTTGAATATCTTGGATTAAACTATTAATTTTTAATACAATTTAATTTCTCTTAAAACAGAAATAAACTTTTAGAAAATTAAATCAACTGGAATATTTATTATCAATAAGTCTAAGGTTCATCCTAAAATACCTATAATAGAGTATTTTAGACCAATATAATATAGTATCAGTTCATTAAATTGCTGGAGTCATTTCACTAGCCTAGATTTAGTTTAGTACTCACCTAATAGTAGAATTAAATAGATTTAATTTTTCAATAAGATGATATTTATAAATAATAGAAGAAAATTAATAAAATATTTTAAAAAAGGAAATTAAGATATTCAAAATCTCTTTGATTCTTAGACTTACAATTGTGTAGATACAAGCACCCCACATTATGAAATTGATTTATAATAAACTAGATATCAAAGATCCTTTTTTTTAATAAAAATTATATTTTTCAAATGGGATACATTAAGGATCTTTACTTGCTCCTTTCTTTATTCGATAATAATAATAACTAATTATATCAGATCATTTCTGTATGGAAACATATTTTTAATCTAATTTTATGTGACTTAATTAGTTCCCCTCAAGTACACATTATTGATGATGTATTAAGATTATTATATTGTAAAACAAATATTCTAATGTTTTAGAACAACGAACCCGTCTTCTTTTTTTATAGTCTTAACATGAATTATCCTTATGATATTCTAATGTATTAACTTAGATTAAAATAATTACCAAATAAATAAACCATATTAGATCCCATAAAATTTTATAATAAATATTTATTTGTCTATAATTATTATTTAAATCCTAAACCGTGTTTATTAATAATGATAATATTATTTTCTTAGTTTACCAAAAGTGATTAAAATTAGACTATTTAAACACAAATAAAAATTAAGTGTTGTTTGGAAAAAAGTTATCAACAATAAAAGGTAAACTATTTAGGTATAAAATTGAAGTTAAATGGAAGGAATTAAAAAAAAATTTAGGACTAAATCATTAATCATCATAAGTTATGATAAATTAAGGATTATATAAAAAAACGATAAATCTATTAATAAGAAAATGATAATGATTCTTATAATGGAAATAGAAAGATAAATGTAAATAAAAATGAGGGAGTAAAGTTCTTTTCATAAAGTGATTGTTAAAACATGGGATGGTGAGTATGCTACATCTTAAATACACACTATTTACAATTTCTTGTAATATGTTAGAGGAAAGGGAACCTATTGTAGATAAGGAAGTAAAATTGATAAATTGATAAAATTACATTGAAATATTGAAGAGTAATCAATATATTATTATTAAATAGATTTTATAATTTTATGTTATGAAGAATTTATATAAGGTAGAAAATAAAAATTTGGATAGCATAGTCTATAACTAAGAAAAGTATATTTAAATATCTTATTCGTTTAGAATTGGAGGCTAAAAGGGAATAGATCTCAATATTTATATAAGTAATTCTAACCTTCTGAATTTTCTATTTAACATTATTTAAGATATTCTTTAACTTAATTTGTGCATTAATTAATTGAATTAATTTTAAGAACATTTTTGCCTTAACATCCTGAATTATTAAATTACTTTTTGATTATTTTATCACTACAATCTATTTACTTCTTTAAAATCATCTAACATTATGAAAGATTTAATTTCTTAATAAAAAATAATTGTAAACTAATTCATCCTCATTACTATTCATAATTTAGAGACGATTAATGTAGAACCTTAAGTTCCTACTATAAATTAATTCAAATTTGTTGTCCATTTGAAAAAAATATAAGACTTATCTAACTGAAATCTTGGAATTGCATCTTTTTGATCGATTTTAAAAATAAACTCAGGTATTTACATTCAAAATCAATAGTCCATTCCATAACATTTATGAAGCGACCTTGTTTCGTGATAGGTTTTATATGTTTGCATATGCTAATTCTGAAGTAATCTTATTCGGCTGTACCAATCTCAATTAAGTCATATCAATTCTTCCAGTTTAAATCAAAAAAAATAAATTTGATTACATTTTATATTTTAGCTCAGTCCTTAATTTACATTTGAAATTTATCATTTCAACTATTTTATTTATGAAAAGAGGCAGAGTTTTAGGTTCTCTATTTTTTAAAATTCAAAGCTTAAATTTTATTTCTTTATAATGATGTTATTTTTGGACAAGTAATTTATAATTATTTAATAGGGATTTTCCAATCAGATCCCCTTTTTCTTTTGATATCCTACATCTCGGATTTTCTTAATACAGTTAAGTATTAAGCAACCATAACCTAGACTACAAAAGAACAAAGCTTGCAAGAGTAAATGATCTACGATGCAAATATGGGGCAGAACAGAATACTTTTCTGAAATATCATGCTAGGTAGATTCAATGCTGTTTGGCCTCCTTACATAATTGAGACGATATAGCTTAACGATAACTTTAATGAGTAAGATATATTTGAGACTATGGATATTGGATTTGAGTTTTATGTTAAGGCTAAGTCCAAACGATTGAATCAATTATAATGAAATAATTATAAAAATCTCTTGCTTTCTTTAAATGATTTAAATATTTGATAATCTCACTATAATGACTCATCATTCATTTCAAGCTAAAAAAATTATTAATGTATATTACTTAAATAGATTAATAGTTTGAATTATTTAAGTTATTCTGAATTACATTATTCTCCTATTATTGGGCTTCTTACAATTTTTTTATTTTTTCTAAGACTTTTGCTAAAAAATTTATATTTGTTTCTTGCTTATACCTTTACATGTTTAATAACTTGAATCATTTTAATTTCTCTAAATAGCATAATCAAAATATTCTAATGCTTCTTCAAATCTATTCATTTAATCTAAAGTAACAGCTTTAAATTTATTATTTATTTTTTTAATACCTTTATTAAAGAAGTATATCGGATTTTCTGGATTATTTTTAATTGCCTATTCATAATATTCTAATGCTTCTGTAAATCTATTAAGTTTAACTAAAGTATTAGCTTAATATTAATAATATTATTAAGACCTTTGTTTCCATAATATCTTGAATCATTTGGGTGTATATTAATTGCATAATCATATTATTTTAATGCTTCTTCAAATTTATTCATATCATTTAAGGTATTAGCTAAATTGTATAATTTTTTTTTTGAATACCTTTACCAACATAATTCTCTGAATCTTAAGGGTTTAATTTAATCGCTAAATCATAAAAAGTTAATGCTTCTTCTTATCTATTCATTTTTGATAGAATATTCGCTAAGATAACATAATTGCGAATGAATACCTTTGTAAAAGAAATATTTTGAATTTTCAGGATTATACTTAATGGCATAATCGTATTATTCTACTGCTTATTCAAGTTTATTTTGCTTTTGTAAAAGTTCACCTACAATTGGAATATCACTATGGGATACCTTTATTAATATAATATCTTGAATCCTTTGAATCTCTCTCTATAGCCTAATCATAAAATTTTAATGCTTCTTCATCTTTATTCATTTCCTGTAAAGTGATAGCTAAAATTTAATTTTTTTATTTTTAAACCTTTATTAAAAAAATATGTTGAAACTTCCGGATTTCCGTCAATAGCTTAATTATAAAATTACAAAGCTTCATCAAATCTTTACAATTTCTATAAAGCTGCAGCTAAAATTTAATGAATCAATTATAAAACCTTTATTTGCATAATGATGAGAGCCGAATGGGTTGTTTTTTATAGCTTAATCATACTATACTAATGCTTCTTCATAACGATCCAACTTTTATAAAATATTAGCTAAAAAAATGAAAAATACTTTTATTAATACCCTTAGCACCATAGTAATCAGAATTTGTTGAGTTTAGATAAATGGCATGATTGTAAAATTCTAATGCTTCTGAATATCTATTCATATCATTTAAATTGTTAGCTAAAATTTAATAATAATCATTTCGTATACCTTTACAATAGAAATATTATGGATTTTCAGGATTTTTTTTTATAGCTTTATTAAACATTTTCAAAGCATCTTCTAACTTTTTCATTTTATTTAATGTTTTGGCTAAATGATATTAACTATCTGAAAAACCTTTATTAGCATAGTATATTGAATTCTCTGGATTTTTTTAAATCGCTTAATTATAATATATTAATGCTTCTTCGTCTCTATTCAGTAAATTTAAAACATTAGCTAAAAATCTTTATCGTTTTAAAAAACCTTTATTTGCATAATTCTCTGAATTCTCTGGATTTTTTTCAATAGCCTCACCAGAATATTTTAATGCATCTTCAAATCTCCCCATTTTACATAAGGTAGAGACTATAGTTAACAATATTTTTTCAATACCTTTATTAACATAATGATCAGAACATTCAGGATCATAGTAAATGGCAATATCATAATATTTTAACGCTTCTTCCAATCTATTTAAATCATTTAAAGTATTGGCTATAATTTTGTTCATTTTCTTAATACCTTTAGCAGCATAATTCATTGAATCTTCTGGATTTTTTTAAATAGCAATATCATATTATATTAAAGCTAATTCAAATCTATTCATATCATGTAAAACACTAGCTAAAATTTTAATGACTATGGATTTATACCTTTGCCTGCATAATTATCTGGATCTTCTGAGTTTTTTTAAATTGCAAAATCATAATATTTCAATGCATCTTCAAACCTATTCATTCTATGTAAAGCATTAGCTAAAATTTAATATTTAAGTTTGAGCACCTTTATTAGCATAATTATCTGAATTTTATGGGTCTTTTTAAATTGCAAAATCCAATTATTTTAACGCCTCCTCATATCTATTCATTTTCTTTAAAATCTGAGCTAAAATTTTATAATTGTTGTTTAATACCTTTAGCAGAATAATAATCTGAATCTTCTGGATTTTATTTAATTGCTTTATCTATATACTGTAATGATTCTTCAAATCTATTCATTTTACATAAAGTTTTAGCTAAATTTAATAACTGTATTTTGATACCTTTAGCAAAATAATTATCTGAATTTTTTGGGTCTTTTTAAATTGCAAAATCAAATTATACTAACGCCTCCTCATATCTATTCATGTCATCTAAATTAATTGCTAAAATAATTCATAATTCCTATTTGATACCTTTATTTGTAAAATATCTTGAATTAGCTTGGTCCTTTTCAATCGCTTTATCATAACATTCTAATGCTTCTTCAAATCTATTCATATTATTTAAAGTATTAGCTAAAATTTATAAATGTTTTCTTAATACCTTTGCAAAAATAATACTCAGAATTTTTAGGATCTTTCTTAATTGATTTATCATAATACTCTAATGCTTCTTCAAATCGATTCATATTATTTAAAGTATTGGCTAAAATTTATAAATTGCTTCTTAATACCTTTACCAAAATAATACTCAGAATTTTCAGGATTTTTCTGAATGGCTTTATCATAATATTCTAACGCTTCTTCAAATCTATTCATTTCAAATAAAGAATCAGCTATGAAATTATACAGATTTTATTACACCTTTTTAAAAATAAGAGATTGATTCATCATTAATTTTCTAAATAGCTGAATCATAAGATTTCGATGTCTCCTTAAATCTAATATTGTTTTTTTGTATTTTTAATTGATTTTTTATCACATCAATTTTCTTACTAAATCTTATTTCCTAGTTTTTTATCCAGATTTGATTTTTTAATCTGCTAGAACTTTATATCATCCTTTCTGCAATAGATCTATGGATTAATCTTGAATTAATGTTAAATCTAATAAGTTAACAAAAGTTCATTATGGTAGCTTAATATTATTAATCTTTATGTACCTGTCTATATACTTTTATTATTCTGATAAAATTGCATCTTTAATTTAATAAATATTATTATATTTTATTAATTATTGATATAGTAATTATAGTAACCTTTTTGAAGAAACATAATAAATGTAACCCTCCTCGTTTAAATTAAATATACTTTTTATTCAATTTATATGTCAGGATTGAATATAAATAAGCTTGTTTAATAATTCTTCTATGATATTTAATCATGATTCCCCTCAAAAATTTATGATATGTTAGTTATAAGAGAAATGAGATGATAAAATAATTTGAAGCGATTTGGATTATATTTTAATTACATTAAATAATAGATTTGAGAAAAAAGAAATCAACAATCATAAATAGTATAAATCAAAGAAAATTAACAAAGTAATAACAATTTTTTTCTTCCACTAATTAATGTTATATAACTGAAATATAAAATTCATTATAGAAACAATACTATATGAATAATTTAATAATTTTAATTAAGAAATAGATTATGATTTCATTTAATTAAATATAATTCCATTTTAATCTAAGTTATATTATGCATTAAAAAAATTAATTTATATATTCAACAATTTGGAGACCTTCTATTCCTATTATAATCTTTGAGCTAGGTACCTAATTCTAATTTTTTTTCCTTATTTTACTTAATGATTTTGGGAGAGATCACACTTTATATTAGCCTTTTTTTTCACTGTTGTTCTTTAGAAACATGGATGTAAAACAATTCTTATTTTATTTAGCCTTTTATCTATTTCAATTTACTATTCTATTAAAAAAAAATTTCTACTAGATCCAACTGATGAGGTATAATAAATATGAGATATCTAATCGCAAGATTTACAATTTTAAATGATTAAACAACTGAGTTTTTATAAACTATAATGGAAAAATAAAAGATATTTAAGATTTTGAAAAAAATAAATTTATTTTAATTATTTGAAAAATACTGAAAAATTTAAAAAAGCATCCCTTTTATCAAGTGTATAAAGAAAATGATCTCTAAAGTATAAATTTTGTAACATAATTTTATTAAATAATTATTAGGTTTTAACTTTTATTAAAACATTAGTATAAATTGAGAAAATAATTTGATTTCAAAAAAAATCAGAAATTCCCCTTACTTTATTCTAATTTTAGAATGTAAGCAAGTTTAAGTATCAAATTTTTAAAGTCCTACTAAAGTTTAAAAAAAATTTATTTATTAAAAAGATTTTAAGGTATATGAAATTAATTAGTTTAATTAATTTTTTGATAAGCTTGGTTGATTCTGATTAAGGGATTATTGTCAGAAAACTCTCAAGAATTATGAGAGATAAAAAGCTAGTTATTATTAATGAATTTATAATCAATTAATTTTTCTCCTTTTAAATGGTATATAATTATTAAAATGTAATATATATAAAAATAAATCTATTCCTGCCATTCTATAATAATTTTATTTATTGAATAAGTAGCAGATTTATTGTTGGTCATTAAAGAAATGATATAGGATACCTTTTGAAAAAGATGGGAATAGAGAAAGCATCAAATATAATTATAATTAAAGAAGTAAATCCATTATGATTTAATTTGTCAATTCGTCTAGAAATCTCTTTAAACCCTATTGCTACTTATTCTGGCCATGCATTTTGTGAAATATTCATATTTAATTTAAAAACAAGAATGTCCTGCGAAAATTAAAACATACTCATTCTAATATTTTGAAAGTTTTGAATAGAATTATTGTTTTAGTTAACTAATATGGAGATATTCTTTGATAATAATTATAAAAATATATTGAGAAAATTCAAATCACCCATATTTAAAAATAAACCTCAGAAAAATAGTAGTATATATTATTTTATATTATTTAGCCCCCACCTATATTACTATTCTTTTGATATCCCAATAGCTGATGTTTTAATCTTAAGGGGCTTAAATCTGGAAAGGAGAATTTTCAAATCATTTAGGCATAAATTAAAAGAAATTATTTTAATAAAGAGGAGCTCTCATTCTAGAGAGTTAAAGAGAATTAAAATAAATATCAAATAAATTATTACAAAAAAAATGAAAACATAAATTTTAGTATTAATGTTATGTATATTATTGAATTATTTTTAACAATATTTAAATTTATTTGTAATATTCTTAATGGTATCTCAATGTTGATGTTAATAATTTGAACTCTTATAAGAAAGAAGGAATATATTAGGCAGATATAATCAAAAGTGAATATTTAAATTGTCTAATTAATAGTTTTTTTAAAGAAATATATGTTAAAGATAGAAAGGCTAAGATAATTTCAAATTAAAATCTCTTGCTTAATGTTGGCATCCAAATCCATTTCCATTGTCTAAATGTTTCTACCTCACACACTCTTACAGAATAAAGCAGGGGCAAAGAAGGAGGGCAAATTCTAAAAGAGCAAAAGTTCCAAAAGGTGAACACCCTTGTATCAAAATTCTTAAAATTTGCAAGAATATCCTAAGACTAAGCTTGAACTAATCCCTAAGCCTTTAGGTTTACCCAAATGAGATTTTATTTTCGTTGCTTACTGAATATATAGAGGCAAATTTTATGTCCATTTCATGAAGTTCAAATTTATTTTCAATAGAAAATAGTAAGGTGGCACGATATTAAGAATAATTGGCAGTAAAATTCTGGCTTGGCATGGTGCAACTTTTCGAATTTTGGTATGATATACTTAGNTCTATAATAATTTTATTTATTGAATAAGTAGCAGATTTATTGTTGGTCATTAAAGAAATGATATAGGATACCTTTTGAAAAAGATGGGAATAGAGAAAGCATCAAATATAATTATAATTAAAGAAGTAAATCCATTATGATTTAATTTGTCAATTCGTCTAGAAATCTCTTTAAACCCTATTGCTACTTATTCTGGCCATGCATTTTGTGAAATATTCATATTTAATTTAAAAACAAGAATGTCCTGCGAAAATTAAAACATACTCATTCTAATATTTTGAAAGTTTTGAATAGAATTATTGTTTTAGTTAACTAATATGGAGATATTCTTTGATAATAATTATAAAAATATATTGAGAAAATTCAAATCACCCATATTTAAAAATAAACCTCAGAAAAATAGTAGTATATATTATTTTATATTATTTAGCCCCCACCTATATTACTATTCTTTTGATATCCCAATAGCTGATGTTTTAATCTTAAGGGGCTTAAATCTGGAAAGGAGAATTTTCAAATCATTTAGGCATAAATTAAAAGAAATTATTTTAATAAAGAGGAGCTCTCATTCTAGAGAGTTAAAGAGAATTAAAATAAATATCAAATAAATTATTACAAAAAAAATGAAAACATAAATTTTAGTATTAATGTTATGTATATTATTGAATTATTTTTAACAATATTTAAATTTATTTGTAATATTCTTAATGGTATCTCAATGTTGATGTTAATAATTTGAACTCTTATAAGAAAGAAGGAATATATTAGGCAGATATAATCAAAAGTGAATATTTAAATTGTCTAATTAATAGTTTTTTTAAAGAAATATATGTTAAAGATAGAAAGGCTAAGATAATTTCAAATTAAAATCTCTTGCTTAATGTTGGCATCCAAATCCATTTCCATTGTCTAAATGTTTCTACCTCACACACTCTTACAGAATAAAGCAGGGGCAAAGAAGGAGGGCAAATTCTAAAAGAGCAAAAGTTCCAAAAGGTGAACACCCTTGTATCAAAATTCTTAAAATTTGCAAGAATATCCTAAGACTAAGCTTGAACTAATCCCTAAGCCTTTAGGTTTACCCAAATGAGATTTTATTTTCGTTGCTTACTGAATATATAGAGGCAAATTTTATGTCCATTTCATGAAGTTCAAATTTATTTTCAATAGAAAATAGTAAGGTGGCACGATATTAAGAATAATTGGCAGTAAAATTCTGGCTTGGCATGGTGCAACTTTTCGAATTTTGGTATGATATACTTAGTCCCAAAAATACACTACATATTTTATCTTGATTCATTTATTAATACTGTAATGTTTCATAGTCAAAAGGGAAAGTATAAGAGAGATTATAGTTTTATTTTTAATCTGATTCCCTCTCGCTTTTCATAAATTTCAACTTATTTTTTTTGAGTAAATCTTTATTATTTTTAATAAATTCTAATATTTCAATGGATCCAAAATTATAAAAAAGATCTGTATTTTATATTATTATCATATTCAATCCACATTATATTTATAAAAATGAAATTAAGCTCAAAGAAAACTATGGCATAAATGTCCATTAATCATTTTGTTTTTTTAATTTTGGCAAACTATTCATTTCCTATAGCACTGTGATAGTATTTTATTTTTTATAAGACTTAACTTATAAATTTAAAAAATTTATCNACCTCAGAAAAATAGTAGTATATATTATTTTATATTATTTAGCCCCCACCTATATTACTATTCTTTTGATATCCCAATAGCTGATGTTTTAATCTTAAGGGGCTTAAATCTGGAAAGGAGAATTTTCAAATCATTTAGGCATAAATTAAAAGAAATTATTTTAATAAAGAGGAGCTCTCATTCTAGAGAGTTAAAGAGAATTAAAATAAATATCAAATAAATTATTACAAAAAAAATGAAAACATAAATTTTAGTATTAATGTTATGTATATTATTGAATTATTTTTAACAATATTTAAATTTATTTGTAATATTCTTAATGGTATCTCAATGTTGATGTTAATAATTTGAACTCTTATAAGAAAGAAGGAATATATTAGGCAGATATAATCAAAAGTGAATATTTAAATTGTCTAATTAATAGTTTTTTTAAAGAAATATATGTTAAAGATAGAAAGGCTAAGATAATTTCAAATTAAAATCTCTTGCTTAATGTTGGCATCCAAATCCATTTCCATTGTCTAAATGTTTCTACCTCACACACTCTTACAGAATAAAGCAGGGGCAAAGAAGGAGGGCAAATTCTAAAAGAGCAAAAGTTCCAAAAGGTGAACACCCTTGTATCAAAATTCTTAAAATTTGCAAGAATATCCTAAGACTAAGCTTGAACTAATCCCTAAGCCTTTAGGTTTACCCAAATGAGATTTTATTTTCGTTGCTTACTGAATATATAGAGGCAAATTTTATGTCCATTTCATGAAGTTCAAATTTATTTTCAATAGAAAATAGTAAGGTGGCACGATATTAAGAATAATTGGCAGTAAAATTCTGGCTTGGCATGGTGCAACTTTTCGAATTTTGGTATGATATACTTAGTCCCAAAAATACACTACATATTTTATCTTGATTCATTTATTAATACTGTAATGTTTCATAGTCAAAAGGGAAAGTATAAGAGAGATTATAGTTTTATTTTTAATCTGATTCCCTCTCGCTTTTCATAAATTTCAACTTATTTTTTTTGAGTAAATCTTTATTATTTTTAATAAATTCTAATATTTCAATGGATCCAAAATTATAAAAAAGATCTGTATTTTATATTATTATCATATTCAATCCACATTATATTTATAAAAATGAAATTAAGCTCAAAGAAAACTATGGCATAAATGTCCATTAATCATTTTGTTTTTTTAATTTTGGCAAACTATTCATTTCCTATAGCACTGTGATAGTATTTTATTTTTTATAAGACTTAACTTATAAATTTAAAAAATTTATCTGAGATTTGTGAATCTTATTATATTAATTAATAGAAATGTTGGATAAAAATCTTATCTATGATAATATAAGTTTAGCTAAAATATATATAATTTTCTGGCACTTTGAATACTTAGTCATAAAGTCTGTATATTTTTCGGGAAGATTTTTGATCCATATATTGCATGTTCTTGATTAAAAAAGAGAAGGTGAAAATAATAAAGAATGAAGGTTGAATGGGGAATGTGAATGCCACCTGAAAACTTATGGGAGTATGACAATAATTAATTGTTGATCCATTGGTAGCTCTAATTTCCTTTGGACTCTATAAAAATTATTTGATTAACAAGAAAGTATTGTAATATATCATGCAGACTCGAAAAGATGTAATTACGCCAATTGAAAAAGTAAGATTAAATCCGGTCTAAGTACTGAGCTTCAACTCTACAATAAAGCTCCTGAAAAAGTTATCAACTTCGATGAGTTTGTAATTTAACTTTCTATTAATATATTTGAAATTCAAAAGTATAAGAATTAGATTTTTAACAGTTATAAAAATTTATCTGTTTAAAATATATCATGCTTTTACCAGCCTTTTATCATATCTTAAAGTCTTGCAAATAGGGTAGTTTGGTAAAATAAATTAAAAAAAATGAAATAACAAATTAAGAAAAACTGATTTGATTATCCAACTTATAAACAGATGAAAATTATGATATAGTAATTTTTGTTCATTTAAATTAACTTTTTACTCTAAAATATGTTAAAATAAAAATAGTGAAAAATCAATCATTTTCATTTCCATATGATTACCAGAAATTTCATAAACAAGAAACAAATTACAAAAGCAATAATAAGGCTTCAAAATAGATATAATTTATCATTAAAATGCTATTACATGACAGAAAATGTTTATAGGATCACAAAAATAGTGCTTTAATTTATGAAACATTATTTATTGTAACCTATATTGATCAGGTAAAAATAACACTGAACCATCAGGTTTTTTTAAACTCTCTTTATCTTTATTCCTATAATACTTCTACTTCAATATATAAGCATATTTAGTTATAATTAAATATAAATGATCCATATAAGTGTATAGGTTTTTAAATATTTAATGATAGACTTTATTATCCATTTTTAGAGCCATTTAATATCAAAAGGCACTATGGATAAATACTCTTTTAAATTAAATATAGCTTATTAATTTTGTATAAACCTTGTTAGGGGGATAAAAACTTATATATCAAATCATAATTATTCATAATTGTTTATCCTTCTGCTTTTTATTATAGTTTCTATATTCTCTTGTAAACTAAGTATCTACACAACTAAGTATTTTACGAAATATTCTTATTATATATATATAATACTATTTCTTAGTCTAGCATACATCTTACAAGATCCTTCTCCAAAAATTTTACTATAATTTTTCTTATTCTTCTGTTTTGTATTTCAATTCAGAAGATTATTATAATTCATTTTTCTTATAGTATCCTTGCTCATATTATTATAATTATTTTTTTATTCTGAATTGATTTCTTCCTACTTTTTTACTTTAAACTTGACTTGAACAAAATTACTTTATTGCAAGATTGTAGTATAATTTATTAATTGGGTTTTATTCGATTAAATTTTATTGAATATGATCTAAATTTTACAATCATCTAACCATTATTTAAGGTTATTAATTTGATAATCCTCATTAATTATTAAATTATAAGATCAGATAGTTATGTTTGAATTTTCTGAATTTTAATTAATATATTAATAAATTATTGATTATCAAATATCACTTGATTTATTAATTAAAAAAATGGGAATTACTTGTTCAAATTAACAGAATAAAAATTTAAACTTTAAAGATAGTCATCGGTGTAGTGTTGAATAAATTGAACCATTAAATTAAAAAAATAAAAATCAATATGCCAATTAAGAACACGAATGTACAATTTGGAATTACCATTAAAAAAGATGGTGTTTGGAAAAATTCCAAATATTTCTTACACAACAATAAGAAGCTAAATACATCTTTAAAGGATAAATACTTAGAATGTAAATAATTTAATTAAAAAATAGAGAATAATTAAATGATAGTTTTATGAGACCATAAGTATTAACTAATTTGGAATAAATATAATATCTTTAATGGTGTGGAAACTTTGGTAAAATGAATCTTCAAAAGTTTGGAAAATGGACTGCTAACTGGAGAGGGAAAAAAATGCTGAATGTTGGTGGATATTACTCTGAGGATGGGTCTAAGCAAGGTATATGGAAAGAAATTACGAAGAATTATTGCAGGTAATATTTTTATCTCCCATTTTAGCCTTTGCAAGATATATGAAATTGGAGTATATAAAAATAATTAAAAAATTGGATTATGGAATTATGTCTATAAGAATAAAAAAATGTATTTTATTTAGAGAAACTTAGTGGTGGTGGATTCTTCAATTCTTTATCTTAGAAGAATGGTAAATGGATAGAGCTTAGTGAAGGATTTCATATAAATGAATAAATAACTTTTAGTTGTGAATATAAAAATGGACAAAGGGTAGGAATTTATGAAATTTGGAGTGGAGATTATATGAAAAGCAATAATAAATAGATGTAAATTTATATTGTTTAATTATACAAAATAATATGTATTTAGTGGTGGTGGATTATATCTTGTAAGAGATTATTAGATTAAGTCTGGATTTTGGGTAGAAATATCTGAAGGGCTCAATACTAATTCTAAAGTTACTTATCATGGAGAATATAAAAATGGTAAAAGGTTTGGTCGATGGGATATTATGTATTAAAATGAAAAGATGTAAGATAAATAAAATAACCTTTGTTTGTTAGTGGTGGAGGATGGTATGATGAAAATTGTGATGGGATTTAGTAGGGTAATTGGGTCGAAATATGGAATGGATTCAATCATAGTTCTTAAGTAACGTATCATGGATAATATAAAAACGGGAAAAAAATAGGTTAATGGGATATTATGTATTAAAGTGAAAAGATGTAAGATAGATAATATAACTTTTGTTTATTAGCGGTGGAGGATGGTATGATGAAAATTTTGATGGGATTTAGTAGGGTAATTGGGTTGAAATATGGAATGGATTCAATCATATTTCTTAAGTTACATATAATGGATAATATGAAAATGGGAAAAAAATAGGTTAATGGGATATTAAGTAAAAGAAGACTATAAGAAAATTTTAAAAGGTTTTACATTTCAGGAGGTATAAAAACTAATTGATTGTTTGAGTTTATTAGTAATGGGTAAGATAATGTAAGAAATGATGGGATTATATTGGAAAATTAGGGAGATATATTGGATGGATTTAATTAGGATTCTTAAGAGAATACACAAAATCAGAAAAATACATAAGTCGATCAATGGGTTTTTAGAAATTAGATTGTTGAACAGATAGTAAATAAAACAATGTAATAATATATGTTATATGAATTTTTGTAGTGGTGGTGGATCTTATGGTAATGGAGTAAAAATGGGTTATTGGTTAGATTTATGGGATGGATATAATTGGTTTTCTGAAGTAACTTATTATGGATAATATAACTCTGGAAAAAAGGTTGGTAGATGGAATATTTTGTATTAGAATAAAGTAGATGGGATACATGACTTAAAAATGTAAAAATATTATATAGCTTCTATATAATGTGCTAATTAGTGGTGGTGGATAATTTAATGAGACAAATGGCAGTATTAAGTTTGGTATTTGGGAGGAAATATTTGAGGGATTTAATGAAGATTCTCCATTTATTTATTATGGGGAATATAGAAATGGGATAAAGTATGGTAGATGGGACATTTTTAAAATAAACGATCAGAATACATTTGAATTAAAGTATTAAATAAAGTTGATATTATTTAGAAGTTCTGTCACTTTTGATGATAAAGGTATTTAGATATCTTAGAGAGATTAGTATAAAATTCAATTTAATAATATTAGTTAAAATATCTAATTTAGAGGAAAAAATTTATTTGGTAATAAAATAGGTAGATGGGATATTATGTAAGGAAATGAAAAATTGTAATGAATCGTTATTTATTAGCCTAATAATTTGCTTTTTTATTATTCTAGTGGAGGGGGATAATACGAACAGGGATGTAAATAGGGTTATTGGGTTGAAATATCAGATAAATATACAGATAAATTATAAGTAACATAGAATGGAGAATATATAAATGGTAAAAAGGTTGGTGTATGGAAGGAAATGAATAGAAATAAAACAAAATTGGAAGTAGAATTTACAACACTGAAAGAAATTAAATATGAAAATTGAGATTATGAAAAATAATAAAATAATGTAATAATATTATTATAAAATGATTAATTTGGATTTGATTTAATAACTGTTTTAACTTCTATAATTTTCATTCTTGTTTGTATTTATTGGTTTTTAGGATGATTTTGTAATTTAGCCTAAAAAGTATTTTTCTGTGTTTTAGTGTAAAAATATATTTTATTTTGGCTATTTTCAATGTTGAATAGATAGGGCTAACAGGATCCTAAGTTCTGGGCCTTTATCCATATAAATTTCATTAATATAAATGCATGGATCAGTAGCATCGTAATGATAATTTACACTGGGTTGGCCACCAGAGGATTCTAAAAGATTAGAAGAAATTTTAGGACACCTTAAAATTTAATAATCCATCATGATAAAATTAATCATAAACATTATAGAATGTTTTTAAAAAGGGATTGGAAGCTTCAAACTTATGACTTGAGCTTCAAATTTGAACTAGTAATAGAAAAATAATAAAAGGTTAAGGGTGGTATTTCAAAACTTTTTTCTAGTTTGATATTGGGAAAGTTTAAGTCTTAATTATATTACCTTTCAAAATCTATTTGAATATATTTCTTATGATATATCCAACCCTTATTTAGAAGTTCTTGAAATTCAAGTTTATGAGACGATTTATTACTTTGAGCTTATTAAAAATGTTATTATTGAAAAAAATTCAAATTAATTTGAAATTGATTTAAATAAATTTTTCATAATTATTTATGATTAAAGAATATTTAGAAACTCTTCCATGAATGAATGACTTTTTTTATTTAGTGATTCAAAATTACATGTATTTTTTACTAAACTTATATTATATTACAATAAAAATGCTAAACTTATTTAGAAATTAAATATTAAATGATATTTTTAGAAATTTAAATAACAACTTTTTTTATTTTAGTTTTTATAAAAATTAGTAAAGAATAAAACAAAAATATAGTTAAGAATTAATATTTAAATTTTTCTAAACAATTTTTTAGTAAAGAATTTTCTAATAATCATATTGAATTTTCTTCCATTCAAAATAATTTCTATACACTTTTTAACCTAATTCTCTGATTGAAATGTGCCAATAGCTGCTTTGGCAGGATATTGCAAAAGGAAATAATTTACTTATTTTTTTTTTACTAATATTTTATGTTAAAGACTATTGATTTAAAATAAAATAAAGTAACCCATGAACTAGTACTTTTGAAAAATTTGTAATATTGAATTTATCACTTATGGGTTAGTCAAATTAGATCATGAAAAAATGAATTTTTGAAGTATCTTTTCGGTTGTCAGCAATTATTCTAAATTTTCAAAACAAAATATGCCAACATTTATGTGATGGTTACAATCCTTAAAACAAGAGGTGATATAATGTCTTTGCAAGCTCCTTTACCATGATAATCAATTATCAATAATAGTGTATTGTGATGATGAGCTAGACAAAATCAATCAACTTCTATAAATTGTTAATCCAAAAATGAAGCATATATACTACAAATACTATATGGACTATGTAATTTTAAACAAAATTTTTCATGCAGTGACAAAACAGGGATTTCATAAAGTCAGATTTGATTAAGGTAGGAATAATTCATTCCATGAAAGAACATAAGAATCCTTTTTGATAATTTTTTTATTAAAATAAAGTAAATATTTATAATTCCAATTTTTTAACAATAGATAATTCTAAAGGATCTCTTGATATGAAAGAATAAATTTCAAATGATTAGGAAACTTTCCTTTGTATTATTTAGAATTTGATAATAGAAATAATACATAACTAAAGATATCTATTTGTAATTAAAATTTAAATTGTTGCTAAGTAGTATTTATAACAATTTTTTTTTAGAAATTCTTCTTAATATAAATGCAAGAGACCATCTGAATTTTAGATATAATCATTTGGAATTAGAGAAATAGAGGCTCAAAATGAACCTTTTCAAAAAGTAATTGATTATTGAATTTTCAATATGCTTTTTGTGTATTGATACAAAAAGATATAAAATTAATTAATCGTTCTTCAAATAAATGATAATGTATGAAAAATATATCAATACCTTTACAATTAAAAAATTTGAAATAAAAGTCAATATAGTAAACATTTGCAAGTCATTATTAAATTAAATAAATTTTAATTGGAATTATTCTAAATATAGCTTTTAAATCTCTAAAGTAATTGATAAATGCAGATAATATATAAAGAAATTTTAGTGATAATTTTCTTTACTTTTAGATCCAATTTATAGTAAAAATTTTATATTTTGAAATAATTATTTACAAAAGTTTCTTCTTACAAGAACATAATTA